>JAOTOM010004629.1:60000-368809 GCA_034440615.1 Ashinkailepas kermadecensis | reverse complement strand
ATTGTTATGTGAACAAAGTGCGCTGTATTCTGTTCGCTTTACCTTATACGTGTTCGCATTACCTCATACGTGAACAAAGTGCGCTGTATTCTGTTCGCATTGCCTTATACGTGTTCGCATTACCTCATACGTGAACAAAGTGCGTTGTATTCTGTTCGCATTACCTTATACGTGTTCGCATTACCTCATACGTGAACAAAGTGCGCTGTATTCTGTTCGCATTACCTTATACGTGTTCGCATTACCTCATACGTGAACAAAGTGCGCTGTATTCTGTTCGCATTACCTTATACGTGTTCGCATTATCTCATACGTGAACAAAGTGCGCTGTATTCTGTTCGCATTACCTTATAAAATAGAAGACACAGGAGTGGTATTCAGCACAAGGCATTTTTGGCATTGAATAGATATACACAGTGCAACTGCAGCAAAATGTGTCATCTTGCAGCTACGATAATAACATACTACTCGTCGTTTGCTTGCGCTGCTAGCCGAATGATCAGAGTTGATTGGCATACAATTAAGCCGAAGGTGAGTGCTGAAACCATGACGTAAAATAACGAATGATCAGCTGTTGTGATCATTGTTTTGATGTGGTTAAAGTGCCTTGCATGATTATTCTGTTGCAGTTTTTCCACAATTGTGCAATATTTCCGAACACATGAAACACGAAATCTAAGGTATCTAAGGTATTGAACGTAAGCATTGCGACATCCAGTCCAGTGACTTTGAAGCACGGGTAGAATATATCGCCAGCCAGGCTGCGGCTGCCAATTCTTAAGCTGGTGCTTCCAAGAACGAAAGTTGGTGATGAAAAGAACACTAATGGATGTAAATTTGGTGAAAGTTGGTGTTGCTGATGTAAAATCTGATGCAACTGGAATACGTACTTGCTTGCTGAACGTTATTCTCCGTCCATGCTTGGAAGCACAGATGGCGACGTTTGTTTGTTTTTGTGCTGGCCACTACGACAACAATCTACGTTTTTCTAGCCACGCGGCTCGTTCGTATCCGCATTTTCAGCAGTATCGCCACATCCTTGAAAATTGAATCCACTGAATTACAAATTCATGTTGGTGCCGTTTTATGAGCATTCACCTGCTCGAGTTGTATCGGCGTGTTGCACAATGTTGAAATGAAAGATGTTTCCTACGAAAAGCAAGGCTTACTACAAAGTGTTACTACAAAGTGTTGTTAGCACTAGCAAGCACCCGTGGTCAGTGGCGTCGCCACGAAATTCTTCCAGGGGGGGCAATGTTGATAGGGGGCCTCCTGCTCCCCGAAAAGGGGCCTCCACTGTGTTAGGGCCTCCTCTTGCTTTTTAGGCTCTTAGTATGGTTCCCGAATGGGAACATGATTTCATATTGATGTCTTGTTTGTTCTTGGCATGGTATATAATTTACGCAAAGCGCAATAGCAAGAATCTGTTTTTTTTTCGCTGAGAACCGAGCCATATCAGGGTATAAATAAGCAAATGTAGATAAATACGTCAGTGCCAAAACAAACCAATATCTTTATGCTTTATCGACGAGAAGAATCTTCCCGCTGGCCTCTAGATTGTAGTGAGCTGGTGGGGCTCGTGCTGAGCATATCTTAAAGATATCTCCCATTGATCAACCCACTTCTTTGTTCACCAGGTTTAACTGAATATAGCTAGCTTCATCACTACTGTTAGTCATTCCCACCAGCTTGATCTCATAAACAAACTTAAACGATCATTTATCTGTCCCAGGACAACAATTTCGCGAAGGTGACAACGAGAAGTGGATTGAATTGGTTTTCTGATCGTCATCTTAGGGATTTATAAATTTGTTTCACAGCATTTGGTGCTGGCTGCAAGGCACTTGGCACAGAAGCTAAAATAATAAATACTCCGCGAATAAATTCACGGGAAGAACAAGCATTGAACAACCATGCATCAATGGCAATGCAATAATGTAACAATGACAATGCATAAATAATGCAAAACCTTCGAATTCCACGCCGTCACGCCCATGGTTATCGCTGTGCTGTACCGTTTTGTAAATTATGTCGTTGAGAAGGTACTGAAGCTGGGAAGCTCTAATCATGCAGGCTGCAATCACAGAAGACAACTTTGTAGGAATAAAATACATTTTAAAACATCAGTTCTCCCATTTAATATCGCGCATCGGTGTTGTTTTGTATGCTTGTGAGGGTGAATTTACCCCCTCAATGTTGACTTTGCTCCATGGGTGTAAGTAAGTTTCTGAAAATTATTGGGAGACCAGTGACGCACCTATATTTGCGTCAAGGGGAGGGGGCAAACGTATTTGGAGGGGGTCCAACTACTGAATAAAGTCTTCCGATTTCGACCACTATTTTGTCAAAGGGGACCTTTTTAAATAAAATAATTAGTGATCAACTGAATTATCCTGTGGAGGGGCCTAATCTACCACTATCGCTTCTGATTCGTCGGATTTCAACCCTAGCTCCCACAACCTGTTCAAATGTATTATTTTGGTATTCCTTGATAAGTCACCTCGTACTGCTGAAATTACACCTGCACAAATCACTTTAAAATGTAAAATTTTCCAATTTCAGACATTCCAGTTCATAGTGCCCGGTCGCCACGACGCCAACGTTAGTGCACGTGCACATCCATCTTGCGCATTCGGCGCATTCGCCACACTTCGTGCGATGCTACGGATTCTGCTGGGCCTCCTACGCTTTGTTAATTGCTGCCACATGATAGACTTGCGCCATATCTGACGTGATAAAATGCTTCGTATGGGCGTTCGCTGCGAAAATTCGATTAATTAACTTCGATCATTAGTTCCCTTCCTACCATATTTTATGGTGAAGAAATGCGGATACCCCGCTGAGCTTTGATGCACCTCATATCTTTGATTAAACATGCTTCCAGGTTGGCTACCGAACCGAAGCCCTGCCTGAGTGCACTTCTTTGGACCCGTTTCGTATTTCTTCGTCTACGGATGTGTCTTAAGGCTCCAATTCATTTTTGTTAGAGGCCCAACGCATTTTCGAAACCCCTGCTCGTTTTAGGGTTTTGTTGCTTTTTTTTGCGCACCGGATATTTTTTTTTAGTTGTCGGGGCGCTTTCAAAGATCTCGATGTGTTTACTTAGTGCCCGGTATTTTTGTTCGTTTTGGATCATGTTGCTTTTTGCGGCCCCAGCCTCTTTTCAGGCCCTTGTGCGGTCATATGGCCCCTGTGTGCCTTGAGAGCTTCCGGTGTTTTTTTGTTTGTTTTTTTAGTGTTCCCGGTATATATAGTTATGGCTACAACGCATGTTTTCGGACCCTGCCGCTTTTTACGAGACTGCGCTTTGAAGGGCCAGTCGCATTTTCGGTCCCCGTTGTGCTCTTAGGGTCCCGCTGTGTTTATTTGGGGCTTCTGACGCACATTTGTGGGGCCCCAGTACGATTTTGAGGCTTCGGTGCGTTTTTTCTGGGTCCCAGCGCGACTTATCGCGCCCAGGCGCGTGGTTCCGGGACCCAACGCCAGTTATCTGGGCTCAACGCGATTTTTGTGGATCTCTTCTGAATTTTCTTTAACTTCCGAATCCCGCCCTGATGTTTCGAGTCCCTGGTGCCATGTTTTTGTATCTCACCTCGATTTTCTTCGAGCTCCGGTATGTTTTTCGATGCCGTACGCGATTTGTCAAGGCATCTGATGACATGTTCGGTGCTCCAGAACCATTGTCCTGACCCGGACTTTTTTGCAATCCCTCCTGATTTTGGAGGGCTCCGGCTTTATTTTTCGGATACCGATGGGACTTTGGGGGTCACACGGTGCCTATGTGGGGCCATAGACGCCAATTGTTGGCAGCCCCGACGTTAATTTTTGATGCCCAGACCACATTTTTGGTACTACCGATGGGTCCGAGCGCGAAATTTCTGGTTCTACCGAATTGTGGGTCCGAGCGCGAAATTTGGTGGGACCGGTTCGAGTTTGCGAGGCGCGTTGTGCTTAGCTGTGACTCCAACGCGATCTTGGCGGTTCCTGTTGCAGATTTTCGTGCCTCGGGGCGAGTTTTCTGGGGCCCAACGTATTTACTTTGAGCCCCTACTCGAATTCTGGTGGACCGACGCGAATTTTTGTGGTCCCAGCGCTACTTTTGGGGGCCTCGGCTCGATTCTTGGGAGCATATCCCTCTTAGGAGGGAGGGGCCATTTGCCCCTTTGATATGTTACTGCGGCCACCGAAGGAGTTCTATTTTTTCTACAGGTCCTTATGTTATATTTTTGGGTCCTGGTACGATTCTTCGGTCTCCAGGTGCGATTTTTTTCGGTACCCTGACACGTTTTTTTTCCAGTGCCCAACGGGTTTTGCGGGGACCTTGACCCGATTTTTTGTGGCGCAGAGTGACATTCCGGTTGATAATTGATTTTTGGGGCAGCAGCAACCCTTGGGGTCCAGGCGCGACTTTTTTGGTCCCCAGTGAGATTTTCGAAGGCTGCGACGCGACTTTTTTAGTCCAATGTAATCTTTTGTGTCCCGACGTCATTTGCTTGGATCCCTAGCGCGAGTTTTAGCGACCTCGACACTTTGTGGGTGTCCAATACGTTTTGGATGCTTTTGGTGTCATTGTTGGGGCCCAAGAGTGATTATCCTTGTCCGGATTGTTTTTCGTTGCCCCGGCTTCATTTGTGTCCAAATGATACTGTTGGGGAACGGTACGACTTATCGTGCCCCTAGCGTGATTTTCATGATCCGGGCGTGAATTTTTGGTATCCATAGGCTCAGCGAGATTTTCACGGGCCCCGGCCGGATCTTTTTGGGCCCATGTCGTGATTTTCAAGTACCCCGGCACGACTCCTGCCATTTCAGGTACTTCTAGCAAATTATAGACCTCCTCTCGCGTCTTAGGGGTCTCGTCTCATTTCCTGGAGCTTCTTTACCGGCTTTGGACGTCT
Organism: Ashinkailepas kermadecensis; assembly: GCA_034440615.1. NCBI lineage: Eukaryota > Metazoa > Arthropoda > Thecostraca > Neolepadidae > Ashinkailepas > Ashinkailepas kermadecensis. The sequence goes on along the minus strand of JAOTOM010004629.1, from coordinate 363,911 downwards.
TCTCGTCCGTCCTACCCTCCTCCATATTCACTGGTCCTCCTCTCCCGTTTTGGAGGACCTCCTCCCACATCCTGGGGCCCCTTTAACATGGCATGGGACTTCCTCTCATGTTCCAGGGGCATCCTCTGCCAAATTAGGGGCCTCCTGCCACGCCTCGTGGGCCTCCTCCTTTGTCCTCACAAAGCTTGTCTTGGGGGGATCTTCAATTTTGGAAACCTCGCCTCCTTCCATACCTGCTACCTTCCACTCCCATTTTAAGGGCCTTCTCTCATTTCCTGGGAATTCCTTCCGGTCGTCGGGGCCTCATTCGGCCCTGGAGACCTCCTACTCCATCTCGAGGGACTCCTCTCGAGTCCGGCAGGGGCCTCCTTTTTTATTTTGGAGACTTTCTTTTTCAAATTAGGGGCCTCCTATTCACGTCTTCGGGGCCTCCTGTTCCGCGTTTTGATTCTATCTTTTCCCATTTTAAGGTTGGCCTCTTATCTCCTGGTGGACTCCTGTTCTCTCTTAGGTGGCTCCTCTTCCAAATTACACGCAACCTTTCCTATCTCAGTTACCTTGTCATTTTCTGGGGACCTTCGTACCCGTCTTGAAGCCTTCTTTCTCGCCTGGGAGCCATCCCTCTTATCTAATGGCCATTCTCTACTATTTTAGGGGCTTCCTCGTGCATCATAGGGTCTCTTTCCAATCTTATGTCGTCCTCTTCCGAATTAGGTGCTTCCTGCCACTTTTCTGTATTATCCTTTTCTATCTTGGTGGAACCTTACCCGTTTCGGGGACTGCTTTTACGTCTCCGAAACCTCATCTCATATCCACTGGCTTTCTCTTCCGTCTTAGGGCCTTCTCTCATTTTCTGAGGTCTCCCTTCCCGTATTGGGGCCTCCTTTGCAATCCTGGGGGCCTCCTTTGCAATCCTGAGGGCCTCCTTTGCAATCCTGGGGGCCTCCTTTGTAATCCTGGGGGCCTCCTTTGCAATCATGGGGGTCTCCTTTGCAATCCTGGGGCCTCCTTTGCAATCCTGGGGGCCTCCTTTACAATCCTGTGGGCTTCATTCGCAATCCTGAGGGCCTCCCTTGCAATCCTAGGGGCCTCCTGTGCAATCCTGGGGCCTCCTTTGCAATCCTGGAGGCCTCCTTTTGCAATCCTGGGTGTCTCCTTTGCAATCCTGGAGTCCTCCTTTGTAATCCTGGGGGCCTCCTTTGCTATCCTGGTGCCTCCTTTGCAATCCTGGAGTCCTCCTTTGTAATCATGGGGCCTCCTTTGCAATCCTGAGACCTCCTTCGCAATCCTGGTGTCCTCCTTTGCAATCCTGATGGCCTCCTTTGCAATCCTGGAGTCCTCCTTTGTAATCACGGGGGCCTCCTTTGCAATCCTGGGGCATCCTTTGCAATCCGGGGGCCTCGTTTGCAATCATGGGGCCTCGTTTTCAATCCTGGGGGCTCCTTTTCAATCCAGGAGGCCTCCTTTGTAATCATGGAGGCCTCCTTTGCAATCCTGGGGGCCTCCTTTGCAATCTTGGGGGCCTCCTTTTCAATCATGGGGGCCTCCTTTGTAATCATGGAGGCCTCCTTTGCAATCCTGGGGGCCTCCTTTGCAATCTTGGGGGCCTCCTTTTCAATCATGGGGGCCTCCTTTGTAATCATGGAGGCCTCCTTTGCAATCATGGGGGCCTCCTTTGCAATCATGTGGGCCTCCCTTGTAATCCTGGAGGCCTCCTTTGCAATCCTGGGGCCTCCTTTGCATTCCTGGGGGACTCCTTTGCAATCCTTGAGTCCTCCTTTGCAAACCTGGGGGCCTCCTTTGCAATCCTGGGGTCCTCATTTTCAATCCTGTGGGCCTCCTTTGTAATCCTGGAGGCCTCCTTTGCAATCCTGGGGGCCTCCTTTGCAATCCTGGGGGCATCCTTTGCATTCCTGGGGGCCTCCGTGCCAATTGTTGGCACTCTCGTGATTTCTGGGGCCTCCTATCCTCTCCTAGGTGACTCCTTCTTCAAATTAGGGGCCTCCTCTCACGTCTTGGAGGCCTCCTCTCGTGTCTCGTCGGCCTCATTGCTCACTTTTTTCCTGTGCATTTCCGGATAGGGGCCTCCTCAAATTTCAGGGGGGCGGCGCCCCCCTGTTTGACGGCAGGGGGGCGACTGCCCCCCTGCCCCCCCCGGTGGCGACGCCCTTGCCCGTGGTGTATACTTGGGAAAAACCTTTGAATGCCAAATCAAGCTCCTTCCAGACAAATTGAACTTAAATCAGGATATTTGAAGTTCGTGTATGAACTTGCTGAGGAACAAATCAGGGTATTGTAAGTTCGTGTATGAACTTACTGAGGAAAAAATGGGGGTATTGGAAGCTCGTGCAGGAACTTCAATCAGAGTTTAGGAATTTCGTGCATGAACTCGAATCAGGGTATTGCAAGTTCGTGTATGAACTTGGATCAGGGTATTGGAAGTTAGTGTATCAACTTGGATCAGGGTATTGAAATTTAGTGTATGAACTAGCCGAGGCAAAAATCGGTTGACTGGGCATGCGACAAATTGTTTTCCCAAACTAATTTCGGCGAACAAAATATGTTGTTAAGTTGGCTTACAAATGTTGGTATAGCACGACACACCAATATTTATTTTCCTATTGTGTCGGCTGCTATGCCTGCCCTCTGGAAGTATATGCTTCTGGCATACGTACAAACATAAAGCATTGAACAGCACTGTCAGCATCTCAACACTTAGCACGTAGATGTCCTGCTGGAAGGCTGGTGCCACCTTAAGGTTTCTGCCATGGAGTATTACCCCCATTAAATGATGTCAGAATGGCGGCGCATCATCTCACGAGGCAGGATATGGCAGGATATGGCAGGATTCCCAGGTCAACAGCCGATCGAGCATGACACTCAATACTTTGGGATGTGGAAAGGGTGAATGGCGCTGTCGGGGAAGTTGAAATGAAAGGTTCTGCGCGGCGGAGGGCTTGAGTTGAGACAAATAGCATAACAGCAGATTTGGGCGGGTTCACCTTCAGAAAGTATGACTTGAATCATGCCTGAAGCGCAGATTAACAACGTCCCTAATGGAAATGTTAGATTGGAGAGCACGACACAGTGTCTGGAACAGTGTCTAGGCGTCGTCGGCATAATCTATGAGTTCTCCGTGAAGAAGGAAGCTAGATTAGTCATTGGCGAAAGATCTGAAAAGGATAGGGCCGAAGAGTGAGCCCTGGGGACTCAACAGCTCGCTGAAAGCGTAGATGAACCCCTAGCCAGCTGCATCCTGCCGCTCAGGTAGCTCCCAAACCATCTAGACCAGTTTCCGTACCACACTAACTTGTTCACTATGATGTCATAGTGATTATGATTATTGGGGTTTTAGGGTGCGTCAACCCCAGTGGGTTATATTGCACCCATAACAAGCTTGCTTAGTCACACGCCAGATTGTCACATATGAATATAACACATTGGTAGTTATTTGGCCATTAGAGCGCTTCATAGAACATATCTGGGGAAGCAAATTATCAGCTAGGCAGGTACGTATATTACTTCAAATCCTATCTCTGCAAGGAAGCACAAAGCTGCTCTGTTGTGTATAAATCTGGAATCATTTCCCAACAAGTCGTCCAACTTCAGAGTATTAACATCATATCCGAAGTGACGCCTACGTTCTTCCACATATGCTGGGCACGCCACCACCGTGTGTAGGATGCCAGCGTAGGATGTCATGGTCAACACTGTCAAAGGCTTTGCTTCAATTGAGAGCGGCAAGGGCGGATTCAAATCTTTCTGCTGAATTTCCTTGAATCCATCGGACAGCATCGAGCAAGGAGTGCTCTGTTGAATGTCATGGCCAATAAACGTACTGGAAGTGGAATAGTATATTGTGTTGACAAACATAGGACAAATGTTGATGACATACACCTTTTCACTGATTTTTCGAAGGAAGCACAAAAGTGAATTTGGTCGGATATTTCTCGGCACTAATCGGTAGGCCGATTAGTGCAGTGGCCCGACGGATGCAATTTTCCAGTTTGTCTGGAACACTCCCTGGACCAAATATCAATATAAAATATTTAAAATGTGGAAAAAGTACTGGAAAGCATTGCCGCACAGCCACGAGTAGCGCGCCGTCCACTCCAAAGGTCACTCTTCCGGCATATGGGGCAGACAACTCGGACAGAGTCACTGGCGGGAGTGTCAAGGTGAACAACATATGCAATATGTCCTTGCACAATGCACATTTATAACTATGTATACATATATGTATATATATATATATATATATATATATATATATATATATATATATATATATATATATATATATATATGTTGACGTGTGCGCAAACGCATTTATGTATTATCGCTTCGGGAACTACTTTTCACCTGAGCTGGTTCAGATAATCGATTGTTCCATTCTTTCCCATCAACATATTTAAGATACTTTTTTGCTAGATAGGTGTGATTCATTTTCCATTATTTAGTGGTCGTCGTTTCTTATCTCGTTTTCCACGGACGTTTCTTTCTAGTTACTCGCCGACATCTCTAGTCAATAACGATAAACAACTTCGCATCATCAGAGTCTAAACAGGTGATTACTTGTCAGCGATCCAATTGAAGACGGATGGTGGTAAGCTACTCAGGTGTAGTTGGCCAGTCCGATGTCGGTGAAGTCGGCTTCAGCTTAAGCAGCTAAACCATCCAAAAGCGAGAGCAGCTTTGGAGCTTATTCGTGGTCGTATCTTGTCATGTTTTACCCGATTTTTGCAACCCGAAGGTGAAACTAATCTGCTGCTTGGCATTATATCTAATCCATCTGTGGACGCTGCACTCACCAATGAGCAAGGTCATGTCAGTTCTCGCAGTGCTACGTTACGAGTGCTCTCGGATTGCAATGCCATGAGCCTCTCCCGAACATGAACATCGCGGATTCTGATTCGATCCACCAGGTGGCCATGAAGCACCGCAATTCCATTCACACTTGCATGCACACTCGCATGACATCTTCAAACGGCGGCTGCGCGGCGCCGCCCGTCTGTACTTTAATCTAAAGATAAAATGTTGGTTTGGCTCCCCATCATTTTAGGAAATGCCTAAGACTTGTTCTTACACCAGTTTGTAATGGAACCAACCTCTGACCTTGTCTCGATTTAAGTGATTTAGTCAAGACTTAAACAAAAAACCATAACAAATCAAATGAGCTACAACAGTAAAAAGCACAATTGGTCCACTGGATGTAAATGGGACAAAAAAAAAAAAAAAAAAAAAATCATGTGTGAGATGACTAATCCACTACCAGTTCAAAAAAAAAAATAAAAATTATTAAAATAATAATATTTTTTATTATTATTTTAAAAAAAAAAAAAAAAAAAAAAGAAAAGGGGAAAGTTGAGATGTATGGTTGGGGGGGAAGCTGTAAGGAAATGTCCACTTAGTATAATATTTTGAGGTCATTCATAAATTATTTGGTGTGATGGGATGAGCTTGTGATTATGAGGGTGTTAGGCGGTAGCAAAAGAGTGGTGTTAAATGGGCTGGGATATATAGCTTCCTAGGAACATGAAATACCAGGGGCATACATGCCATATCTAATCCATCTGTGGACGCTGCACTCACCAATACAGCATCATCTCGTAAAGCCTCTCCCGAACATGAACATCGCGATTCTATTCGCCACCAGCGCGGCGCCGCCCCGTCTCGTGCCGCTCGACCCGAGGGGTCACCGGATCGCGCGTCACCGGTGACCCTGGCCAATTCCGCAGCCCACTTCCGGCAGCTGCAAAGTTGCTCGGACGGCGGCGAGTGGTCGGCGTCCGCGCCGGTCGTGAGTTATTAGCTTTTGCGAGGACTCTGCTGATGAGTCGGTGCGACGGCCGACCTGCCCCAACCGATCTGGTCTGCAGACCACGAGCCGGAGCTGCTCACAGTCTGGGCTGCACTTGTCGGCGGCTCCGGGTGCGCAGGGTCGATACGGGGAGCCGCGGAGGGGGGGGGGGCGCTGCAAGGTCAAGACCCGCTCGACAATGGTGCAGGGAGGTGTGAGGCATCGATGGCCTGAGGAGGTTATGCTGCGTTGCCGGCTGAGATGTGGACGGTTTGATTTGCTGCAATTGTCGATAGCCGGAAAATTGACTTTGAGAGGAAAAAGAAGAGGAAATTCTCTAAATTTCCCTTTTTAGGAACTTGAGGAAATTCTCCAAAGGATATGTGCAAACCCTTGGGGTATATGTAAGGGATGGCTTCAAGAAACTATTTTTGTCACCGATAACCTCTAAAATGTTCTTTTGTAGAATACAATTTTACTTCACAGTATGCTTTTAAGATGATCAAAGATTGTGCCCATCGTATATTGAGCTCGATCGAAGAGCTTCCACTATGGAAGATCAACAATAGTTGCTTGTGACCTAGCCTTTAAAGCGTTGCAAAGCTAACTGGTCAATAATTGTGTCGTAGGAATTTGCACATAAGTATATTTTGCTATGTTCCGTGACAATATCACAACAATGTGAAAAAAATACAGAAGCACTTGTCGCTTCTTTGAGGTAAATATTCCATGCTATTTACTACGAATGTTATTTATCCAAAAGTACTGCTTGCTGGCGTCTAAATTCCGAGCATATCGAAGCCGTATAATCACACATCTATCGATGTAACGCATGGATCCACAATCTCCGTGACACAAAGGACACTTCTTGACTTTGACAAAATTTGATGTCTCTCATTAAAATTTTCAACCTGGGACGATCCTTCCACAAAGCTGCCATTTGAATCCTGTACCCACGTCCTGCGTTACCGAAATAAGGCCATGGTCCTCGATTATCATGATTGTCATTTTCTTCACACAGTTTAACAAATAGCTAACTTTTCAACATTTCTACTACCCGGTTGGCTATGAAGAAACCGGTTTAATCTAAATACCTGGAAACACGTTCTACCAGATTTACTCCAATTGTGCGTCTGACATAACAATTAGTTTTCAGCAGTTTCAGCAGTCAGAGTTCTCAATTTAACTGAAATGTACCACCTTCGAAAATCCCAAGTACTTCGAGTTTTAGATGCCAACACTTTGACGTGGAAATGTCCCATAAATGACAGAATCTCGAGAAATATTCCAAATATTCCTGCAAATCATGAACAGAAAGTATGTTTGTTTGCTAACGAGCTCACTTTTGTTGCCATACGTAACACATTACGATTTAATTCAAAACATATCTGTTCTTGTAATTTTGCAAAGCATCAACCTTAGAGAGGGAGAAGCCTTTTTGAGATATCAGGTGTATGAGACCTCATCGAATGAATAGGCGTCACCTCGGGTAACGTTAAGCACTCTGTATTCTAAACGAAGCCTTGGCACGGACTACTCCGAGGTCAGACGTAAGTCGATGCCTTCCACACTCAAAACTGACGCACCTGGCGGTTGTCATACCGAGTTGTCGAAAAAGTCGCTCAATTGCCCACCAGCCTGGGAGAAAGCTAGATCTATTTGTCCCCCACCGACGCTCCTCTTATCGGTGGAAAGGGGACATCGAAGGTACCAAACAGAGTCAACCATTTTTGTATTATGGGAAGCGGCTATAGCTGTCTGATCAAACAGACCGCGTGAGGGGTAAACGTTCCCATTGCTCCTAGTATCCAGTGTCGTTCGGAAGCCTACTTTGCATGGGGTTCCTGGAGTGGGAGCAGATTCTAGTAATTTCTGGAGCACATACCGAAATTACGATGTGCCGAGCTAACAAGATGCTCCTTCTGCCTGGCTTTTTGAATGCCCTGGTTCCGAGTGTTGCAAGTCTGACGTCATGTTGGCTCTGCTTGTTTGCTTACACTGAACTGTCTCCCGCACTGTTGTTCACCCTATCTCAGACAGCTCACAGCTACATAGATTGGTTCACGTGAACTTGGTCGGATAAATGAAACCAGTGAAATCCTTTCGTGTCTCCAATTGCAGCAGCATCTGCGATAGCATGAACACCAGCATGTGCGGCAGCATCTACACTAGCGTCTGCAGCGGCACCGATACGTCCGGCTCGACAGTATTCGCTGGCTGACTGCCGAGAGAGGCCGCGTCAGGTGCCGGAACCAGCGGACATCCGGCGGACACGGACACGGACCGCAAACGCTGCCCGGCGCGGGTTCTCCCGACCGGGCCTCAGTTCCGGCGGCGCTCTATCTGGCGCCGGCGGTGAGGAGACACTTCCTGGCCGGCGCCCGTGCGGCGTGGCGCCGACGCACTCCTGTAGTCGCCGCTCGTGCGCCGTGTGCCTGTGGCGCTGTTGGTGTCATTGTCGACGGCCGGCCCACCGTCGCCCTTCCGCCACCCTGCCTTCTCTCGATTCAGACGAAACGTGGCCGACCCGGGTGCGGCCGACTCCTCGACAAATGGCGTGGTGAGGTAGTCGGTGGCACACTCAGCACCCGGGTAACTCTGGCGGCGATTCAGATTCGCCAGTGCGTCCAGACTTCACGAGAGGCCCATCGCGGAGCCGGCGGTGCCTACAATTGATCCTGGCGACGACTAACTGCATATCTGTAAAGACCAGGTGGCAGCGGCTGAGCCAGCCCTGCTCTCGACACAGCGCCGGCATCCGCCTACGTTTCACGAGAAGTTGGCGTCGAGTTTCTTCCCCCGGGTGTTCGGATCGTTTCCAGCTTGCGGATTCATCCTGGTCTGCATTTGGACGGCAGATGGGGACCCGATTTCCTGGCACTTACACCTCTAGAAATATCCATAGCGAGGGCGGGGCTCGAGCGAGTCACTCCCTTGTGCATGGTACACAAGTTCATCTGAGAGGTCCGGCATGCCCAGGTCGCACGACATTCACACTTTTAAAACCGTAATTAACCCTCGCCGGACCGGCCGACAAATCCACCTTCGCAAAGCCGGCCGGGGAGGGGGCTCTTGATAGCCCCCTACTAACTTCCGATCTACGTAAGGCAGGATAAAATGCGAAACACCGTTAGAAGGCTCTGGACATGGACAGCCAGAAAAATGTTTGCATTTTCTACCGATAATGAATTAGTTCACCAGTCATGCTAGGTTAATATACGGTCCACGACTTAAAATCCTGGAAATGGTATAAAAATAACGTGACAGTCTATTTCCGCTCGGCATTGTTTTCGAAGAACTAACATAGATGAATGCATTTATATTGATCATAGCAAAGAAGGGTCAAGACAAAGTAAGACAAGAAGGGCCAAGACAAGGTAGGTCAAGTTGCGTCAGAATAGGGCTTGAGAACCAGCTTCCGAAGTACGCGCCAGAGACACAGGCCGAATATTATTGCAATCCACTATGGCCTAGAGCTCATATCACACTCATTTAATTTCATTTACCATTTTTGGCCCTTCTGAGGAGGTTCTGAATGGTCATAATGGGTCCACCCAATAACATGACATTGAGGTGGAGGAATGGCCTAGGAAATGTGAATATTTATATAAGCATATATATATATATATATATATATATATATATATATATATATATATATATATATATATATATATATATATATATATATATATATAACGTATACATGTATATATAAAAATGTCCAATATCCTTTCAAAAGGACCATTAAAGGAAAATGTGTGCATCTACTTCATATCCTAAAATTATAAGGTCAGGTCAGGCCATGCGTACGGTTCGGCCAAGTAAGTCCAATCTTGAATACCTCGGTGCATCACTTTTGAAATACACACTTTTTTCCAACAGGAACTGGTATGATACTACAACATACCTTTTAACTGTTCTGGTTCTGACCTCGTGACCTGATCCTAGGTCACGATGAGACACGATATGGATTGATAAAACGATCACTTCAGCCTTCGCGTAGGTGTACACTGTTTGGAAAGTGATTTCATGGAAAGGTCAAATGGGTCAAGTAAAGTCAGACCACACGAGGTTACGTCATCACAGGTCATTAATTGGCCACCCAATTTCATGTCATACGATCTAGGTGGCGCTGAAGTCGAATTCAGATATGATTTCACGAGAACAGCAATGTTCTGTATCAGATGGAATTGTATAGAATTTACATGATACTGGTCCTGAGTCTGTGTCATTGACCTTTGACGCGCTTAGAGACGTGTTTGATACGCTTAAAGATGTGTTAGTTCTCGCACAGTTTGCTTTGTGCGAATATTTTTGCATGTTGCACTACCGGGATGGCGCACAATAGTTGCTACAAGTACGTTAGCATGAAGATCTGTAGCGCGTGCCGTAGGCAGCTGCCTAGAGCCGCCCGACTGGTGGGATATCCGGCGGGTCTGTCCCGCTGGTGGGATATCCGGCGGGTCTGTCCCGCTGGTGGGATATCCGGCGGGTCTGTCCCGCTGGTGGGATGTCCGGCGGGTCTGTCCCGCTGGTGGGATATCCGGCGGATCTGTCCCGCTGGTGGGATGCACCTAGCCACCGTGTCATGGGCGGCAAATTAGAAAGTGACAAAGCATCCCTTTAGATCATTGCCCTGAGCGACGTTGCAGTGCCAACCACCGGTCGTGAGAAGGCCGCGTGATTACGGTGACTGTCGATTTGATGGATCACTGTGACCTGACCATTTCTAGTCCACATAAACGCATGGAACAGCTGGCGTAAGCAGATCGGTTCGGCAGGCACACCTACCGGAGGCCATAGCTACCGGAGACCATAAAACACAGCCTCGCGTCCCGGCTGCAGAGGATATGTGGAGTGCAACCGGTGGAAGGTGTTAAATTGTCCAACAAAATATTACGTCACCGGGATAATCTGATAATTCTTCTGATGTTGTTTGCTAACTTGACCGTCTTGGCCTGTATATTACACTTATTCCTTCCTTGCATAGCTGTTCTGCAAGATGTCGCGTCTCCCACAGTACCTGTCGCCAGTTGTGTACACACCTGCTATGTAACAACAGACAGGAGACTCGTCTTCACGATAACGTCTGATGGTATCATCATCATCATGATATGGTATCATGGATGGTATCATGATTTGATGTGATGGTATCAGCATTTGATATGATGGTATCAGCATTTGATGTGATGGCATCAGGATTTGATTTGATGGTATCAACATTTGATGTGATGGCATCAAGATTTTATTTGATGGTATCAACATTTGATATGATAGCATCAGCATTTGATGTGATGGTCCCAACATTCAATATGATGGCATCAACATTTCGTTCGTTTTGAAGCAAAAAAGAAGCTAACTAGGTAGTCATTCTTTCTTTTGCTGATATAAGCGCAGCCGTTATTGTCCCCTTGCTTTTTCTCAATATTATTCTTCCAATCCCGATAATTCAAAGCTGCCTAGCCGTGCTGGATAATGGACTGGTGACGATTTGGTCTCGTATACTTCCTTCTTGCTGTACCGAAAATGAATACAGTTAGCGAGCAATATTGTCTGCTTTTCTCACAATCACTTGATTGATATGTCAAGATTCCAGCTCGTCCCATTGTTAAGGGTCAGCTGCATTGTTGTTTATCTAAGTCATGTCACGAGATTATAATTTGTGCTGCATTTACTATGAACTGTTAGTGCTGATGACCAGCATTTTAATAAAATACACCAGCATAGGCACATTACTGTAAATATCCAAGCGATCTATCTAGTCTACTTAATCTGTGTAGATAATGGGGTGTTGATTCAGGGCCTATCCGGGACGGCAGGAACACCGCAATTTTCTCAGTGAGATATATTGATACAAATATAGTAGAGACTTTGAAAACAATCCCCGCTCGTGCGAGGGGTGATGCCCCGCTCCCCCTTCCACACACACACCACGAGCTCTTTCGCGAGCAAGAAGAAAGGCGGCGGACGTCGGCTCGTCGCCGCTTGGTGTGGCTCGTGGGTGTATAATGGACGTCAGAAATAGCTTGGCAGTTAGGCTGGGCGTCCTGGCACTTGAATATTATGCATAGGTTTGCTGTTTCCTCCTAGGTTAGGTTAGAGTTTAGACCGTAGACATTGGCGTCACAAATAGCTTGGCAGTCAGGCTGGACATCCTGGCACCTGAATATCCTGTATAGGTATACTGTTTCCCACCACACCTTAACTATGCAGGATATTCAGGTGCCAGAACGCGCAGCCAGACTGACAAGCTATTTGGGACGCCAATAGCACCTAGCCAACGTTTTGGTATCAAGCTTTAAAGAAGTCATGTCATGTCACTGAGCTGTGACGTCATCAGGCGCAGTTTGTCAGGCCGTTTTAGCCGAAATGGCGAGTTATCGGCAATTAACCTCACTTAATATCCACAAATGGTTAATGTTAGATGTAGAGCCAACCACTTCAGTCTATTATGCCATCAGACATTCATCGGGCTTTGCTACCTTAGTTTTTATTCAATGATCCGCTGAGTTCTTTTTCAGGCGACATTTGCATATCAAGAGGTATGCATATGAAGGGACATCATTTATAAAAGCCGGTAAGAATTTAGTAGGATAAAGGATGAGTAATGCACGATAAATATGCAAGGCTGGAATAGGACATTGCATTGTTTTTATTTCCTAGCATCCGAATTACTCTAAAAGTTAGTTTTTATATCTGTAAAAACTGCATTGCTATTGTAAGTATTGTTGCATATTTACTACATTGCAGTGACGATCAAAGGATGGAGAGGATGGTATTTTAGTGGTAACATCATATAAGTGGTACCATTGTGATGGTCTCATGGTGGTGTCATCATAGTGATTGATTCAGTGGTGGTATCATAGTGGCATCATAGTGGTAAAACCATATTAGCGGTATCATAGTGGTAGCATAATATTATATCTAGTATTATATCTAGCACACCCATCGACGCTTGGCACCTGTAGGAAGATTAATGTGTAGCAGTCTCATAGCGTGTATGCCAACTTATATGTTATGCATGCACCTGGATTGGAACAAGTTATTGACAGACATGCAGCATTTGTATACCATTACACAGAAGAAACTAGCATACTTCCTAAAATGTATTGCAAAGGAAGCATACAACTATGCTGTTTAACACCCTATCTTCGCTCCTGACCAGAGGCGCAGGGACATGTGAAGGCGGAACACGGCTCTCCCACTTTGATAACTGTAGACATTAGCCCTTAGGCGCCAACGAACACCAACGAAGACCAAGGAATGAACGACGAACCGAGCGAACGAACGAACGAAAAACGAACACGAACGAAGACACCTTGAAGCATGGCCGGAAGCTGTCGTGTGGATGCCATTTTGCCTTTTCGGCCCCCAGTGGTTCTGACAAACACCTGCCGCTGCTCAGCCGGAAACGCCTCCATAATGGGGACGGCCAACCGGTGGGCAGCTCCTGGCATCTTCGACGACACCGGAGCTGTGATTGGGCGGTGGCGTGGCGTCGCCGGGCCCAACACGGGCGCCAATGGACTGGCGCCGAATGTGAACGTCCCTCCCACGAGCCGGCGGCGGCTGCAGCGGAAAATTGGCGCCACAATGACTGCCATTATGGCGCCGCGTCGCGTCAGATTAGTGCCCGCGCCGTGGGTGGTGGCTCCCGACACCGCAGCGGGCGGAAAATCGGCACGGCGCGGCGAGCCGTGGCGCTGCGGTGACATAACCGACGCGGTAGTACTCGCCGTCACGCTCCGCGGCCGCCGGCCGGCGCCGCCCGCGCTCGGCACTTTCACTCTTGCCGGGCGGGTGGCGCCGCAGCGGCGGCTTGACCCTCGTCGACCCGACCCGACTCCACCCGTGGCATAACCTGATCCGACCTGACCCCACCGCCGGCTCAAGCACGCAGCTGTCCATATGGGTGTTGCTGTTGCATGCTGGGGTTCTCGGGACAGTTCGCCGTTTGTTATTGCTGCCAATTGGACAACGTCTGGTGAGGAGACTCGACCCAGATTGAGGACGTAGACAGGTCACTGCCGGCCTTTTGCTATGTGACACATGTCCTCAATCTTAGTTCATCCATTTATTTACATAATAGCAGCTGAGTTTCGTATTTCTAGAGCCGTCAGTAACCAATGTTCCCTCACTAGAAATCCAACAGATGCTGAGTATATAGCATTCCATGCTATCCATCGAAAAACATTCACGACCACCATCAAATACTAGGTTGCCCAATGCAATAATCCACTACAAAATAAAATAGCCCGCGCCGTCTCGGGTGAGGTCTATTCACCCCTCCCCTAACGTGTTCCGTGGATAGTGAGAAGAAAAAACTACGCGCGCCAGCGCGCCGAAATTTGGGATTATTTTCCCACATCAATTTGATAAATTTCGTGAAGATTTTGAGGTTAGGTCATCGACGGTCACCGAGTTAGTCAAGGTCAAGTGAGGTCACCTCCAAAAACGTTCAACCAGTCGTGAATGTGATGCTTTAAGGGGTGAAACTTTCAGCCTTAGCTTATCTTTACGGGCGTAGCAAAATGCAAGAGATGAATCTTTGAATTTGTGCGTTTTCATGAAATATTTTTTTTTGCATATTAGCCCATTAAGATTAAAATCGAAGATTCTGGCGAAAATAAGCACTGTTTATTAGGCTAAGTTTACTTAATGCAACGTTTCTCGATGCGCTCGAACCCATTAGAAAAAGAACAAAACCAAAAAGTGAAAGACTCAAAAACTTGTACAATTTTTTTTTTTTTGGGGGCAAAAATTTTGGGACCACGGTCGATTTTGCCTTCCTTTTGGATTCCAAATAAGTTTTGTTTTTAAATCTTCCCCAAAATGAACTCCCCAGAGCCAAAGCATGACATCAGTAGTGATCACATAAGCCTCCCTAGTGACGTCACTTATGGAGGGAAACAATTAATTTTGTTGGGGGAGGGGGGGGGGACTACTCGTTGAGCGTCTACCGGTGAAACCTCTTTTGTTTTCGTGCAAAGCTTAATTTGGAGATTAGAGGGAGTATATAATGACCCCCCGAGACGGGGTGGGAGGATCTGACCGGAAAGACGAGGGGGCTGGACCCTATATATGCCATATATATATATATATATATATGCCACCATAAGGGGAGCTGGACCGAACGAGGGCAAGAGACGAGCTATGGAGGTCCACTGCTGCAGGCACAGCATCGGCTCAAACCGACAACAAGAAGCTTGTGGACCTACCGAAACATCATTTTCTTGGTAGTTCGTAAAATTGAGTCTTAATACATCCAAAATTTCAGAAATAAGCAAATCTATTTAGAAAATGGGCACAGTGCATTCAAATATGTGACGCACAACATTTTACATTTGATGTTTTTACATGCAATATTTAATACTATAATAAGAAACACGTCGGCTCATTTCGTTTACAGTTATGCCAATTCTATTACAATATTTTTCCTGAAGTACTCTCAATCATTGTTCAAAAAAGGGCTTTGTGGCGGCATTTCCTGGCGCGGACAGCTGACCTCGCACCCGGCACCGCAGCCGACATTTGCCAGCCGCCTATGATTGATATACATGGGGACTGTGGACTGGACGGTCTGCACTGCGCTGTTAACATCTGCTCGTCCAGCGCTCATGTAGACTCCTTACGCCAATTGTTCCCAACTGATGCTGTGTGTGAGGGAAGGTAGGACGGGGCCCGAGCGAGTTTTCTCCCGTATGCGTGTTTTAAAAGCTCATCTGAGCGATCCAGCCCGGCTCGATCCGGTTTGACCTTCACGCTTCTGAAACCTCGATGATGTTTTGTTTTGCTACAATGCGTCCAGTCCAAATTTCTTCTCCACTTACGTTTTAACAGCTTTCATCGCAAATTTCTCTTTCAAGTAGGCTCATTGTTTTGTTCAAAAAGGTTTTACGGCGGAACTTCGTCGGCGTCGCTCCAGCCAGCCACCGGTCGCGTGGTCATGTCGTCATGCCACGCTACCTGTGAGCTCCGAGACCAGGTGACCGCAGTGGCTGTTGTCAGTCCGATGGAGGGCGCCACGCTGAACGGTTGGTAGTTGGTATGCAATTTAACCTGCGCAGGAGGGCTGTGTGAGAGAAGGAACCATGGCACGGCGTGGCAGCTCTGCTGACGCGACAGTTCGGCACAGCTCATCACAGCTCGGCATAGCTCGACACAGCTCGGCACAGCTCGGCACAACTCTGCACAGTTCAGCACAATTCGGCACAGTTCGACACAGTCCGGCACAGCTCGACACAGCTCGGCACAGTTCGGCATAGCTCGATGCAGTTCGGCACAGTTCGGCACAGCTCGATACAGTTCGGCACAGTTCGGCACAGTTCGGCATTATTTAGCATGGTGTAGTTTTGTTCCAGATGTGCGCACCATATTCAGCAGTTGAGCCTATGGGTGTTGATTCTGAAAATGATTGGGGGTGGGGGGCAAAATACATGAAGGCAATGGGTAGAACGAAATGGATTGGGGGGGGGGGCACACCCCATAGGGTCTCCTGTTAAAAGTTGAAATTATTGTGGGGAGGGGGAAAAGCTAACATTGAGGGGGCACTTGCCCTTTTACAACAGGTGACAACAGGTGAAGAGAAGAGCCAGACAACGAGCAACAACATCAGCCCAAAGGAGTGCTGCTCTGCAGACTACTCTCAGCACTGGGGAAGCCCCCCATCGTGTAGAGTGCCACCCATCTCCCTCAGCTGTACAAAGCACTGCGAGTGCAATACCACCTACACGACGAACATTCAGCCGATGTCTCTTGCAGCCCCCGCGATTGACGCTTCGTCAAACGCAGAACGTCGGTAAAGTCCAGCAGCAGACACGTTGTCGTCGACTCAAAATCGGCCACGGGAATGTCAGCTCGCTGACCAAACACCTAGACGACATCAACCAATTGCTATCGACTGAGGAATTTGACGTATTCTGTGCCATCGAGACATTGCTCTCCGTGGATATGGACGACAGCACCCTCATCTTACCTGGCTTCAACATCAGGAGGAGGGAAGTGTCGCACGGGCGCGGAGTCGCTATTATCTCCCGTAATCGCCTCACTATCGAGCCACTGTGGGTGCCTACACCGAACTCAACTCTAGAGTCACTGTGGATCACTGTGACTGATTTAACAACAGTTGTCATTGGAGTTGTCTACCGTTCCCCAAATAGTGCAGTGACACCGGCCAATGAGGAGCTACATGATCAGCTGGCACACGTCCTAACCCTGGGCAAGCCCATCTTTCTTCTCGGTGACACCAACTTTGACGTGTTGCAGCCCGACAAACCGGGTGTGCGGGCTTATCTGCGTACGCTTTGCGATCTGTCCCTCAGCCAGCTGATAACCAACGTCACACACCCACCACGACGAGAAGGAGACGGTCCGAGTCTCCTCGATCATCTCATCACAAATCGAACTGACCTAACCACAGACGTTCGAGTCATTCACACATATTTCAGCGACCACGACGTCATTGCTGCATCTATCACAATTGACAGGCGTCGCCCTCAGCCCACCGTCATTACCATCCGATCGACAAGACGCTTAGATCAAAATGCTTTGTGCCTAGATCTGCTGTTGGCCGAATGGTCCGCCATTTACAAGCGACCACCACCTCGGACAAGTGGGGCGCATGGCTGGCTGCATGGCAACCAATAATCGACCATCACATACTCCTTCGTCAAATCAAGCTGAAGCACCGGTCGCCGCCTTGGTTGCAGCATGATGACGTTCATACAGCAAGGGCAGCACTGAAACAGGCGCGCAAGCACAGAGATGCAGCACGAAGCGAAGAAGCCGAACGGAATTACCGTGAGCACAAGAGCGCATTCCGAACGGCTCAACATCACGCATGCACACAGTACTTTCATACTGCTGGCACCCGCACACCGTGGAAGAACATCATAGCCTCTTCGCTTGTCGCTACGCACGTCGCACCACTCGCCGCTACAGAAAGCTGACGCCGATTTGCCGGAACGCAAGAGATTGTTGCCGGCACGACGACAGAACCTGCCGCAAGTGCAAGACGCCGTACACCAGCCACCTTCTACGAGCCACCAGCCTGCCACCACACACACACAAAGCACCAGCCAACATACACACGCACACAAGCACCAAGCACACCAACCACACCTCCCTGCGCCACTGGTCTCTCCTCCTCCAAGCATACAGTACTCTCAACCTAATTCTCCTGAACTTCAACTCTATCCAAGCCCCCTCAAACCTTCAACCGCCCTCTCAAGCTCACCTTCTGCTACATCTGCTGAGCCGTCGACTTCTACGCTACTCTTCAAGATCATCAAGACCTACTTCGGCAAACCCTCCAATCAACTCTACTCACCGCGCTTACTTCATCTACCACTCCAGTGCTCAGTGACAGTGACTCTCCACACCAGCGCTCTTCTCTGCCTCTACGACTCCATCTACACTCCAGGTCAGTCCGGCGGTGCAGCCACCCCCCCCCCGGACTCCCTCCACACCCATCCCCCGCTTCCCTCTAGTGCCCTCTGCACGATCTTTATCTGATCTATCTGAATGTTCTCCCTTCACGCACAGTTTCTGATTTCTTTGTGTTTTCTTCGTCTTTATCTGCCCCTCTTTTACAATCTGTCGGGCCTTCTTCACGCCCTTCCGAACCCTCCGCCAAAAACTATACTGTGATTGTCTGTGCCACACACCTGCCACTGAACACCCTTTATACAACACCACATACAACCAAACACATACAACACCACTAACGACATCACCAAGAACCATGCACTCCTCAAACCAACCAACGGGCGATTTTTCCCTCTGCCGCCGGGGGGACGGGAAGCCCATGGGCTCCCTCGACCCCTGGTTGGTAGAGGGGGAGATCGCCAAATTCACAGGAGTGCCCCTACACGCCAAACAAATCAGATCAGGGGCACTCCTGATACAGGCGCACTCCGACATCGACAGCAAAATTCTCCCTACCATACACATGATACACCAGACACCCATCACCATCACACCAGCTACAAAACTCAACACCTCCCAAGGCACAATACACGCAAGAGAATTAGCCGGTATCGCGGTGGAGACCCTGGTCTCCAGACTTGAGAGCCAGGGTGTCTCCGCCGCATACCGGCCGCCACCAACACCTGGACGACCACACACCCACCTCATCATCTTAACATTCAACACCCGCACCCCACCCAAACACCTAAAAGCAGGATACCTAAGATACAGCGTCACACCACGTGCACCCCTCCCTCGGCGCTGTAGAAAGTGTCAACGATACGGCCACTCTGAGGGGGGGGGGGGGGGGCCACTCCAACACATACATATGCGGGAAATGCGCGGGAACCCACAACACCACAACATGCCCAGGTGGCGGGCCTTGCTGCGCCGTCTGCGGGGGGGAGCACGAGGCCGGGGACAGCTCCTGCCCTCGGTGGATGGCGGAGAAAGAGATTCTCCGCCTGGTCCACCTGGAGGGCATGGAGCTGTCCCTGGCCAGGAGGGCGCTGGCCGACCCGCTGGCGGCGTGGCCGACCCGCCGCACAGAGCCGGGTCACAGATCCCCACCACCACCACGAAACCACACAGAGTACCCGGCTCTGCCCACACACACCACCACCCAACACAAGCACAACACAAACACCTACCCACAAACCAATCACACGCGACCACAACCCACACCAACACCCAGCACCAGCACACGCAGAACACGAGCACCAACACCAGCATACACATCAGCACAGCGTCCGACACACCAACCACCACCACCACCAACCCGCCAACCGACACCGACACCGCCACCCCCACCACCACCCCATCGCCCACCGCCACCACCCCAACGGCCAACAGCCTCACCATATCCACAGACCTCTCCCTCAACAGACCAGTCACCAACACACACAATCCGCACATACACAGATCAGGACACAGACACCGAGGAACATACAGACATAGAACACTCTTCCACAGACACAGACCGGACACTCCCCACACAACAGAGACCACCCCCGCCCACAAACCACCAAAGACACTGAAAAGCACAAAAAGACAGACCTCACCTAACAGACCACTTACGCGCGCCAACACACAAAAACCATGAACACAATCATACAATGGAATACACACGGCCTCATTAGACACTGGAACGAATTCAAACAATACGCATTACAATCAAATCACACAGCACTATGCATACAGGAAACACACTTTAAACCTCACGATCCATATCAATTTAACATTTCCCAATACACACTACACAGACAAGACACACACAACACAAACAGATCAGGCGGAGTATGCACATACATTAGGAACACAACCCCGCACCGCCTGATACAATTCAACACTACAGCAGACATCTTACTCACTGAAATCCACGTACACAACATAGCTTACACACTCATTAACGTATACGACCCCCCTCGCGAAACACGGAAACCCTCTCGGAATTAAATAAGGCACTTGATCAAATTAACACCCCTGTCATACTCACAGGTGACTTCAACTCACACCACCCACTATGGGACACACGCACAACACAACCCGATCACAGAGCACTCACACTCGTCACACTGGCTACACAACATAACCTCACAATACTCAACACCGGCTCACCAACATACCTCGTACCAATTAGTTCACACCTCCCTACCACCCCGGACGTAACACTCGCTTCCTCTCGCATAGCCCTCACCCTATCCTGGATAGCCGACTCCGATCCACACTTTAGTGACCACGCCCCCATCACCATAACCTTCCACCAAATCCCGACCACCGGCCCACCCAACCTCCCCGACGGGACGGTGGAACCTTAAAAACGCATCCTGGACCCCATTCTCAGAATCCTTAGCAGCACAGACATCCAATAATCCACAATACACACCAGGACAATACGCAGACATGCTACTCACCACCGCACTTCAACACATACCACAAACAAAACCACGACACCAACACAAACCTCGCGCGGCTCCCTGGTGGAACGAAGAGTGCCACCGGGCGATCCGCGCGAGGAACCACGCACGACACAGATACGAACGACACCGCACACCGGAAACACTCACAGCATACAAACTGAACAGAGCACTATGCAAACGCACCATCAAACAAGCCAAAAAGACCTCCTGGAATACATTTTGCACTCAATTTAATAGATTCACACCTCTCGGCGAAATTTGGACACTCCTCAAAACATTCCAACACCGACAACGACCCCCAGCTAAAGCCATCACACTTATACACAACAACATCACCATCACAGACCCACAAACAATAGCAAACATTTTCGCAGACAACTATCACACTAGGTCAGGCACACTCCCACGACACCCCCCACCCCCAATCAGACACACACGGCCACACCTTTACAACACTAGGTTTACACTCACAGAATTACAAATAGCAATCGCACAAACAGGAAACACAAGCGTAGGACCAGACAACATACACTACTCATTTTTCAAACATCTACCAATACAAGCATTACACGCATTACTCGACACCTACAACACCGCATGGACAACACATACATATCCACAGTCTTGGTTACACGCTCTTCTCATCCCTATCCCTAAACCAAACACTGACTTAACTCTATGCGACTCTTACCGCCCTATATCACTAACCAGCTGCTTTCACAAACTCTTCGAACGCCTAGTCAAAAAACGCCTTCTTTATATTCTTCAAACACAAAAACTAATCTCTCCTATACAATCAGGCTTTCTTCCTAACCGCTCATGTCTTGACAACCTCACCTATCTCACCACACACATCCAGGAAGCGGCGGCCAAGAAATGCTCCACCGTCGCCGTCTTCCTGGATCTCAAACAAGCATATGACACTATCAACATCACAGCACTCCTAGAACACTTACACAACATAGACATACAGGGCAGACTTATACACTACCTTCATTTCTATCTATTAAACCGCTCCTTCCAAGTCAAAATCGGACAACACACTTCAGACACTAAATTCCCCACAACTGGCCTAATGCAAGGTTCGGTTCTTAGTCCCCTTCTCTTTATTTTAGGTCTAAATTCAGTCATCACCGACAACCTTTCGGCCAAAATTGCAATCTACGCAGACGACATAGTAATCTGGACATCACAAAAAACACCAAACCACGCACTAGCAATACTACAAAACGCACTAACAGAACTACACAACAAACTCGCCCTACTAAATTTACACATCGCACCACACAAATCTAAATGTATGTTTTTCGGTTACCACAAACACACAGATGAACAACCACTAAAAATAGACCAGACACCTATACCATTTGTCACCAGTGCAAAATTCCTCGGCATCACATTTGATCGACGACTCACCTTTCGGCTACACATCTTAGACATTCACAAACGCGCATCAAAAAGAATCAACCTACTACGAGCACTTTCTGGCACAAACTGGGGATCCGATCGAACCACACTTCTAACCCTCTACAAATCACTCATTCGGCCAATTTTGGAATACGGATCCCCACTCTTCGAAAACGCTGCTAAAACAAACCTCAAACTTCTAGATAGCCTACAACGCCAATGCTTAAAAATAGCCACAGGAGCCTATATCACCTCACCATACCTCGCACTACATATATACAACCACATACCAGAACTACAGCACAGACGCACACAAGCACTATTAAGATACCACTACAAAACGCAACTCATACCACAACACCCATGTACACAGGCCCTAAAACTTCGCACCACACGTGTACATCAACTCATGACAACATCACGACTCAAAACCACAATAGGATGCCGCATCCACCAACACACAAACAGACTACACATTACACTACCCACAGCCAAACCATTACCAACACCCACAGCCTGGTGGAAACACGAAACACCCACAACACACTTCCTCATAGACCATCCAAAACACACATACACCGACGCAGAAATACACCAACTCTTCTTCCAATTCACAGCACAACATGCAAATTACAACATCATATACACCGACGGCTCGAAATCACATACACAGCAGACGGGCACAGCGGCGGTGCTGTACCCCAATGCAGCACCGCCGCGGGTTATCCTTCGTGCCCGTCTGCACGACACAGCATCAACCTACACAGCAGAATTATACGCAATCTTTTCGGCTTACTCCACCATTTATAACACCAAAATTGAACACAACATCATAGCCACTGACGCCAAATCAGCATTACAAAGCATCACACCATACACCAAACACAAACACCCCCTCATCCCGAAAATACTCAACATACACCAAAAACTCAACGCACGACAAAGACCACTTCTTCTATGGATCCCAAGTCACACAAACATACACGGCAATGAACACGCAGACACGGAAGCAAACATAGCCACAACACTACCACAAACCATACCATGCCCACTCTCACAATCTGACTACTACCCCACAATACAACAGGCACTTAACAAACACATACAACAAACATGGGACACAGCACTAACGCAACTTCATGAAATACACCCCATATACAAACCTTGGCACACCATCAACCAACGCACCAGACTCAAGGAACGCACTCTAACACGATTACGCCTCGGACACACAGCACTTACACACTCCTACCTCTTACTACAACGCCCACGACCACAATGCACAACATGTCAACGAACACTCACTATCAAACACATACTCATCTACTGCACTAAATACAACAACGAAAGGCAACACATCACAGACTACTGCAGCACACGCAACATTCCACTAAACATCACTACACTTCTCAACGACGACTATCCAACATTACACGAACTTCTCTTCCACTTTCTCTCTACGACACGCCTAATTGATCAACTGTGAAAAAAAAAGGACAAAAAGAAAAAAATAGACCGGGAAAAAAGACTGAAACCCGGGGGAAAAAAGAACCGAAAAAAAACAACAAAAAAACAAAAAACAAACCAAAAAGAAAGAAAGAAACAAACAAACAAACAGATAACTACAAAAAAACAAACGTGTTCTTGCAATGTTAATCTATGGCGATGACCCGACCCCAACCCACCCACTACACCCCATACCCCAATCTAGCACCGTCCGGACTGACAGCTTCTTTCGACTACTCCATCTCCGGCTCTCAAACGTCTCTTCTCTGCCATCTCTACCTCTTCAAGCTCCCAGATCAACTCAACTCTTCAAGACGACTCCGACTCTACTCGAACATCACTCTACCAGTAATCTATCCACCCTGTATCTAATCCTCCTACCATTCTACCACTCACACGCAGGAAATAGCCGACATCACCTACAGGTGGCAGGCTGGCCAAACACAACAACACACACACACGAAGAACATCCGCAAGTTCATTATTGCCTCCAGCAAGTCAACAATAGAAGAGCCTGGCACAGACATTCAACCGCCTGATTGGCATGAACGGCTCAACCGGCATTTCACCGGCGTCGGTGCCGCGGTAGCTGCTGATCTAGCGATGGCGCCGCCCGGAGAGCCCCTCTGGCCAAGACCCCCACGAGTCTGTAGCGGCGCATTCACACCGTATCCTGTGACGATGCCAGGGCTGTCAAAAGCGTTGCAGCGCATTGGTGGCTCACGAGCATCCGGAGCTGATGGCATCACCATCCAGATGCTCAAGAATGACGTTTAGCGTGGTGGGTCCGCACTTGTTAAACATTATCAACTCATGCATCACAAGCTGTGAACTGCCACCGTCATGGAAAACGGGGATGGTAACACCCCTGTACAAAAGTGGTAACACAAACGACCCACACAACTACAGGCCAATATCGATATTACCAGTGGTCGAAAAACTCTGCGAGCGTGTCGTGTGCACACAACTGATAGACTATCTGACTAGTCATCATCTACTGTGCCCAGAACAGTACGGTTTCCGGCCCGGCCTGTCTACCGAGATGGCTCTGCTAGACACGGTCATCCACGCTACCCTCAAAATCGACCAAGGCGAGATCACTCCACTGGTTGCAGCTGACACATCAAAGGCGTTCGACAGCGTAGAGCATAGCCGCCTCATGGACAAGCTCGGATGGTACGGCGTCAACTCCGAATGGTTCCGAGCGTGGCTTGAGGGCCGTTCGCAAACGGTGAAGGATTCTAGCCCTCTGTCGGTGACACATGGTGTGGTGCAGGGTTCCATCTTGGGCCCGGTCATGTTCCTAATATTCTCCAATGACCTCCCACAACATATCCCACACGGCAAGATTGTTATGTATGCTGATGATGTCCAGTTCCTCGACTCCGGGAAGCGAAACGAAATCACAGCCATTAGCCAACGATTGAATAAATCACTGTCAGTCGCCTTTAACTGGTTCATCCAGAATCGACTAAAAGTAAATCCCACCAAAACTGAGATGGTTGTTCTCCAATCTTCTAGACAGCATACACCTGTGGAATTCTCTGTACGTATGGGCCAGTTGGAAATAGTACCGACGAAGTCTGTGAAATTACTTGGCGTGAAAATTGACTCACACCTGTCCTGGGATGTGCATGTATCTACTGTTGTGCGTCTGTGTAACCGCATACTCATTGGACTCGCTAGACTGCGTCATAAGTTTTCTCACGTTACGAGACGGGTGCTAATTGAGGCACTCGTATTCCCCCACATAAGATACTGTGTGTCTGTCTGGGGAAGCTGTAGCAGAACCCAGAAACGACGCATTCAGAAATGCATCAACTTTGGATCAAGGATTGTCGCCGGCTTGCACTACCGAGATCATGTGTCGCCTACGTTGAAGGAACTAGGATGGCTCAAATTTGAGGATTTCATATCCGAGGCAGATGCTCACTCAGTTTTCAAAATTATGAACGAGTTCACTGGCTCAGAACTCATTCTGGGTCTATTAAACGGTCACTCAACTGTGTCGCAACGGAGCACCAGGGCCACGGCTAACGGCGAGCTCCAGGTACCACGATGCCGCACAGAATTCGCGCGCCGCTCCTTCATACCGAGAGCTTGCCGGACGTGGAACAATCTGTCTTCAGATGTGAGGAACTCAGGTGGCTACAATGTCTTCAAACGTAGGCTTTCGACCATGCTGCGCATGCCCGGGCACTAATTTCCGGCCACCGGAACATCGCTTATATCAGCACTGTGATGCCACTCGTTGTTATCGTGTATGCTCGTGATGATGGTTTGTGCTGCATATTAGTGCATGTTTGTAACGGAAACTGAAAAACCCTGCTCGGGAGGATCCGAAATACATTACATTACATTACATTACATTTTAAAAGGATATAAAACAACACCCCTGGTGGAGCCAGATTTATGGGAGATTGAAGCCATGTTGGAGGGGACGAATTGTTTTTTGTTTTGTTTTTGTTTTCCAATGCACATGTGCC
This sequence comes from Ashinkailepas kermadecensis, assembly GCA_034440615.1. NCBI lineage: Eukaryota > Metazoa > Arthropoda > Thecostraca > Neolepadidae > Ashinkailepas > Ashinkailepas kermadecensis. The sequence goes on along the minus strand of JAOTOM010004629.1, from coordinate 337,824 downwards.
GAAACTAAAGGCGCTATTTTCGCAGCCCTGTCAAATATCGAATGCTCAGCCCAAATTATAATGCACTGTTCCGAATTGTCGTAATAGTCTCGACTTGGTCATAAAATGAATGCACCCCCATCAACACTAGACGCAATAAGGTATATGTCTTTGCTGGTTGCCGCGAATACTAGACGCAATAAGGTGTATGTCTTTACTGGTTGCCAAGAAAGTGCAGATGGCGGCAGGTACACAGGTTCCTTGTCGCGGTGTGGTGCCCGATGCTCTGCCGGCAGTAGAGGTGTAACAGAGTTCATATAAAATTATACGTTTGGCTGTCCCGTAACTGTAATTGAAATAATCCCGTAAGCCTACCGATAGTAAATGTGTACCGTAAATGCAACATCACTACCGCCACTAGAAGCAAGCCAACTTCTGCCGTCTAGAAGGTTCTAGAACATTCTAGAACCGGAGGTGACGTAAAAGGGGCGTACGGGACTCTTCAGCCAATGAAAAGCGGGGTCTTGCCCGTGAGGGGCCCCACGTCGGGCGGCCAGTCAGTCGCTGTTGGACACTCGAGGCGAGCGGACCTGTGTTTGACGGTCCGGCGCGCGCTAATTTCCCACCTAAATTCGGCCTCTAAATTCATAGAAAAGGCAATATCACGGCTTTCCTTCATAGCAGAAAGTTCTGTACTCCGTCTGACTGTCACGTGTGTTCGTGCGAGTGCTGCAGTGCAAATACAGGCAGCTGTAAGGACATTGGTGCTTTCACGACCGGGGTTATCGAAACGCGAAGTTCATTAGACTATCACTCAAGCCTATATAGGAACTTTCCTACAAGTGCGTGCCGCGATCCAGACTTTCTGCGACTTTCTGCGACTTTCTTCGACTTTCTGCAAGCCCATCCAGATCAACACCAACTGGACCTTCAATCACGCCGCTTCAGCACGGACGGGCAAGGAAACGTCTTCCGCTTCATTTACGTAAGTCCGAGCAAAATCCATCATCCTGTTAAAAAAATACCACTTTCGGATTTCAACCACGATTAGAACTGTTTTAAAGTTACATAATTGTGCTGTATACCTACCGTGTTCTGAATACTGTGTGTGGGAACTGCTGTGTGAACCTCGAGCCGAATTTGAAACATAGAAATCTCCACAAGCGAGCGAATAATTTTGAAAAATATATAGAGTAACTAAAACGTAATTAATTATGACTGATATTTCTTCTGATAAATTGGCGGATTGTTTCAACAAAATTCGCTTAGAGATGCGTGCACAAGGTATGACGCAGAATGTCAAGCCTTTTTCTGGAGATGGACACAACAGGTTAATGGAATGAATTCGTCAATTTGAACGTATCAACTTCAGCATGGATGACGAACAAATGCAGATAATTTGCATCAAAACGCTCATGGGACCAGCAGCCCAATTTATGCAGCGCGTATTCATTGAACAACCACTTATGACGTGGACACAAATCAAGCACGTCATGTGGGAAAGATATTCGGACCTCTCTGATAATAAGTGTGCACAAGAAGGGTTGCGAAAAATGCGACAAATTCGCAATGATCTGGTTCAGAATTTCGGTGAAAAACTGATCGCTCTGGCACGGGAAGCTTACTCAGATGTCGAAAATCCCTCGACTCAGCAAATACTCATTGATATTTTTAACAAAGGCGTGCAAAGTAGCTCATTGGCCAATAAGCTATACAGACAAAACTTCCGAACCTTAGAGGAAGCCATCCAGTTCGCAGTGAAAGAACAAAAGGTGGACAGAGTAATTGAAGTTTGCAGAGGCGTGCAAAGGCAGGAGCCGATGGAAGTCGACTCGAATCAGCCAGACACAGGAGAGGATAAAGTACAAAAATTGGAACAGCTCGTCATGGCAATAGGCCAATCAGTGGAAAAATTAGCGACAAAGCTAGAAACTGAAAAGCCATCCAGGGAGAATCAACCTCGCCCTGAACCACGGATATTCCATCCCTCTTACCAACGTTATCCCCGACCGCCACGAAACTACCACTCAGGACCGCACTATGGGCCACCACAGCCACGACCTCCTATTGACCCCAGAGTATGGAGAGCACCACCCAACACCGCCCAGCGCCCAGCTTACCGCTGGACTCCAGATGGTAGACCCATCTGTATAAAGTGTGCCAAAATCGGTCACATTGGAAGACGGTGCCGCTCTCAGCCTATTAACCAGTCGGAAAACTAATGAGCTCTGTCGCGACTGACCACCGTGGTGAAGCTGAGCAGATTCAGACAGAGAAAATAACAAGAAAACAGAGGAATAATATCAGGAAAAAGCCAAACCCCGAAAAACGTAAACAAAGGTTGGCACGCGTCCAACAAGTTCACATCAAGGCAAACACGCCCATGGCTTGGCTTCACATAGGCAACCAGAGAGCATATACGCTCGTGGACACTGGAGCCGACATATCGTTGATTTGGAAAACAAATTCTTTGATAAAATCGCGGATAAAAATATTATAAATTTCTCACAAGACCGACGAGATTGCATACCACCGATATCCGCCAGTGGCCATCGCCTGAAAAAACATTGGAGTCGGAACCTTCATGGTGGAGATGAGCAAATTCCGAAAACCATTCGAATTTCAAATTGTGGAGGACCTAAAACAGGAGTGCATGTTGGGAAATGATTTTTTTTTACCAAGTTTGGAGCGAAGTTAGATTTTGAGAAGAAAGCCCTTCGCATCGAAGGAAACATGATCCCTCTCAGACCACAAAAACAGAACAGTGAACAGACCAGCTCACTCGTCCGAGTCAAGGAAATAATTCACATTCCCGCCAACACTGTCGTGGAATGCCCAGCCTTCATTAACCGTGTCCAACTAGTAGATCAAAACTGTCATGTACACTCGCTGGATAACATGCCGCTGATATCTGAGGAACCTGGCTTGTTCATAGCAGAAGTTATAGCGAAACCTGACCAACACAAACGCGTACCAGTGCGAATTGTCAATACTACAACACGCGATTTCTCCTTGCACCCAGAGCAGGTGATTGCATTCGCTGAGACTATAGACGATTCTGACTTGGAAAACCTGATTGATATGACACAGGACATTGAACTGACACCGCCAACCGCTCCCTCTGATCCGCTTGATCAAGCCAAGCTGGCTCACCTGACTGGTGCTGACAAAGACAGACTAGAACAGCTGTTACGTGCTAACACTGACTTATTTGCCGAGACCGACGCAGATCTTGGAACGACTGATGTCATCAAAATGGACATTGACACTGGAGACAACCCGCCGATCCGACAGGCACCTTACAAAACCCCATTCTCTCAGCGAAAATACGTAGAGGAACAAATTAAAGTGATGCTAGACGCCGGTATCATTGAGGACTCAGACAGTCCCTGGGCCGCCCCGATAGTGATTGTTCGCAAAAAGGATGGAAGCAACAGGTTCGCGATTGACTTCAGAAAACTAAACAAGGTGACCAAGAAAAATAGCTACCCACTCCCGCTAATTGAGGACATTCTTGCCTCTCTGGGAGGTGCGAACTTCTTTTCGTCCTTGGACCTGAAAGCTGGTTATTGGCAAATCCCGATGTCCGAGGAGAGTATTCCCAAAACTGCATTCACATGTTTTCTAGGCCTGTGGAACTTTCGCAAAATGCCATTCGGAATTTGCAATGCACCATCAAAATTTGCAGAATTGATGAACAAAGTGCTGTCTGGCATTCAAAATCAGTTTGCAACAGCCTACATCGATGACATAATAGTATACTCCAAAACGTTTGACGAACATTTGGCCCATCTTGAAGAAGTTTTCCGCCGACTGCGAAAAGCGAAATTGAAACTAAAACTGTCGAAATGTGACTTCTTGAAAGAAAGAGTACAGTACTTGGGACACCTAGTGTCAGCCTCTGGCATCAAGCCAAACCCAGAGAAAGTTGAAGCGATTCAACATATGGCCGCCCCGACCAATGTCAAGGGAGTCCGCTCATTCATCGGTATGTGTTCATACTACCGTCGCTTCATTCCCAACTTCAGCAAAATCTCAACGCCACTTATAAACCTCACCAAGAAACATGCAAGATTTGAATGGACAGACGAGTGTGAGCATGCTTTCGAAACCCTGAAACGAAAATTAGCTTCCGCACCCGTGCTGGCATATCCCGACATCACGAAAGAGTACAAATTATACACGGATGCCTCCCAGGAAGCAGTTGGAGCCGTGTTAGTGCAGGAACACGGAGAAGGTGAAAGAGTGGTACAGTACCTGTCGAAACAATTGAATGAAACACAACGTAAATGGCCCGTGGTGCAAAAAGAGGCCTACGCGTGCGTGTGGGCCGTGCAAAAATTACGCCAATATTTGCTTGGATCGAAATTCACCATTCTGACCGATCACCGTCCACTTACTTTTTTGAACCTGTCAGAAATGAAAAATCCAATGTTGCAGAGATGGGCTATCATGCTTTCAGAGCACGACTGCGAAATCATTTATATTAAAGGAAGCAAAAATATTGTCGCGGGCCATCTCAGTAGAATGCACGAAACTGACCAAGACGTGAACATCATAGATTCAGACCATGTTCCAATGGGTGATCTCCGTCACACCGAATTCGGAAAACCAGAGGAAGACCTGAGCAGAGAGAAAAAAATTTAAGGACGTACTAGTGAAATGGGAGAATATAGTGAAACTACAGAATGCAGATGAGTAAATAGCAAATATTCGGAAAATCATGAATGACAAAAATCACTCAGATTATCGGGACATCGTTTTGCATTACATGAATTGGACGAACTGATCTACAAAATTAGCGACGGACCTCGCTGTGGACCACTTCCAGACTTACAACTATGCGTGCCAAAATCCCTGAGACAGGAAGTATTGAAGGAGATGCACGAAGGTTTCTTTGCAGGACACATGGGACTCACCAAAACATACGAAAAGCTTAAATTCAGATATTATTGGAACGGAATGTGGAGAGACACAGTGGCGTACCTCAAAGCTTGCGTGCCTTGCACAGGACGCAAAGCCAAAGCAGTCCCAGCTCCGATGCAGGAGATGCCAGTACCTCACTATCCCTTTGAAATGATTGCGATCGACACATGTGGACCATACCCAGAAACGCAACAAGGTAACCGTTACGTCATCACAATCATCGACTTGTTTTCTTCTTGGCCGGAAAGTTTTTGCACTAAGCGAAAGGATGCCCATACTGTCGCGAAAATCCTTATGGAAGAAATCATCCCACGCCACTCATGTCCACGCGTGATACTTTCGGACTTAGGAACAGAATTTAGAAATGCCGTTGTAGACGAGCTGGAAACCTGTTTGAATATTCGCCATATCACCACCAGTGCATATCGGCCGCAAAGTAACGGACGCTGCGAAAGGTACCATAGGTGCCAAAACGACATATTGGCAAAAACAATCAACAAAAATCAAGATGATTGGGACACAAAGATTCCCGCCACTCTTGCCGCCTATCGGACCGCTAACATTGGAAGCTCTGGAACCATCTCGCCGTTCTTCACACTGTACGGCAGAGACCCCGTTCTCCCCCTGGACAATTTGCTCCAGCCTAAAATGAAATATTACGGAGAAGACTATGTCCCAAAAATGCTGTCTAATTTACATGAAGCGTACAGCCATGTAAAGACACACATTGTGGAGAGCCATGAACGGAACCGTGAGTACGCAGACCGCAAAGCCAAGCCGCGAAATTTCAAAATTGGAGATCCCGTGTATTATTATGACACAACGGTACAACCTGGCACGTCGTCAAAGTTCTCGTTGCCGTGGAAACCATACTTTCGGATTGTCAAGCAGACGAGCCCAGTTAATTATGTGATTCGAAATCAGACCTCCGGTAAGACCCGGTTGGTGCATGCCCAGAAACTACGGCTAGCCGACCCGAACACAGCATGGGAACCCACATAAACCAAAAGGACCAAGACGAACCGGTGAACCTGAAATATTTAGAGAAAACTTCAAAGGTAGATGGTGCTGTCCCTGAACGAGTGCAGCCTTTTAGGTCAGCCAAACGGGCCGAGGCCGGCCCTGACTACAGTCCCTGTGAGGATTGGCCCATGGACGTATGCAGCCCACAGAGAACAAAGGATGATGAAACCGCTGAGTTGACAGAGCCCGTGCCTGGCTCGGTGCAACCACCGCCGGTCGAGTCTGACCTGCCAGAGAGATCACCTCTCACCCCGTCAGCAGATGTAGCTGAGCCCCCACCGGTATCGAGTGATACTGAGACAGACATTCCTCTGTCTGAACCAGTTCAGAAAAACAAAAGGCCGTTGCCGTCGACTAGTGAGTCAGACGACGACGCCCCATTTTCGGAACCAGCGGAACGAAACAAAAGACCACTTCCCTCTTCGAGCGATTCAGAAGACAATTTACCCCTTTCAGAATTAGCAGAGCGCTTAAAACGACCCTTACCCGTGTCCAGTGATTCAGACCCTGAAACTTCACAATCGCAATTGGCGAAATGTTCAAAACCTCCAATCAGCGAATCGGAAGATGAAATCCCGCTTTCCCAATTAACAAAACGCGTGCAGGACTCGACTGACGGCCCAGTGAGGCCAGTCCCTGAAAAAACGACTTTTGGTGGAATCATCTGACGAGAATCGTCCTCCATGCAAACTTCAAATTCACGATGACTCCGCTACTTCCACTGATTACGAAGCTGATGTCGACCGAGTCGACGTCACGCCTAATAAAGCTAACGCCTTTGCAAGCTTTGTGGAGATGCAAAATGATTCAATGATGAAGCAGTTAAAATTACAAATGATGATGTTTTAATCGATGCTTACGTAACGGCTCTAGTAGATATGTCGTCGAAGTGTACCAGTGAGTCGCTTCATGTGAACATGCAACTGTATTGTTGACGCAGTGGCGCCACAAACGGTGACTGAGTAACGCCACCTACCGGCCTGATTGCCGATGTGATGGACGTGGTGCGTGCAGCACCTTGTGATGGAACCCATATGGGCGTAATGATGTTGATGTGATGTTGTGACGTCACCTATCCTGATGTCTAGTGTGACACAGGTCTTTGATTTTACAGAATGTCGGTGGTCGAAATCATTCCCATCCTATTATTCCTTATACTCAAAACTACCTACGGAACTCTGTTCTTGCCTCGTGGGTACCCATGTACTCAACCCATGAGATCTGGAAAGTGCACATGCCTCTGCGTGTGTATGATGTGCCTACAACGCTGAGCGACCTGAACCACACGCTACATGTGTTCCAAAAACGTATAGGATTATACCTCACTGACCATCCGCAATTTCCGTACTCCGACAACGTGAAATCCCAGCTGACCGAAAGCTTGAAAACACTTAGGACAAATTTATAAAATACGGTCCGGGCAGCCAACTCAATCAACCCGAACCATCATAGACAGAGGCGATCCGTCCTGCCCTTCGTTGGAAATGCCTTGTCCTTTCTGTTCGGTACAGCTACCGACGCCGACCTTGGTCCTCAACCGACTTGATACCTTGGAAAACGAGAAAGACAACATAGTTCACATTCTCGGAGAAAATGTATCGATCATGAACCATACTAACGCGGAAGTACAAACGAATCGCGAGGCGATCAACCAGATCAGTCGTTTGGTGAACAATCTGACCCACCAGTCAGATTATGTCAGGTCAGGTCAGATTATGTCAGGTCAGGTCAGTCAGATTATGTCAGATTATGTCAGTCACCAGTCAGGTCTCAATTATGGAACGTACCAAACTGCAATACCTTGAAATCTACATTTCACTTCAAACCCAAATCACCAAGGTGAATGAAAACGCTAGAGCCATCATTCAGCAAGCTAGCAATCAACTTTAGGAATTGCAGATGCAACTCAGCCTTTTGACACATGGTATCCTGTCCCAATCACTGGTAAAACCAGCTCAACTACTCAAAGTACTTTCGAGCATCAGCAATGCCCTACCAAACGGCAAAGCTTTGCCCTACCCGACCGATGAACTCGAGGAGTATTACCGGATCATTCATACCTCATTGACCGTCGTGAACTCCAAATCCTACATGACGCTGCCCATCCCCATCGTCAACATTCCAGACCGCTTCAATGTGTTTGAAATCTTTAATACGAAATTGCCTGACCGAAATTCGTCTTTGAAAACGAAATTTGAAACAGGAAACGTGAAGTTTTTTGCCATCAGCCAGGACAACACCCGCTTCATGGAGATATCTGAAGATATCCACATATGCCTGCAGCAAAAGTTATCTTTCTGTCATTTCCACCGGGCCGAACAATTCACAGCGACGACCGCGTCCTGTGTGAAATCACTGTATCTGCGTGAGATCGACGAAATTAGCACACAGTGCAAAACACTCGTGTCCTTCAAAAGTACCCCGACAGCATTGGAAGTTGAACGAAACCTTTGGCTGATCATTTCAGGATCAACGGTAAACATTCAAATGGTTTGTGCCAATGGCACTTCAGAATTCACCACAACCACCCCTGCACAGTTGGTGCACCTGAGAAATGGATGCTCAACCCTTTCCAAGTACTTTCGAATCCCCACGGCCAGCTCAAATCATCCCTTCTGGATATCAACCATGTGAACTTCTTGCGTTCACAGCTTGCCCAGCTAGTCAAGCTGACTGAGCAGACAATCCGAACCCGGCTACCTAGCCTTGACAGCAACTCCGAGCCGGCAGCCCTGTCGATGTTACCTGACCTCGACATCCCAATCTCCCGCCTCAGCTATCAACTCGTTAGGCGTCATAAGCGGACATAATACCGGTGGCGCCGCTCTGGTGGTGGGTTTGTGAAGGAATACCACCAGAGTGGGATTGCTTTTATTAATGCTATATTCTGGTTCTAGACGAGGTGCAAGTAATTTCCAATGGTCCAATTTGAACAACATTGAAACTAGCTCTCTTATGATGTGTAGTTCGTTTTATTATCAAATCATTTCACCCTGTCACTTTGCCCTTAAAGTGAAATTGGAGCAATTGGCCACTCAACATCTTGTGATAAACACGTGTCATACATCTTCTGTGTGACGTCCTGACAATTTCCAATGTTCTTAACTAAACGGAAATCGAACGTGCTACAGTTTTATATCATCTTGAATAACTTCCATGAAGGTTTAACCCTGTCACTTTTGCACTCAATTCCAGAACTTGTATCCCAAATTATCACATTGCATCACTTTATATTGTATATCAGATGTTCTACATTACCGAATTAATTTCCAATGGTCTTAAATAAACAGGTATAAAATCCGTTGCCTTATGATGCTATACTCGACTACTTTTATAGTTTTCTAACCCTGTCATTTTTGCACTCAATTCTAGGATTTGCATATCGAATTATCGCATTATATTCCTTTAAATTGTATATCAGATGTTCTACATTACCGAATTAATTTCCAATGGTCTCAAATAAACCGGTATAAAATCCGCTGCCTTCTGATGTCATACTCGAATACCTTTATAGATATCTAACCCTGTTATTTTTGCACTAAATTCCAGGATTTGTGTCTCAAATTATCAAATTGTATTGCTTTTAATTGTATATCAGATGTTCTACATTAGCGAATTAATTTCCAATGGTCTCAAATAAACCGGCAAAAAATCAGCTGCCTTCTGATGCCATACTCGACTACTTTTATAGATGTCTAACCCTGTCACTTTTTACCTTTTAACATGGAGCTTTGCGACATTATTGACGTTCTGGCATGGCTCGATTACGTCAAGCGCCGACGATTGCTGCCTAGATGATCCATAGGGCCGCCGAGCGGTGGCACGATAGAAAGTAAAGTTCCGCCCTTCAACAATACTAAGCAACATCTGCTCTGCCACGCCAAAATGGTGTAGGAGAAATGCATGGTTGTAGATGCATTCTTTCTCTTCAACGCCCATAAGCGTAATGTTCTTAAACAATTTCGCCAAAATCTGTCGCCTCAACTCTAATGGTGGCGGAATTCATGCCAGGCACATCGTCTATCGTTTCAAATATGAAAATATGCCTGTAACCTTGGCGTTGGGGCCCATTAACATTCAGGGAATAGGAATCCCGCGCCCCGTCATGTTATGAATGGCGGGCGGTTGGTGACGGACCGGAGGCGGCCGGCTGCCGGCCGTCTATGGTGGAAAATAGTTCAAAAAGGAAATACGGAAAGTAACAATATGCGCAATAGGTCACTGCAAGTGACAATAAAATTGACGTCTGAAGGCAAGCAAACTTTCATAAATACACTTCGCATCATATTTTATGGAGACAGAGTCTTATAAATTGTAACTATATTCTTCGCGCACACACTAGTAAGCATCCGGGACCGCTTGTCGGGGGCGCATGTTTCAGAGTTCTTGAATGGAACCTGTTTTCTTTCTTTACTGGAGACCTCTTCGATGTCCGCAGTAACATTGCGTCTGACGCCTAACGTGCAGACAACACGTGACATCCGCTATGATGCAGGGTTGGGACATTCGGCCTTGATCATCCCAGTGGTACTGATGTTCGTAGCCGCAACAGGTGTTATCATGTATGGTTTGATGCGCCACAAACAGAGTTATGTTCCCGTCAATCCCACACCGCAACCTTCAACCCTCCAACCCCTTCCGCTCGGTGAAGACATCATCGTCATCCGTCCTGGCCCTGGGCCAGCATCAGCACGACCTGACACTCGGGCGTGACGAGTCCGTCACGCCAGTTCCCGCAGGACGCGACCTACATACGCCGCCTCACGCCGACACCCGCAGCTGACAGCACGGACCTGAGCTGACGACCAGACGTGACGAGACGGTCACGCCGGCTGCCACAAGACACCGCAGGTGGACCACCTGCGGTCACCTCCTGCAGCGGTACACAGGATGTACCTGCAACTCGAGCCCACCAGCGGCCGTTGCGCCCGGCCAGTCCGAAGACTGGTCCGTTGGCTCGGCGCCAGCGAGCGCCGCCGAGGGGCCGACCGGGCCCCACTGGAACCTGAGCGCAGCCGTGGCGGAAGCGAGCGCTCCGCTGCGGATGCGAGCGTCGCCGCTGCGGGCGCTGATCAGCGCCTCCACGGAGCGGCGCTGACGAGCGCCACCACGGAGCGGTGCTGACGAGCACCGTCCCTGAGCACCGCCACTGCCAGTGCAGTGGGCGGTCATAAGGGTGACTCAGCCGAGCTAGCGCGTGGTAGGCCGGAAGCCACCGCGGTGATATGGATGAATCACCGTCCGCTTTCGCAGCTGGACATCATGGAACGCGACATGATCTCGCATAAGTATATGGAGAGATGTCGCAGTTGGCAGGGTCGTAACCCTGACCAGTGACTCAGTTCGATGAGTGACATGCGGTAACTGCCGCAGGGCCGTCCAGTGAACGCGGCCGCGTCGAGTGTCGTACCCCGGGCGGCATAAGATCTGCAGATGGCAGGACGGCCATGCTCAGATACTCCTCTTCCCGAACCGGACTGAACTTTCGGCACTGCGCGCGCGACAGTGATCGCCAAAAATGTGAACGGAAAATTGTATTCGTGTTTCATATAATAGGAACAGTGTTTAATTTACTACCATGGATCAGAGAATGGGTGTCCCTTAAAACCTCCTAGACTAACCCATGTAGAACCGTGTGTAATCGGAACTTGTGCTAATTAGTTGTCGTATCGTAAGTGTTTGTTGATTCGTATGTGATTGTAGAAGGCCATGATTTGTCTGAGTGGAAGCTCAGGATTAATCTGTGGCTTGATCAGATCTTTTCCGACCTCAGCTGTGATGTAACAGAGTTCATATAAAATCATACTTTTGGCTGTCCCGTAACTCTAATTGAAATAATCCCGTAAGCATACCGATTGTAAAAGTGTACCGTAAATGTAACATCTCTACGCCACTAGTTGCCGGCCAAACTTCCGTTTGGAAGGTTCTAGAACCTTCTCGAACCGGAGGTGACGTAAAATGGGCGTCTTAACCACTCTCAACCAATAAGCGTTCGAGGGTCTCGGACGTCGCCAGCGATCTTTTCCGACCTCAGCTGTGATATAACAGAGTTCATATAAAATCATACTTTTGGCTGTCCCGTAACTCTAATTGAAATAATCCCGTAAGCATACCGATTGTAAAAGTGTACCGTAAATGTAACATCTCTACGCTACTAGTTGCCGGCCAAACTTCCGTTTCGAAGGTTCTAGAACCTTCTCGAACCGGAGGTGACGTAAAATGGGCGTCTTAACCATTTCAACCAATGAGCGTTCGAGGGTCTCCGACATCGCCAGCGGCCGAGCGACCGGCCGAGAGTCGCTGTTGGACACTCAAGGCGAGCGGATCTGTGTTGGAACGGTCCGGCGCCCGCTAACTTCCCACCTAAATTCGGCCTCTAAATTCATAGAAAAGGCAATATCACGGCTTTCCTTCATAGAAGAAAGTTCTGTACTACGTTTGACTGTCTCGTGTGTTTGTACGAGTGCTGCAGTGCAAATACAGGCAGCTAAAAGGACATTGGTGATTTCACAACCGGGGTTATCGAAACGCGAAGTCCATTAGACTATATAACTAGCCGATAAAGGAACTTTCCTACATAGATATACTTGCCACACTGGTAACATGCCTTCTTCTTTGGCAGCCGGCTTTTGCGGCGCTTGTAGTCGGGCTGGCCAATCAGCTCCCTTACGCAAGGCGCGCAACGACCCGCCCCCACCGCCACTGCTGACGCCAATAACACAACCACCACTGACACCATGCCGCCGTCACTGCCACTGCTAACGTCAATAACACAACCACCACTGACACCATGCCGCCGCCACTGCCACTGCTGACGCCAGCAAAACAACCACCACTGACACCACTGCCGTCGCCACTACCACTGCTGACGCCAATAACACAATCACCACTGACACCATGCTGCCGCCACTGCCACTGCTGACGCCAATAACACAACCACCGCTGACACCACTGCCGCCGCCACTGTCACTGCTGACGCCAATAACACAACCACCACTGACACCATGCCGTCGCCCCGTCACTGCTGACGCCAATAACACAACTACCACTGACACCACTGCCGCCGCCACTGCCACTGCTGACGCAAATAATACAACCACCACTGACACCATGCCGCCGCCACTGCCACTGCTGACGCCAATAACACAACCACCGCTGACACCACAGCCACCGCCACTGTCGCTGCTGACGCCAATAACACAACCACCACTGACACCATGCCGCCGTCACTGCCACTGCTGACGCCAATAACACAACCACCACTGACACCATGGCGCCGTCACTGCCACTGCTGACGCCAATAACACAACCACCACTGAAACCATGCCGCCGTCACTGCCACTGCTGACGCCAATAACACAACAACCACTGACACAATGCCGCCGTCACTGCCACTGCTGACGCCAATAACACAACCACCACTGACACCATGCCGCCGCCACTGCCACTGCTGACGCAAATAATACAACCACCACTGACACCATTCCGCCGCCACTGCCACTGCTGAAGCCAATAACACAACCACCGCTGACACCACAGCCACCGCCACTGTCGCTGCTGACGCCAATAACACAACCACCACTGACACCATGCCGCCGTCACTGCCACTGCTGACGCCAATAACACAACCACCACTGACACCATGGCGCCGTCACTGCCACTGCTGACGCCAATAACACAACCACCACTGAAACCATGCCGCCGTCACTGCCACTGCTGACGCCAATAACACAACAACCACTGACACAATGCCGCCGTCACTGCCACTGCTGACGCCAATAACACAACCACCACTGACACCATGCCGCCGCCACTGCCACTGCTGACGCCAGCAACACAACCACCACTGACACCATGCCGCCGCCACTGGCACTGCTGACGCCAATAACACAACCACCACTGACACCATGCCGCCGTCACTGCCACTACTGACGCCAATAACACAACCACCACTGACACAATGCCGCCGTCACTGCCACTGCTGACGCCAATAACACAACCACCACTGACACCATGCCGCCGCCACTGCCACTGCTGACGCCAATAACACAACCACCACTGACACCATGCCGCCGCCACTGCCACTGCTGACGCCAGCAACACAACCACCACGACACCATGCCGCCGCCACTGGCACTGCTGACGCCAATAACACAACCACCACTGACACCATGCCGCCGTCACTGCCACTACTGACGCCAATAACACAACCACCACTGACACAATGCCGCCGTCACTGCCACTGCTGACGCCAATAACACAACCACCACTGACACCATGCCGCCGTCACTGCCACTGCTGACGCCAATAACACAACCACCACTGACACCATGCCGCCGTCACTGCCACTACTGACGCCAGCAACACAACCACCACTGACACCATGCCGCCGTCACTGCCACTGCTAACGCCAATAACACAACCACCACTGACACCATGCCGCCGTCACTGCCACTGCTGACGCCAGCAACACAACCACCACTGACACCATGTCGCCGTCACTGCCACTGCTGACGCCAGCAACACAACCACTACTGACACCATGCCGCCGTCACTGCCACTGCTGACGCCAATAGCACAACCACCACTGACACCATGTCGCCGTCACTGCCACTGCTGACGCCAGCAACACAACCACCACGACACCATGCCGCCGCCACTGCCACTGCTGACGCCAGCAACACAACCACCACTGACACCATGCCGCCGTCACTGCCACTGTATACGATGGCGCGCCGGGTGCCTCCTATCATGAATGCCGCCCCCTGGTGCCGCCCCTCACGTCTGCCGCCCACTGGTGCCGCCCCTCACGTCTGCCGCCCACTGGTGCCGTCCCTCACCTCTGCCGCCCACTGGTGCCGCCCCTCACATCTGCCGCTCTCTGGTGTAGCCCCTCACGTCTGCCGCCCCCTGGTGCCGCCTCTCACGTCTGCCGCCCCCGGGTGCCGCCTCTCACGTCTGCCGCCCCCTGGTGCCGCCCCTCACGTCTGCCGCCCACTGGTGCCGCCCCTCACGTCTGCCGCCCCCTGGTGCCGCCTCTCACGTCTGCCGCCCCCTGGTGCCGCCCCTCACGTCTGCTGCCCCCTGGTGCCGCCTCTCACGTCTGCCGCCCCCTGGTGCCGCCTCTCACGTCTGCTGCCCCCTGGTGCCACCCCTCACGTCTGCCGCTCTCTGGTGTCGCCCCTCACGTCTGCCGCCCCCTGGTGCCGCCCCTCACGTCTGCCGCCCCCTGGTGCCGCCCCTCACGTCTGCTGCCCCCTGGTGCCGCCCCTCACGTCTGCCGCCCCCTGGTGCCGCCCCTCACGTCTGCCGCCCCCTGGTGCCGCCCCTCACGTCTGCTGCCCCCTGGTGCCGCCCCTCACGTCTGCCGCCCCCTGGTGCCGCCCCTCACGTCTGCCGCCCCCTGGTGCCTCCCCTCACCTCTGCTGCACCCTGGTGCCGCCTCTCACGTCTGCCACTCCCTGGTGCCTGTTCAGCAGAAGCACTGTCGAGGCGTTGACCTCGGCTGCGCCCAGGATGAAGAAGAAGGCGACAGTCGGCCAGCGTCGCAGAGGCGGCTTTCCCGTACCATCGTCATCGCGCCCTATCATGGCGTCTATCACATCGACGCCGCCTTTTGCTGCGTTGTACGCGAGCCCGATATCGGGTTTCTTGATATTAGTGTCCGTCATGGCAGCCTGGTGCTGGCTGGACAGCGCCAGCCCTTGTCGCGCCGGGGAATTGGGACGCTAGAATCACGCCATTCCTGAAGGTGAAGAGCGTTGACGCTGGTATCCGGCCTCTTCCATCTGTCAGCTCCTCGGGGGGGGGGGGGTAGGAGGTGGCGGTTGCGGTTGATCGTCCCTACAGCTGTTAGTCGATTTGCCAGCAGGCCCTCGGACAGCGGCACGGAGGTGAAGTACCGGTCCATGGTGAAGTTTCGCCTGGTGTCAGACACCTTTCATGTCATACGCTTGACCATGACAGGTACCGACTCAAACACGCTGTCCGTTGGCGCCAGTTTCAGCTGCCCCGGCCGGCCTGCGTACGGCCACATCTTCTACATGTAGCGGACGTTGGAGTCTGCGACCGCACGCAGCAGCAGGCAGTACCTCCCGAGATTGCTCGGCGGATACATCTTGAAGGTGCACCGGCCTCGGAACCTAAGCAGGCTCTTGTCCAGCGTCAGTGTTAACGGCCGGTAGTGCCCCGCAGGTTGGCGTCGGCCGGAAACATTTCACGCACAACTGAGAATTCCATGAAAAATCTCACGCACAGCGCAGCGCGTCGCCACGGCGACGCTCTTGGCGCATGCTGAGGTCATTAAACGTCAGGTTTTTAGCAGTGTTGCGAACCATCTGCGTCAAATGGTAGCCTTGAAGATGGCCGGTCCGGTTGCAGGGTCAAACAGCTGCTGGATGGTCAGCCTTTTGTAAAACTCCCCAAAAAGACACAGCCCGATGGACGAGCTCATCTCAGTGTGGCCGGCTGGCACGTACAGATACCCTCCTTGCTTGACTGTTGCTGGCCTGGTTGCTGCCCCTCTAGTTTCATGTTGATTCTAGCTGTTCTAGCTGTACGTCACCGCTGAATTGGCTGGCAGCTGCTGAAAGCCAGCCTCCATCAGCTCGTGCTGTACCCGAGTCAGGTCAGACCGGGCCGGCGGCGGCTAGTCGTCATCAGACTGGTCTGGGTCAACGTGCTGGCCCAACTCGTCGGGCAGGTGCGATAGGGTAGGTTCGCTGGATTCGGCAGACACGCCGGCAAATTGAAAGGTGGAGTCTTCTTCACTGGCCTCGCCGTTGGAGAGCTGGTCGCCTTCGCTGTTGTCCGACAAATGGGACAGCAGTGCAATCGTTTTTGGTGGGATTATAGCCACGACGTGGCGGGACGTCACGTCCGTACGTGTCAGCGATGATCATCTGATTGACATTCAAATTATGCTTCGTCAAGTTCTGTTATCTAAAAAATTGGATCACGTACTTTTGCTAGTTGTTGCCACTTAACACCGGATGTTGTTATCTTATCTCGGTAACCATAAACAAGTGGGAGTCGGCATCAGCGTGGCTATGATCCGGCAGAGCTTTGACGTCATTGGCAGTGTGCTTCTGCATTTGGTTAACTCCAGCCTCACCACTGCCGACGTCAGTGGGCGCTGTATGACCAACGCAGTCGATGCGCCCCTAAGCCTAAATAACCAACCAACCAACCACTGCCTACGTCCCCATTTCCTGGAAGCACACCTTAGATTATCCCATCTTTAAATCCGGTGATCACAAAAGCCCATCCAACTATCGGCCCAACTAGTAGCCGAGCACCGTGACCGCCACACCCATCAGGACCGGGATCTGTACGTCCCCAGATCGCAGACAGAGATGGTCAGGCGTCGTTTTTGCTCTCGGGGCCCGGCCCTGTATAACGAGCTGCTGCACGAGCTGAAGTGACTGCCAATTTCCCTGTTCAGTCGCCGCCTTAGGCGGCATGTGATCGCGGGACTGGACTGACTGATCCGATCGTACTTGTCTGCTCCTCATCATACTTGTCTGCTCCTCATCATACTTGTCTGCTCCTCATCATAATTGTCTGCTCCTCATCATACTTGTCTGCTCCTCATCATACTTGCTGACTTCTGATCGTACTTGCCTGCTCCTCATCATACTTGTCTGCTCCTCATCATACTTGCTGACTTCTGATCGTACTTGTCTGCTCCTCATCATACTTGTCTGCTCCTCATCATACTTGTCTGCTCCTCATCATACTTGCTGACTTCTGATCGTACTTGCCTGCTCCTCATCATACTTGTCTGCTCCTCATCATACTTGCTGACTTCTGATCGTACTTGTCTGCTCCTCATCATACTTGTCTGCTCCTCATCATACTTGCTGACTTCTGATCGTACTTGCCTGCTCCTCATCATACTTGTCTGCTCCTCATCATACTTGCTGACTTCTGATCGTACTTGTCTGCTCCTCATCATACTTGCTGACTTCTAATTGTACCCACTGACTCTTTCCGTGTCGCTGATATGAACAACTCTTATATGTTTTCACGTGCGCCTGTTACAGCCCTTATTTGCTGATGACATATGTTTTAAAGCTCGACAATAGGATATTGGGACTATCACGAGTCTAACTCGACAATAGGCTGTTGGGACCATCACGAGTCTAACTCGACAATAAGCTATTGGGACTTTCACGAGTCTAACTCGACAATAGGCTATTGGGACTTTCACGAGTATAACTCGACAATAGGCTATTGGGACTTTCACGAGTCTAACTCGACAATAGGCTATTGGGACCATCACGAGTCTAACTCGACAATAGGCTATTTGGACTTTCACGAGTCTAACTCGACAATAGGCTATTGGGACTTTCACGAGTCTAACTCGACAATAGGCTATTGGGACTTTCACGAGTCTAACTCGACAATAGGCTTTTGGGACTTTCACGAGTCTAACTCGACAATAGGCTATTGGGACTTTCACGAGTCTATTGCGGATGGCCGGACTATACGTCTTCGTCTTTGTCTTTATCTTGAGTCTCACGCGTTGTTTTCGACGGTTCAGTCGTGCCGCCAGCTCCACTGGCAAATGGATGTCCATTTGCCACCGCCGCCAATCATGTGGCCAGTGATACCAATCATGTGGCCAGTGATACCAATCATGTGGCCAGTGATACGCGTGCGAAACTGATAAGCTGCCATCCCGAGGCTTCCGCCACGCCATGTCATGCACTACGGTACATTTCAAGCCACAACTTACTCATTTTTTATAGATAATTGCTGAAAATCTGGCACAGACATTCTGTATAGTCATGTCTTGGAGAGTTCGCTTCCTTTTTTCTCGAAAGTTGTAATGCAAGGGTACAAATTTCCAATGTATTTTTATATCAATATTTTTAACTTTGACATGTCGCCATTTCAAAGGGAACGATTAAACGAAAACAGCGATAAAACATGTTACTGATCCACTCATATTGTCTCTCGTTTGTCGCTTACGGGCATCATGTATCTTCATTCGTTCTGTTCATATGTCAATTAGTGTTCACCGATGCGTTTTTGTAAAAAATCGGCAAACATGATATCACTCTGAGATCACTCACGCCTTACCTATCATGACCTCATAGTTTTTGCTTTGACTCGAGACGTAGAATTGCTCATTTCACAGCTATTACAAATTTTGTGGAGATGTCACGCGTTTTCAAATCTTCACGAATATTCGACATGGTGGGGCAGATTCCCTCTTCCCGCCATGCCGGCCATATTGAAGCGGGTCATTCCTGCCCAATCAAGCTTTCATCAGTGTCGCAGCGCTTTGGTGACCTTTCCTTAACCTAACCTAACCTCCAGACAATAGAGTGCGATGGCATACAACTTCGAGGATTTCGAGGATTCGGCTGGGTGTTCATCTGAGGGACCTAGCCGGGTCGTCCCGTTGACCTCCGCAGGTCAGCCACCCGGCCGTGCCGTCCCCTTGACCTCCGCAGGTCAGCCAGCCGGCCGTGCCGTCCCCTTGACCTCCGCAGGTCAGCCACCCGGCCGTGCCGCCCCCTTGACCTCCGCAGGTCAGCCAGCCGGCCGTGCCGCCTCCTTGACCTCCGCAGGTCAGCCACCCAGCCGTACCGCCCTGTTGACCTGCGCAGGTCAGCCACCCGGCCGTGCCGCCCCATTGACCTCCGCAGCAAAAACTGATCCTTTCCATATCCCCTACTCATTATCTCAAACATAAGTTGATGTTATTTGATAGCATGTGTTCGTGGAAGCTATCTTTGTATATTCCTATTACCACTGACGTCGTCGTGGATTTTGGCTACGAATGGGTGGGGGGCTTTTTAGGTACATTTTTGCATGCAACATCATACGCGTAAATTTAAATCTCACGAAGCTATGGGCATCCTCACCGTCCAACACCGTGGCGACGCCCATGACTTTTACCCTCATATTTAGTAATTTTGTGTTCACTAAAGTGGTACAACTGAAGACAATGGACAGGTCAGGTGGAAAAACTCGAGCCTTGGCCTCTTTGGCTTGTCCTAGAAGACTAACCGCTGGAAGTAAACAAGAAACACTGACACAATTTTGAATAATAATTATAGGGCAACACGATGGCGAAAAGCGTGTCTCTCTAAGTAGTCCAGAACAAAGTTTAAGCTACAGCGAACTTTACCTCTCCACCGATAGCGAGTAGAGTAGCTACCGCCGGCGGCGGTCCGCTGGTTCGATGGAGCAACAGAATGCGAAGCAATTACGCCGAAGGTCGCTTCGTCGAACAGCGTCGAACCTACGGCTTAGAGATTGAAATACACTGGAGGAGGTGCATGCACCTGGTGCAGGCACTGCACCAGGTGCACGCCGTATTTTGTGTTGGGATTCGGATGCCCGTATGTCCCACACAAAATCGGTCCTACCCAACCGGTACGGTAAGACGGTTTTTGGAATACTACTGAAAACCCAGATGCCGCTATCCGGACGGATGGAGCTCCATGACGTTTCATCGAAGAACTGCGAGGAATTGTCGGCTCTGTCCAACGGTCCTCCAAGCAAGTTCCAGCCTCCCGTAGCTCCACTCTTGTAAGCTTGCAAGCAGTAAGGTGATTGTCCAGTCCCATTCCCGCTTCCCTATCTTATCAGATACGGCTTCATGGAGGAACCTGAGGAAGCAAGTTGTGCTGGATTGACCTCTTCTGTCAATGTAAAGTTGCACATTTGCATTGTGAGATTATGTCGTAGAGGGAGATGATATAGGATAGGAGGACATTCATTTTTATTGCAAATATATTCGACTTGATCTTACCTATAATGTTTGTTTGTTTTTGTTTTTTGTTTTTTTTAAGATTACCGACTTGTACAAAAGCCAAAATTGGAGCATCCAATAGCTACATCCCTACCCCACAACAAAGGTCCATTGCAATTTAGCTAACATCACGGAGCACTCCGCTTGGAATGTCTGGTTGATTTGTGCCACAATGGCCGTTTGTGATTTGTGCCACAATGGCCGGCACTCCGCTCGGAATGTCTGGCTGATTTGTGCCACAATGGCCGTTTGTGATTTGTGCCACAATGGCCGGCACTCCGATCGGAATGTCTGGCTGATTTGTGCCACAATGGCGGCACTCCGCTCGGAATGTCTGGCTGATTTGTGCCACAATGGCCGCTTCGGGAAGTTTTCATTCGGAGGAGGGGAGGAGACTTCATCTGCAGTTTGGCAGCTGTTGCCATAGTTGGCGTCTGCATGCACTTGATTGTGTCGGATGTAGTCGGTGCATTCGATTTATAGAAGTTTCTAGTGTATAATTATAATCAGTGGCAGTTCTAGCGAGGCAGAGATGGAATGGTTGACAGGTTGCATACACTGAATTGCACGAAAATGCATTGAACCCTGTCACGCGTTGACAGCTGGTCAACAAGTATTTCTCCAGCTTTCGATTCCAGCTAAGACATTTCAGAAAACGTTAATGTTTGCAGAGATGTCCATATCAGCAGCAAACACTTTGGCCATGGGTCTTCGAAATTCTAGGGGCAAGCGAAATGTCCAGCGTACGTCTCCCGTTTGTTTGTTTATCCCCATATATGTTTCAGTCCATTTGGAATCATCCGTAGGGAGCAAGGAATATGATGTATATATATATATATATATATATATATATATATATATATATATATATATATATATATATATATATATATATGTGTGTGTTTAAAACGCAGAACAATGGGAGCATAGCTTTATTCACAACGTTTCGGCTCACGCCTTTCTCAAGCTATGAACAATTTACAGGCATGGGAGTATTTAGCACTTGTCTTTTTCTTCTTTTGTTTTCTTCTTTTTTCAGTTCTCCTCTTCTTCTTTTTTCCCTTTACTTTTTCCCCCTCTCTTCCTTCCCAATTCGAACACAGGTCATGAAACATCAATCATAAAGCACTTCGCATGTGTTGACACTGAATGAACGAGACAGTGAAAACAGTACATTGGAAACGACCAAATAAGTACGACAGTGATGTTTAACCTATCCTTTTTCAATATGTTCCACAATCAGTTCCGCTACAACACTTGCAATTTTGAAACTACCAGAAACACCATTGATATTCTCACGTGTGGCAATATACGCGGATTCCACTGTCTTCCGACACCTCTTCCCAAGTCCACCACTAAGAACAGATGCTTCTTTCCAATTTGGGAGATGGTCTTCTTCATCAACATGCACCACCATAGCATTAGAAATTCTATGGTATCTGAGGTCTGAACGATGTTCCCTAATTCTAGCCCCTATCCCCGTCCCGTTTCCCCATAGTAACCTTTTCCACATTCTCCCGCGTAAGGAATTTTGTAGACTACGCTTTTTTCGTTCACGTTGCGGACCCCTTTCTTGACTATGTCTTTGATTTTGACCCCTGCTGAGAGACTGATGTTGATTTTGTCTTTTGTGAATCGGGAGATGGTGACTGCTTCCTGTGTTTCCAGTACTGATATGCACCTTTTCGTCAAAACTCGTTGCTTGGCCTTTGTCATGCCCATCACTTTTTTCGCTTTTTGGCGCAACTTCCCTATCAGACCCTTTGGATATTTCAGCAACTTGAAAGACTCCTTGATGAAAATCAATTCTTCTGCGAGGCACTCAGGACTGCATATTCTATGAGCCCTTAAGAAAAAGCCCATTAGGACCCCCGTTTTTGTTTCATGGCTGTGACCCGAGAAGTAGTGCAAAATATCGTTTTTGTTAGTGGGCTTTCTGTACACTGAAAATGTGCATCTGCTGTCACAGCGTTTGATCAGTGTGTCCAAGAAAGGAATCTCAGCCTCATTATCTTTTTATTTTTCCTTTTCTATCGTGAATTGGATCGATGGATGTACCGCGTTAATATTTGTGTTGACCGCATCAAGATCAGTGTCTTGATCAACAATCACCAATTTGTCATCTACATATCTCAGCCAGAGGGAGTTGGGGCCAATCATAGATTTGAAATTGTCCGTCTCAAGGGTTTCCAAAAACAAACATGCCAGAACTGGACTCAATGGTGAACCCATGGTCAGGCCCTTGATTTGCCGATATTCTTCCCCCGGAAACTGTAGTGCTCCAAATTCCACACATGTACGCACGAGCTGTATGAAATGACTCTTTGGAACTGGAAGCTCTAATTTATTTGACTTGTCTAAGGCCCTAGAAACCGCTTCCATGGCTCCCCCGATAGGGACATTCGTGAACAAGGATTTCACGTCAAAGCTTGCCAGCTTGCATAGTGACATTGTGACAACGGCGAGCATAGTGACATTGTGTTACAAGAATTTCACCTGCGGCATAAGATTACCAGCACCAAGAACAGAATTCAATTTCTATCAAACTGTATCTCCGAACAAGTCCTACCAAGATCTGCACCAGCACAACTGCATTCGGTGGGTCATCCATTCTCTGCCTGTGCTCGGGCATATCTGGAGGACGG
Organism: Ashinkailepas kermadecensis; assembly: GCA_034440615.1. Classification (NCBI taxonomy): domain Eukaryota; kingdom Metazoa; phylum Arthropoda; class Thecostraca; family Neolepadidae; genus Ashinkailepas; species Ashinkailepas kermadecensis. The sequence goes on along the minus strand of JAOTOM010004629.1, from coordinate 314,481 downwards.
GATTGCCGACTTAAGAAACCATCGTCGAGTGCTTGAGAGCCGCATCAATGGAGTTCACCTTCCACACCATCTAGTGGTAAGATTACAGCGTCAGGACTCTGAACAAAAGCGTAACCACCAGACCAAGCTGGTACGCCTGATGGAAAGCAGCCCATGGAAAGACTCTGGTAACCGTGACTTGATTACCAACCTTTCGGACCGCGATCTAAGTTCGGTAGAAACAGAAGCCTTATCATTCGGCCTCAATTTCGCTGTCGGATCCCACAAACAAGACTATCTGAAATCCGTAACTCACAACCAGTGGTATTCTGACAGTGATATCGACAAGGGTTTCATCCAAGGACTCACCACCTGTTGATCGGCGTTATCTGCCACAAGACAGCCATCCCTCCCACAAAGATATTTGAAAGCGCTGAAAGAACTCGGCAATGACCATCAGATACTAATAACAAGAGCAGACAAGGGCGGAGGAGTGGTAGTTCTAAACCAAAGTGACTATGTGTCAAAAATGAATGCTCTTCTAGACGATGAAGTGACATATCAATCAGTACCAATAGGAAGTGCACAGAAAGAGAGTGCCCAGTTTCAGGAGAAAGCTCGCTCCATCCTGAGAAAATCAGTGAAAGGAAAAGGACTTCTACACCCAATAGAAGAGTCCCCAAGGACGCCTTCCATGAGAGGTCTACCAAAAACTCACAAATCTGATGTACCCATGCGTCCAATTGTTTCAGGTATAGGAAGTGCTCCACATAAGCTGGCGAAAAAACTAGCAAAACCTTTGTCAGAAATGCTAGGGCAGATAAGTGATAGCCACCTAAAGAATTCAGGCGACTTACTAGGTAGAATCCGAGATATAGACTTCACCAGAAAAAAGCTGGCAAGCTTTGCCGTGAAATCCTTGTTCACGAATGTCCCTATCGGGGGAGCCATGGAAGCGGTTTCTAGGGTCTTAGACAAGTCAAATAAATTAGAGCTTCCAGTTCCAAAGAGTCATTTCATACAGCTCGTGCGTACATGTGTGGAATTTGGAGCACTACAGTTTCCGGGGGAAGAATATCGGCAAATCAACGGCCTGACCATGGGTTCACCATTGAGTCCAGTTCTGGCATGTTTGTTTATGGAAACCCTCGACACGGACAATTTCAAATCCATGATTGGCCCCAACTCCCTCTGGCTGAGAGACGTAGATGACATATTGGTGATTGTTGATCAAGACACTGATCTTGATGCGGTCAACACAAATATTAACGCGGTACATCCATCGATCCAATTCACGATAGACAAGGAAAAAGAAAAAGATAATGAGGCTGAGATTCCTTTCTTGGACACACTGATCAAACGCTGTGACAGCAGATGCACATTTTTAGTGTACAGAAAGCCCACTAACAAAAACGACATTTTGCACTACTTCTCGGGTCACAGCCATGAAACAAAAACGGGGGTCCTAATGGGCTTTTTGTTAAGGGCTCATAGAATATGCAGTCCTGAGTGCCTCGCAGAATAATTGATTTTCATCAAGGAGTCTCTCAAGTTGCTGAAATATCCAGAGGGTCTGATAGTGAAGTTGCGCCAAAAAGCGAAAAAAAAGTGATGGGCATGACAAAGGCCAAGCAACGAGTTTTGACGAAAAGGTGCATATCAGTACCGGAAACACAGGGAGCAGTCACCATCTCCCGATTCACAAAAGACAAAATCAACATCAGTCTCTCAGCAGGGGTCAAAATCAAAGACATAGTCAAGAAAGGGGTCCGCAACGTGAACGAAAAAAGCGTAGTCTACAAAACTCCTTGCGCGGGAGAATGTGGAAAAAGTTACTATGGGGAAACGGGACGGGGGATAGGGGCTAGAATTAGGGAACATCGTTCAGACCTCAGATACCATAGAATTTCTAATGCTATGGTGGTGCATGTTGATGAAGAAGACCATCTCCCAAATTGGAAAGAAGCATCTGTTCTTAGTGGTGGACTTGGGAAGAGGTGTCGGAAGACAGTGGAATCCGCGTATATTGCCACACGTGAGAATATCAATGGTGTTTCTGGTAGTTTCAAAATTGCAAGTGTTGTAGCGGAACTGATTGTGGAACATATTGAAAAAGGATAGGTTAAACATCACTGTCGTACTTATTTGGTCGTTTCCAATGTACTGTTTTCACTGTCTCGTTCATTCAGTGTCAACACATGCGAAGTGCTTTATGATTGATGTCTCGTGACCTGTGTTCGAATTGGGAAGGAAGAGAGGGGGAAAAAGTAAAGGGAAAAAGAAGAAGAGGAGAACTGAAAAAAGAAGAAAACAAAAGAAGAAAAAGACGACAAGTGCTAAATACTCCCATGCCTGTAAATTGTTCATAGCTTGAGAAAGGCGTGAGCCGAAACGTTGTGAATAAAGCTATGCTCCCATTGTTCTGTGTTTTAACAATTTGTCATTCCATCTGAACTAGTACAAATATATATATATATATACATATATATATATATATATATATATATATATATATATATATATATATATATATATATATATATATATATATATATCATATATCATATATATTTTTTAAGGCAAATTTCATTGTTCATATGCTATATTCGATGGCATTCTAACGCTAAATAAGCGGTCTTAAAACTCATTCCACTCTACATTTCCGGGTGGAACTGAGGCACATTTCTGATACTCCATTCGTTGATGCATGCTGTTGGCTGCGTACTGCTTTCACTGGTGGATTAGCGTATCAAGGAATCTTATTGAACATGGGCCCGAGAACAGGGAAGGGAAGAGGGAGTGGGAGGCTGGCCCCACTTGTCGGGAACTTCCATCACGAACGATGTCGGCGCTGCAGGGAGAGAACACACGTACTGGCACTGGCCAATAGCATAATGGCCGATTAGAACATTCTAACGCTTCTTGTGGGCAGTTTTGTGCACAAATGATTACATTCAATTTAAGATAAGGCGAGGGCTTTTTTTTCCAAATGAAGGCGAGCTGCTCACCTGAAATACTAAAGTAATAATGCTCACTCCGAATTCGAATTCGAATTCGGAGGGTCGAATTCGAATTCGTAAGGCGAAGTCCAAAAATATACTATCTCCTTCCAGATTTTCTGATACACCTTTCTTCAAAACAAATTATGGTAACGGGCATCAGAACCTACTTCATTTTTTGCTGTGATTGTCCGAATAATATTTTACCTATGCAAATAAAAGGAAATGAAAAAAAAGGAAGCAAATGTAGCTGGGCTAGTTTTTATTTTTGCATGCGGTGTGCACGCCAGAATCCAAATGTTCGTTCTGACCATATCATTTATTACCAAGATGGTCATATTATGTGAATCTAGATTATATTGACCATGATGAGCTGATGACGTGCTCAAACATCGGTGATTATTGATGGCGAGGTGGTGAAAGGAGCAAACCCAATCGCTTCAAGGTGCGATTGCGTTACCTAATGCGATTGCGTTGCCTAATACATTAAGCCAGCTTTGTCTAGATGTACCGACAACATGCATTCATTGTGAGGTTATGCGACCCATAACAATCCCGCCGAGTTATGACGTGGACAGCCACACAAATACCTGCTGATGTCTGGCGGCGATGGCAACAGCATTTTCGTCCTGGAACCTCTTCCGTCTATTCTCAAAATAGACCGACCAGACAGACACAGAACGTGATCGTGACGCATGAAGCATGCATGTCCAATGCCAATCCGCATATGGTATGACATTATAATCGATGAGTGGTGGTATATCCTGAGCAAATTATCTCGGCTTTGATTCTGTTGTAGCAGAAGAGGAAGATTTCCTATATGCAACATTATTAAAAAGAAGCGGTACCGTACGGAACGTTGGCCGAGCAAATTATCAACTTTTAGCACCCCATTAGCCATTTTACATCGATGAGCAAATCACTCCAATTTTGCTACCACACTTTCAATCCGAATACGGTATATAACTGCAGAAGTCCATAAAATGTGCTGCAATGATTACAGTGCAAATGAGGAAGACATGTGTGTATAATTAAAGCAGACTTTCGACCTTCACTGTTCCCAAAACATAAAAGCTTAATGTGACCCAAGTTGAACCGATTTCTCCAAATTGTTCAGTGTTGTGGAGAGGAACATGATAATTAATATTTTTAGATTGAACATCGACTTTTCCCTAGATAATACTACCAAATAAAAAATAAATAGCAAACATGAGGTCAAACACTGCCCTCCATCAAGCACCGCACCTTAGGCATGTCAGCGGATTCTTTCGGATAATTTATTGAATCTCGCCCCAAGTATTGCTACATATACATATTACCCTGTGAACGAACTTGAACGCTAACAAAGGCAAACGACCATTTGGTCATTTGCTATTTGCTACTACAAACAGACAGCAAGTTCTCTTAGAAACACATTGCTGTCACTCACTACAGAATTGGCCACGATGTCAAATTGTTCTTCATTCCTGGAATTTACTCTCTTACTCTAAGCGACTCGAAAATGTTACAGTCAGGATGGTCTCGCATTCGACAGACGATATTCATCTCTGGGGTTGATCAGTTCCAGCCCTCAAGACATCTTTCTAGTAGTCCTGGATATGGTCGCTCAAAGTAGTTTCCTGGGTTTAGCATGTCGCTGACGTGCTCATTGAAGCGCAGCCTATCGGAATCTTCGTCTCCCCAACGTAGACCGCAGAGCTGTTCGCACAAATGTTGCATTTTATCCTGTAAACTGGGTTCTTTATCACACATATACCGCACTGGCCGCAAATGCGGCCTAGCCGGCACATGCACTGTAAAATACCAGGTTTATAGGATCAAATGCAAAATTTGCATCTTTGTCGAAAAGACCAGAGATGAAAAAGTGTCAAACCTAAAGTGTTCCTTAGTTGTACTTCTTTTCAAAGATGTTAGGTTAGGTTAGACTTTTCTTTTAAGTTGAAAAAGTGAAATGGAAAAGAATCAGTGGAAAATTATTTTTTTTCTTCAAAACAATTATTTTCTTTTTTCTTTTTTTCTTCTTCTTCATACTAGGTTAGGATAGATTAATTTTTCATTTGATTTTTTAAAGAAAAAAAAGTTTGAAAAAAATAATGTTAAAAAAATTTGCTTCCTTCCATGGAAGGTCAGGCTAGGTTAGGTTAGGATGTAACATGCTTTTCCTTTCCTGTGAACATTATTTTCATGCTATGCTACCCATCTTCAAGCCCTCTTTTTGGTGCTATTTTGCCTGTCACCTGAAAAGTATGCATTTTGCATTTGTAGAGGAAATGAGTCGTCACATCATCTAAACCACATTTATAACCATTACATTGTACCAAGAATTTCCAGCAATTCAAAAATAACCTTAAACTACAAATTTACCCCCAAAATATATCTCACATTACTTTTCATACTAGAATACATCATTCAAGGCCATCTTATTCACATTATGTTGTTTTTCAACTTTAAAATAAGCATCTATGATGGACATCAGGGTATTATGGTGGTTTAGATGTTCACATGACAATTTTACATACGTTTTGCCTCCATAAAGGGAAAAATGGGTTAGGTTTGGTTAGGTTAGGTCAGGTTAGTTTTTAACGTGATTTGTTTTTGTATCCACCAACAATTGAGAACATTGGAAATTGTTTTTCTTCAAATGCAGGTTGTTAGGTTAGGTTAGGTTGGGTTAGGTTTTATAATCTTGAATTTTTAAAGAAAATATTTTGATATTTGTCAAACTTTATTTTGGGGATTATTTTGTTCTGTCCAAAGGAAGGTTAAGCTAGGTTAGGTTAGATGATTTGTCTTGGAATTCTGGAATTGGAGATAAAAATTATGTGGCATTACAGGTTCGTATAAAGCAGAGGACTTTGAGGACAATTCTTTGAATCTAAATCCTGGATTTTGAGAGGAAAACTGTGTAGCATTCCAAGTTGGAGAATGATTTGATTTGTTTCTGTCATCAAAAACTTCATTTGTACTGTTCACAGTCATGATCCGTGTTTCCATGTTCCCATGATCATGACCAAACAGCAAGGAGATAGCAGTCATTGTCAAACTCAATTCATCTTTTTGAAGAAAAAAGGAGTTGATAATTTCCCGGAGATAATAATATTCTGAGCGGCCAAACCCAAGACAGGGCCATGTTTCTAATACTTGTCCTGACTCTCAGAGACGAAACACCACTCACGCAAACATATAAAAGTTCAGCTTCAGCGAAAACGGAATTGTTGCGTTGGGTTCGATCTCTGAACGGGGACGGGACAGCGTCCCGTCCCCGTCTGCCGTTTGAGATTTCCGAAAGTGGCGTCTGGTAACGGTTGCAGGCATCGACGATTGCAACCAAACTATTTGCGATGGGTAAAATCAGAAGGAACTGTGAGCATTACAAGAAGAGGGGCTATCCGAGTATGCAACTTTCTCCGTGAAATGTCATTCGACAGTGGTGTGGAGACAGTGGAAAGCGGAGCCTTTTTCACGGACAGAAACACGTGCAACCCGTGTCACGATGACGGCGCCCGCACACACTGCAGCCACTGATCGTCTATGGGAAAATTATAGCCGGAACATGGGAACATGGGGCCATGAGGTGAAAGTGACGGCAAGTCGCCAAGTTTAGCCGTTTTTGAGAATCAGATCCAATCGTGAAAAATACTCAAAAACATCGCTTCCGCTTTCCACACACCCCTCGCGTGTGCGTGGCGCGTGACCCGGAAAAGGTTGCCACGGCGACGTTGACAATTGTCATGGTAACACTGAGGTGTTAGTTTGGTGTTAATCGGTTCATTGGTTGTCGAGATATGGCGGTCTGAATCGGGTGGATGTGGAGCGCTAAAGTTGTTGATTTTCCGAACGAAATATCTCAGTTTTACATGCTATTTCTATGGGGGCCGGTGATTCACCGGACACCCGTTCTCTCAGGACCCCCGTGACGCGCACGCGCAGCACGTTGACCCGACCGCAAAGAAATTGTGCCCGACGGATTGCCAACATTTATGGCTTTCACGTGATATCAGCCACATCCTGTTGCCTGTGATGTGAGCCGTGCCACGCGCCACAAACTGCGCCGGAAAATGGAACTGTTGCGTCGGGCTCAATCTCAGGACGGGGACGGGACAGTTCGTAGGTGATAGGGCTTACCACGCCAATGTTAAAACCTATGGACTTTACCTCGGGCGGTAACGTTTTTTTCAGCCCCCCCCCCCTTGTCCCCTCGATCATGGCTAATAAATTGCTTCGGTACGCTTCTGATACATGTACTGAAACAAGATGAGTACGTATATGTCTCGATGGTTAGGAAATACAGATTGACTGGGTAGTTAGGAAGCAAAACGGCCTGATGATAAATATAATCCATACTCAATGATAATATGGCATCGTAAGTTGTCACCATAACTGGGGATATTTGCAACTATCTGTCACCTACGCTCGTGGCCGAGTAGCAGGCTTTGTTCACCTCTGGAGAAGACATGCAACACGATGTGGCACAATTTAAAATGAATGATTTGAAAGTGACTGCTGGTATGCCTATGCTTAGGCCGTCCACATGTTGTACGTTATTTGATAAAAAGTGGTCGCCAAAATGTAACACCACTTTCGTATTTATTTGTTATATTTAGTAGCATTTTATAGGAAAAGGTTAATGTTTCACTTAAGAAACGTATTCAATGTGACTGAAGCTGGGTGTGAGACTCATGTCATAAACCATTCAGAAACCTAGCCTTGGTCTCATCCGGGTAAGATGGTACTTCCGTCCCTAATATGCACAAATCAATACATGTCCAAATCCATGTCCAAAATTTTCCCACCCCAATAAACCTTGTACGTGGCCAAAGATAGACCTAATCGAGAAAAAAAAATTGGGAGTTGATGAATATTTGAAGCATTTAACCGATCCTCAATCAACGAACCCCTCCTTGGCAGCCAGTTCCCTAGTGTCTTCTTCGTGAACTGAGTCATGTCTCAAGAATCACCTGAACCAAGGGGTATTGTTTTATATTCTTTTGAGGGGAAAGTGCAGCTCAATTTTGGCTCCCCTCCCCCCCCCCCCTTCCATAATTTCAACTTTAACATGGGACCCTATGGAGTGTGCCTCCCCAATCAATTTGGACCTGCCCCGGTGGACACCACGCACCACGATAGAGTCTCAGCCTGTGACCCAGCCTGTGACGTCACGCTGCTGCAGGTGCGGTGTCACCAATGGTGAACCAGTCGGATACCATAGCCACACCCAACATCAAGCAAGAGACCGCTAAGCACCACTAATGACATTATATCAGCGATGGCCAGGCAGCAACCATCACACCGTGTTTTGCTAATTAGTTTATGATTGCGAGTGGTTCTTGTGCGGTGTTGCGATGGAAGTGTTGAGGCTCGCTGAGTGCATCTAACGCCGTGCTAATGGAGATATATGGCAACAGTGATGCACACGAAATAGCGAGTTGGTATCAAACCAGTTGGTACCAAACGAATTAGTACCAAATGAGCCTAGGATGCCCTGAGGATGACTTGATCACGTGGCCGCACAACTAGCTCAGCTTGGGTCTAACGTTCGCGGTGTCGGATCCAGGGGTGAGAGCATATGGCTTCCCAAGATGTTCTTATTTGGAGCAAAATTTGCATTTATTAATGAGTAGTGGAACGACTAGAAACAGGTTTCCTAAGAAAAAAAAATGCTATTTTATGCTCAAGCTAAGTTTCTAAGCTATCTAAATACGACGAGGTTTTGAAAAGTTATGAGGTTTTGTTTTGGTCCCCTGAAGCTGGCTAGCTGGATCCCGTCTTGAACGCTCGCTTGGATTGAGACGCAGTCTAGCCCACACACACGAAAGCAAGTGTACTCTGCACCTGCAACCGCTGCAACTGCTGGTGACATTGTACACTGCACCTGCAACTGCTGGTGATAGTGTACATTGCACCTGCAACTGCTGCAACTGCTGGTGACATTGTGCACTGCACCTGCAACAACTGGCGATAGTGTACAGTGCACCTGCAACTGCTGATGATAGTGTACACTTCACCTGCAACTACTGGTGACTTTGCAGAACAGCTGAATCGGAGGGCAGAAAGCGACAAGCGTAAACATTATTCCTTTTATTATAGGTGACGGACTGGAAGTAGTCTTTGTTCGCACAAAATTGACCATAAACAACGTGAAACTCGCACGACTATTGGTGCGGTGATACGAGGTGGAAACGGAACATCAATATACATGCTTTGTGACAAAACATGATCATGCCTGTATCAAGCAGGGGTAGAATATGCAAAGCTAAAGTGGGCGGGGTAACGATTATATTTGAAAACGTCTTCTTCGGAGAAAGGGCCACATAACTTATTAATGCGAAGGCTGGGGACCCCTAAAAATTGCAACAGACCTTTCCAGTCGAAACAACGACGTATCCGAGAACAACACAGGAAAGTGTCGAAATTAGCACTTACTGAAGTCTACTGGAAATATTATAATTCCAGGGGAACAATATATTGGTGATGATCTGGTACATTTTGTAATACAGAGATGTGGCTGGTGAGAACGCTAGCAAGTCATTGCGTTCGTTGAATCCTGAATCTAGTGAAAAAGTTGTCTGTCAAAGAAACGTTCAAACGGTGGATCCGGTGCGTATTTATATGTGTGATCCACTTGTATACTTTGTATGCCGGTCGCCCATAACTTTCTTTTGTATGAATCATCCTCCCCGTACTCCCCTCACCCCCCCCTTCAGCATGACCTACTTTATCATTAATCATAACATAACGCACAGCGTCTTAATCACGTTGCTAAGGGTGATATCATGGTTTATATTGAACCTTATGGTATTGGGAGGGAGTGGGGGTGAAGTCCCCATGTTTCTGGTGCCTATGTTCCCATCACGTTCATTCGACACAGCGACATTTTCAGACGCACGGATTTTTTTCTCTTAAAGGAAATATCCGAATCTCTCACTTACTTATTTTAGAAGAAAGATAAGCGACGGATCATAAAACACTTTCGGTGTAGATTTCTGGCGTAATCATAAAACATAAGGTAATCCACGACAAGCTAGAGACGGGAATACCATGCATTTTGTATAACCTATTCAACTTAAAAAGGCTTCAGGTGCGGGCAGTGAAGCCTGAATCCTGATGTGGCGGTTCTGTTCGCTATATACCGTGGATGAGTGATCATTTGTCGATAGACTGATGTAGATAATGACCGATCCAGGACAGGGATAGCCGTATTTTCGCTTCTTGACTAAACTGGGAAACGGCTTCCAGCTCGATCAATTTTGACACAGTTCAGTCGACGTTTTATCAGCCCACGCATGACGCTGTTTTTAACCATGGGATTGCATATTACCGTTTCCCGATAATATATAGCGTCGTTTGCTCGACGTTCATCTGTGTTCAGTTTCGGTGCAAGTTCAGCATTGCCTTTCGAAATAGCCTTTTTTCGTTGCTATGCTAAACCACTAGTATCCATTTTCTTCATCGTGTCGACTACGGAGAGCGCGAATGCAGCACGCTAAGCGGATGACGGGCGACACAGCATCTCATACGGTGGTTAGGCGGCACAGCATCTCATACGGGGCGGAGGCGGCATAGCATCTCATACGGGGCGGAGGCGACACAGCATCTCATACGGTGGTGAGGCGGCACAGCATACACAGCAGGCTGCTTGGCGGCACAGCATGCGGTCCACGCGGGCGCGGGGTAAATGGTCAAGTGCAGGCTGCTCGTCTCCCGACCGAAACGCTGCGACCTCGAGTCCCACCTGTCGCTACTCTCAGTCCTCGGTCAATCGGAGTGGGGGGGGGGGGACTGGCGACGTTATATGACCACAGCAGTCGACGCTTCGTAGAAGCAACAACCAATCAACAAACAAAGTAAAAACCGGCGCGAAATACCAACCAGGCGTCATTGCATCGTACGATCCAGGCTTCACTTAGACAGATGGTAATCTAGCCTGTGTATTTACTACTGGCTACTGTGCCAAATGCCGGCCAGGTCTCTGTTCCCTCTCATTACTCATCAGCGCAAAACAGCGGCCAGGTCTCCGCTCCATCTTATCACTCACCTGCACCAAATGGCGGCCAGGTCTCTGCTCCCTCCCATCACTCATCAGCACCAAATGGCGGCCAGGTCTCTGCGCCCTCCCATCACTCATCAGCACCAAATGGCGGCCAGGTCTCCGCTCCATCTTATCACTCACCTGCACCAAATTGCGGCCAGGTCTCTGCTCCCTCCCATCACTCATCAGCACCAAATGGCGGCCAGGTCTCCGCTCCATCTTATCACTCACCTGCGCCAAATGGCGGCCAGGTCTCTGCTCCCTCCCATCACTCATCAGCACCAAATGGCGGCCAGGTCTCCCTCCTGATCACCCATCAGCACCTCAGCCAGCCAACCTGTTGTCCTCACGACGCACTCCATTGGCGTCTACATACATAGACGGAAGCGCGTGAACGACGCCCCCAGTCGCAACTCATGGCATTATGGGCGCCAGAGGAGTAAGGACATTATGTTGGCTGTATGGCTCCACGACAGCAAGCACAGGCTTGGTATAATGACGGACAGACAAGGTACGAACCTGTCGCACATCAATAGCTCATGGAATCGCATTGTGTTCAACGTTAGCGGAAGTGCGGAAATTTAATAAATGAGCGAAGTGAGCCAGGTGGTAGTCGGAGCAGGCCCGGCGCTGTGCCGTCAGAAACAGAATTTGAACAGGAAAGTGGGTTAATTTTACGAGTCCGACGACATTAGTAGAGTATGTTCTGGGAGGACGCTGCTTAAACCGTTCGAGATGCAGAGGGCACGTAATGTGCAGTACAAAAGCGAATACTTTTGAGCAGTCTTCGCGAATTCTGCGCTGCTCTTTAGGAAGGAAATAACAGCCTTTCCATCGGGTTTTCAGCCTTTGTGAGCCTAAGGCCTCACCATTGCGTACTGGCCAAAGGCGGGGCACTTATAAAGTCTGTGTGTGATGTGTTGATCGTTGCACGCTGATTGGTGTTGTGCTTCCGACCGACGAGCATATTTCTACGCTTAGTAATGTAGCATCGCAGTAGATGCGTCACCACTTTATCGCCCAGGTGCAATCGCAATACTCTGAGCAGCTGCGTGACTATCTCTGACGGTGAGGCGGTCGTGGTTGGTGCTATTTTGAAATTCTTCGTTTGTCATCCAAGACGCGATTGAAAGTTTTCGTTCGAATAACTCTCAATGCACCCTTCGTCCGTCGGCGCTATGTACCAGCTTTTCATACAAAAGCTTGTGCGGGGTCTAACTCCCCAGCACAAAACACGGCTGTAGTGACAGCGTTCCAGTCTATGTTGATTCCTTACCTACGGCAGATGCACTCAGAACAGGAGAAAGTTAATTTCTTCTCCATGTTTGCGCTGGGAATTATAAACACAACTATAGCTTTGTAAGTATTTGCAGCCACGAGAAAGATTTGAGCACCTGATGTGATTAGACTTTGATTTGGCAACAGCGCTCGGCAAAAATGCATGTGATGACATTGGTGGGTTGGCTAGGCGTGCCATATATCGTGTCACCCCCAACGACCATGAGATTGGTAAATCGTAACCCTTCAGCGTTCCCTGAAAACTGTAAGTTGTGCCTCAGCACTAAGATCAGTTTTTCTTCGTCTCAGCGTCCAAAATGTGTAGTGTAGCTGATTAACCTACAGCTCGGTTAAGTGAATTGCTTCTTTTGAACAGAAAAAGAGACTTCAACACTTTCTGCCGTTAGATGGAAGTATAGTATGATGGTGAAGATAATGATACAGCTGCGAATGTCGAATATTGTGTACGCCGCGTCTGTACCTGACATGCACAACCCAGCCCTGAATAGTGTTGTGTTGAATCTTGAAGGATCATGCACATGATGCAAATATGCAGCTGCTATGTTCATGATTCGCTTTTACCTAAATATGCTTGCAACTGAAAGGTGTTATGCGATATCAAATAAATCGCCAAAAACGAAGGATTCCACTTACATAATTTCTTAGATGGCGAACGGGGTTTTTCATTGCACGCAAATCTTCATTTCAAGGTTAGGTCATCTTGCATACCTATGTGACTTCTGCGACCTCACACAGCAGATTTTGGCACTGTCGTGCTCTCTGACCAAACTGTTTTCAATGACACCCATACAAAATACCTGTCATAATGCATTTGCAACCTTTATTTTGAAGTCAGGTAACTGACCCATGTGTAATCGTTGTGACATCTGATACACCTACATGTGTGATTATCTTGGTCTATGAGAAGTGTGCTGTAAAATAATGCCCATATCGGTCATATTATGCGATGCACACAAAGCCACCATTTTGAGGTCAGGTCACTGACCCAGATGCCATCCATCTGACCTCTGACGAATTTACAAATATCATCATGGTGTTCTATAAGTGAACTGCTTTGTAACAACACCCATATTGGCTCTGTTCATACCCACGCACAATAACACTGTCTGGAGGTCAGGTCAGGCCGTGGCACTTCACCTCAGTGACCCATTATTGAGTCAGCTTTACAAAAATATTGACGCCAACGGTTAGACAATTGATAGGGCAATGCTCGGTGAAGAAGAAGGAAAAGTCATAATGATTTTTGTTTAAAGTCATGAGGTTGCTAAAAGATCACGAGTTAATACAGCTCAAAGTTGACCTCAGCAAATCACAGCTAGTTTTATTGCATTCGACAGGCCTTTCTCTTTCGAATGATGTATAGGATTGGTACGCGAATTGCTTCCATTAAATAGATGCAAATTAGTTCCTATATGCACTTTCTCATTCACCTCAAATTTTAGATGACCTGGGACTCATGACCCTTGATACCTAGAGTACAACAATTTCAAAATCGTAACATGGGTTATCGATAAACACATGAACCCATTTTAGTAAAAATCGGAGGGGATGTCGTGAACACGCCTTTGTGATTTTTCCTGGAATCGCTCCTGAAAAGCACACTCGCTCTTAAAGCGAGAGTGTGCTTAACTAGTGTGCTTAGTAGTGGCGTGCATGCAGCTGCAAAAGCTGCATGCACGTCGTCACTTCCACTTTGTCTGGTTGCAAGACATCGAAATATGTGTCGCTGAGAATATAAGTTGGCTTTTACCTTGCCCAGTGTGCACCAGCTGGTCGTACAGGTCGTTGATAGCCGGTGCCACCGAGCCTCCTGCCGATAGATGGAACACCTCGAGCATAGTAGGTTCCCGGTCAGTCAGCTGGGTCCTAAGCGACGAGACAGTGTTCCGGACTGACAGCGACTCCATTGTGAGGGTGTCCCGATAGACAACATCCACACCCCGACGGGTCGGCCGGACCGATCTGCCCTCAGGATGACGTGTCCCGGGAACACAAGTGTTCCGATTGTCCACTGCTTCTGTTGACCACGTGTCAGTCGCTCCGACACAGCAGGCGATTGTCGTCGTCGAGGTGATGGACGAGGAGCCGGATGCTTGGTGTCCTATCTTGAGACGACAGCCAGGCGGTGCACCTCTAATGTTGCCGGCTTGACTCGTCTGGTAGACTATCAGTCGTGGCGGGTGAGACAGACGGCGTCACCATCTATCAATGGCGTCTGGTCTCCGCTGCGCTGCCGTGAGTAGGCTTCCGCATTCCAGTACCGCACGCGAATCGGGTGATGTGATTTGCGTCCTGCTCTGTCTCCCTGCCTCAGTTATTCTTTCTGGAGTCATGTTCTGGTCAATGTGCCCGCAAGCCTTTATCCAATAAGTGGAGGCGCGCGCCTGCTTCCGTCGACTGGATCTATGTCTGCCAGGCGGTGCGATCGCAAGAAGACACCACCGTGGCTCAGGTGCCTTAGGGGGGCTTATGGGGGTAGGTGGCTTAGCGTGGCTTAGGAGGGTAGCCGGGCGGGTTGGTAAGCTAGGGGAGCTCGCTGCACGCGCTAAGCCGATTTGTCGCCCATTACCGGACAGGAGATGGGCGCGCCGCACGCGAGCTCAAGATAAACGACCACAATGTGCGGCTGTCACCGGCTGGTGACGTCAGTCATGGCCATTCTGCCGCGCTGTCAACTGGACCGGCTATCAGGGCTCCCGGCGGCACCAGTCAGCTGACTGTCACCGGCTGGTGACGTCAGTCATGGCTATTATGCCGCGCTGTTAACTGGACCGGCTATCAGGGCTCCCGGCGGCACCAGTCAGCTGACTGTCACCGGCTGGTGACGTCAGTCATGGTTATTATGCCGCGCAGTCAACTGGACCGGCTATCAGGGCTCCCAGCAGCAGCTCTGATGTAAATTTCTGAAAATATTATGTAATAAGACCAATGTAGAAATACAAGACGGTTTGACGTCGCTCAGTATATGGTACTATTACTTTTTCTGTGCACTGTACCTGAGAGACGCGAAAATTCCTCGAATGCTTAAAAACACATGATAGGTTACAGGCTGCAGCATGACATTTATTATGTTTTGTTTTTGTGTTGCGAAAACTGCAAAAAAATAGTGGGGCAAATTCAAACAATCTTGAGAAATGGGGCGAACCGTGGGAAAATCTTTCCACAATGCGAGATTGCCGAGACGGTGATCAAGTGGTCACCGTCTCGACCATACCAACTTATAAAACGATTATCCACCCATGTATATGTTTATCTGTCGGATTGTTGCCGTCATTGTTCCGTTCACTAAATAGCTTATACGAATGCCAGCAGTACTTGCTGTCACTATAAGGTCCACTGAGCAAAATAAAGTGTTTACCAATACAATTCTGGGAAGTGTCCATTCACAAAACACTACTTAGTCACGTACATCACCGAGTGTATCTGCCAGCACCGCTGGTGATATCAGGCAGTGGATCCGAACCTGAGTGTAGGAGCAGCATGGGGGTACACGAAGCCATGTCCCGTACCCTCCAGGGACCTTCACCATTACCCCTAGAGGTGTTGCGTGAAGAGAGCAACACGCCGCCCGTCCCTCCCTCCTCTCACTTCATCCATTTTTTTTAATGTTCTTCCATTCTTGGGTGAGACAGTTGCCGTATAGGTACAAAAGTTTGCTAGGTTAAATGGCCATGGTTGTATGCTAATTTAAATGGCCAGGATTAAATGCCAAATTATACAGGACTATATAATTAAATGCTAGTCCGTCTCGTCTAGCATATTAGATACGACAACATTTGTTTCCAGCTATTTCTTGCAATGTCTGACTATTGGCTTCAATGGTCATCGGTTACGTTTGACACTATCTGGTTTGTTTGCTATTTAAGAGCATCCTTGGTCACAGGTGTCTTATATATCTTAATTGCATTGTGCAGTCGCATCTTGCGAAAAGCAAATGTATCGTGGAAGTTGAGTCATAAGTGCCTATTGCCATATGTGCCTATTTTACCGCACTTGTGTCTATTTGTGCCGATAATTGACCGTTTTGTGCTCATTGCTACGTGAGCGTGCTGACAATTTTTGTCCTTCCTCGTTAAGAAACAAATATAAGGTATGTACAAAGCCAGAGACTTGATGATATTCCAATCTCTCCCTGTCCCTCTCCCTGTCCATCTCCATCTCCATCTCCATCTCCATCTCCATCTCCATCTCCATCTCCATCTCCATCTCCATCTCCATCTCCATCTCCATCTCCATCTCCATCTCCATCTCCATCTCCATCTCCATCTCCATCTCCATCTCCCTCTCTTTCTCTCTCTCTCTCTCTTTCTCTCTCTCCCTCTCCCTCTCCCTCTCCTTCTCTTTCTCTTTCTCTTTCTCTTTCTCTTTCTCTTTCTCTTTCTCTTTCTCTTTCTCTTTCTCTTTCTCTTTCTCTTTCTCTTTCTCTTTCTCTTTCTCTTTCTCTTTCTCTTTCTCTTTCTCTTTCTCTTTCTCTTTCTCTTTCTCTTTCTCTTTCTCTTTCTCTTTCTCTTTCTCTTTCTCTTTCTCTTTCTCTTTCTCTTTCTCTTTCTCTTTCTCTTTCTCTTTCTCTTTCTCTTTATCTTTCTTTCTCTTCTGTCTCTCTCTCTCTCTCTCTCTCTCTCTCTCTCTCTCTCTCTCTCTCTCTCTCTCTCTCTCTCTCTCTCTCTCTCTCTCTCTCTCTCTCTCTCTCTCTCTCTCTCTCTCTCTCTCTCTCTCTCTCTCTCTCTCTCTCTCTCTCTCTCCCTCTCCCTCTCCCTCTCCCTCTCCCTCTCCCTCTCCCTCTCACTCTCACTCTCACTCTCACTCTCACTCTCACTATCACTCTCACTCTCACTCTCACTCTCACTCTCACTCTCACTCTCACTCTCACTCTCACTCTCACTCTCACTCTCCCTCTCCCTCTCCCTCTCCCTCTCCCTCTCCCTCTCCCTCTCCCTCTCCCTCTCCCTCTCCCTCTCCCTCTCCCTCTCCCTCTCCCTCTCCCTCTCCCTCTCCCTCTCCCTCTCCCTCTCCCTCTCCCTCGCCCTCTCCCTCTCCCTCCCCTCTCCTCTCCTCTCCCTCTCCCTCTCCCTCTCCATCTCCATCTCCATCTCCGTCCATCTCTCTCTCCCTCTCTTTCTCTCTCTCTCCCTCTCCTTCTCCCTCTCCCTCTCCCTCTCGCTCTCGCTCTCGCTCTATCCTAGATCAAATCATGAGCAACCTCGCTATGGTATCCTACATGAATGTGTCTAGCCGCCAAGTTCCTATATCTGACACCTTCCAGATTACAAGCCGATATCGTAGTGACATTAAGTCCTGTTATGCGGACCGGGCATGACTGACGAGAAACCGCGGGCAGTAGCATGTCTGGACACCATCATGCGGAAATGCTGAAAACTGAGCTTTAAATTATGCCATTGGAGCGTGCCAGCAGATTACACACTGCATCTGGCACCTTGAAGTTCGCGTGGAAAATCGAAGACTATGGATGATGTACATGCAAATGAGCAGATAAGGGAGCGGAGGAGCCCCCTTGAAATAGGGAGCACTTAACACTGAGCACTGAAATCCCTGAACACAACCCCTGAGCACTGAAAATTACCCGAGATCAAACGATACATTTTCATATGTTCATCGCGCAAGGCCACACATTTTGGGAGTGCTTCACGCGCTGGAACTCTGTTTCTTCACATTTTTTTGGTCGGACCTGCCCCTCAGGAAAATCCTGGCTGCGCCACTGTGTCCATGCATTATAAATGTGTCCTGCGCGGCTTCTAGGCCTGCCACATGCGTAAGTCATGAGGATAATCAATTTTGCATCAACTTTCCGAGGAGAGATCAGTATCGTCCAGTAAGTTGGCAGCAAGTTGGCAGCATGAATCGCGCACGTCCCGCGGGAAATGGCGGTCGTCCGGAGGCACGGTCCCCGGGGGCGGCTCACTGACCTGGCCTGCACGGCGTGCGTCAGAAAAGAGGCGGTCGCCTGGCCTCGCAGGTCGACCAGCGAGGCGTGCAGCTGGGCGCAGGTGGCGGCGGCGCGGCGCCACGCGAGCGGCCGTCGCGACAGGTAGTAGCAGCGGCCGGCGGCGGCCGTCCACGGCCAGCCGCAGGCGGCCGTCTCGTTGTCGGCCGGCTCGGCGGTCAAGCGGAGCGTTAGCGGGCCGCCACCGGCCGCCGCCAGCGTCACCGTCACGTGGTTGTCGGCCGTCAGCAGCGCGCCGCGCGGCCGCAGCGTGCGGTTGTAGGCGCGCCGGCCGTCGCGCACGCGCGCCATCACAGCCTGGGCGGTGTGGGCCGCCACACGCGCCCGGTACCTGTACGGCAGGTGCAGGCGCACGCTGCACGGCGCCACCACCGTGTCCACGCGCACGCTGCGCGCCGGCCCGTGGAAAACGCCACCCGCACAGCCGCGCGTATCAAAATACTTGACGCGGAACAGAAACGCGGCGCCGTCGCCGGCGCGGTGCGTGTACAGAGATAAGGCGCTTGATTGATTGGCGGCGGCCGCCGGCGCGCCGGCCGGCTTGCCGCACAGTCTGGCCAGGCCGGCGGCGGCGCGTCGGTGTGCGTCGGCCGCCTCTCGCACCTCGCCTCGCCACCGCACGTCGGTCAGCTGCAGGAAGCCGCCCTCGCAGAGGCCCGCCACGCCGCGGACCGACAGTTTGCTGAAGCGCGCCAGCTGGCCGCCGCCGGCGGGTGGCGGGCGGACCACGTAGCAGTCCCGGACGCGCGGCACCGCCGCCTGTGTCAGCGACACCACCCGCGGCCGCAGCTGGAGCACGCAGTCTGACGACACGGACACGGCGTCAGCACCATGTCGCTGGGGCAGCACTGCAGCAGTCAGAGTACGCAGACTGAGCGACAGGCTGACGTCACTGGGAGAACACTGCAGAAGTCTTTCGACAACTGCCTAGCATTGCAGCCATGTCACTTATTTCTTAGTAGTGGTGCATGCCATGTTCAATTGTCACTCTAGCTTAGTATATCAGGGCAGTTTCCAGAGCCGAATAATTCCCTACAGGATGCTTTGTCCAGCTAGCGGTTCCGCCCCATTAGCACGCATAATTGAATTGCACATGTGGATTTATTTTTTGCCGATTGCCTGTGCTGATGCTTATTAGATTGTCTGCCTCGGATGCAACTTAGAAGAGAAGTCGTCGGCCCACGTGAATCCTAAATGGTGATAAGATTAGTTGGTACGACTCGACTGGCAAGCTATCAAATTATTGCAAGACGTCCACAAAGGAACAAGGGACCACCTTCCACCTTCGGCGGGTGGTTGTGCACCTGCAGCTGCAAGATATAGCTCGGCACCGTGGCATACCGAAGTCGGGGGGGAGGAAGGGGAAAATCCCCCTGAGAGGTAGTGGGTCCCCAAGAACCGCGCCGGAGCCCCCCCCAACAACAACAACAAAAAAGTCGTGCTGGCTCCAAACGTTCCCGTCGGGGCCCACGAAATTCGCGTCGGGGGACCCAAATTAATATAGGAGGGCGCCCGAAACTCCACTGTGCTGCGAAAAATCGCGCTGACCCCCCCCGGAATTCTACTGGATCACGAAAGTTCCCGTTATACCTTCAAAATTCGCTTCGGGGTTCCAGCTTAGCACAACAAGCCCCGGAAGCTCGTGTAAGAGCTAAAAAATCGTGCCTGGGACCCAAAAAATGTGATGGACCCCAAAAGTTTCCTCTGGCTCCAAAGGTTCCCTGGGAGCCTGAACATTCGCATCGCATCCAACTTAGTATAGTGGGGCGCCGAGAACTCACGCCGAGCGTTCTAGCCTTCAAAATTCCAGCGTTCCAGCCTTCAAAATTCGCGCCGTGCATCTAAAAAAATCGCAATTGAGCCACAAAAATTCCCCTCGGGTCAGCGAAGATTCGTGTCCGAGGCCCCAAATAACTACAGCGGGGCCTGGAAAACCCCGGAAGGACTCGACAGCTGGCGTCGGGGCTCCAAAAATTTGCGCCTGCGCCTGGAAAATTATGCCGGTTCTCCGAGACATCGCCTCGGAGCCTCAAAAATTGCGCAGGTCCCCGAACAAATGCACCGGGGATCGAAAAATCGCGACGGGAGAAACACATATGGTGCCGGGAGCTCGAAATATCACGCCAGGACCATAGCTGGAAAGGACCTGGTCCCTCAAACACACCGTGAGTCCACAAAAAGCAACAAAGCGTTAAAAAAGCGCCGGGGTGTTGAAAAAAGTGCCGAGCCCCCAACAAAATGTGCTGGGGCTCCAACAAATTATCCGTAGTCGGTAAACGAAAAAAAACGCAAATGATCAAAACCACCGAAACAGTGCCTCGGTTCGGTAGCAAATTTGAGAGCATATTTAAACAAAGTGATAAGGTGCATCAATGCATAGCAACAGGGCTCCAGTTGGTCACTAATTATTTTAATCAAACAAAATACACTTGGGCCCCTTGGTAAAAAAAGTCGTCGGAAGCCTTTTAGTGGGAGTATGTGTCCGCCTCCAAATCAGTTTGCTCCCTACCTCCATCTGACACAAATCCTAGGTACGCCACTGGTTCGACATACCATCACAGGAGAAGATATCACTGACACCATGTGACCGCATAACGCCGTCAAGCAGCGCATCCATGTATGCTATCCACTGTCACTGGTCTGGCAGACAGTTATTGGAGGCTCCACGGCCGCAGGAACCGGACCATTGCAGGCGAGATATTACAGCAACTGCAGGAGTGTATCCTACTTTTTTTAACGTCAATTGTGTGTTGGAAAGAAAGACTCTTTGCACTCCACGGCGATCTGGGATAAGCTTCAGCCCGGAGCCTGCAGCTAATGGCTTTACCTGCAGCTGCTGATATAAATTCGCGTGAATTTGTATTCACCGAGACCTCGAATGCCCGCGAGACGCCACCGACACGTAGCGAAGATTGAGAGCTTACCAACATGACAGCGTGAAGGATTGATCCGGGAGCACCCGTGATAGGTCGTGTTTCACCACTGACATTTTATTTCAAGCTCCTTTAGCTCTTTCTTATTTGCAACTTTAGGTTGAAAACAACTTATTAACTGCAATAGACTCCAAAACGCAAGCAGACAGCATGCTGTGTTTTCTCAAATGCATGACATCGCCAGCTGTTGATCGCATCAATCAAGAGCAATCGCGGGTCATTGCAAACAAGGAGATTGATGACAACTATGGCTGTCATGACAACTATGGCTGTCATGACAACTATGGCTGTCATGACCATCACCGAACGCGCCTCACCTGGCAGTGCAGACACGTGGTGGGAGGTCGCCTGACCTGCTGCGTCCACTTGTAGCATGGCGGCCCTGCAGGCACAGCAGAGGTCACGTGATCCCTCACGGACACAGGGTCGTCAGGGGTAGCATATAGCAGCATACAGCTCATAGCAGACACAGGAGCGGTCACCATCAGTACCACAGCAGACACAGGGTCGTCAGGGGTAGCATATAGCAGCATATAGCTCATAGCAGACACAGGAGCGGTCACCATCAGTACCACAGCAGACACAGGAGCGGTCACCATGAGTACCACAGCAGACACAGGAGCGGTCACCATCAGTACCACAACAGACACAGGAGCGGTCACCATCAGTACCACAGCAGACACAGGAGCGGTCACCATCAGTACCACAACGGACACAGGAGCGGTCACCATCAGTACCACAACAGACACAGGAGCGGTCACCATCAGTACCACAACAGACACAGGAGCGGTCACCAGCAGTACCACAACAGACACAGCAGCGGTCACCATCAGTACCACAACAGACACAGGGTCGTCAGGGGTAGCATATAGCAGCATATAGCTCATAGCAGACACAGGAGCGGTCACCATCAGTACCACAGCAGACACAGGAGCGGTCACCATGAGTACCACAGCAGACACAGGAGCGGTCACCATCAGTACCACAACAGACACAGGAGCGGTCACCAGCAGTACCGCAGCAGACACAGGAGCGGTCACCATCAGTATCACAGCAGACACAGGAGCGGTCACCATCAGTACCACAGCAGACACAGGAGCGGTCACCATCAGTACCACAACAGACACAGGAGCGGTCACCATCAGTACCACAACAGACACAGGAGCGGTCACCATCTGTACCACAGCAGACACAGGAGCGGTCACCATCAGTACCAAAACAGACACAGGAGCGGTCACCATCAGTACCACAACGGAAACAGGGGCGGTCACCATCAGTACCATAGTAGACACAGGAGGGGATGTCACAGGCGGTACAAAAACTAGGCACACGAGATAACAAGAGTGGTAGTTTTGACAGCATAAGGCATCAATGCAGTCCCATTGGGCAAGATGAAAACTTCACCGACACGCCCAGAAATCTCTGGAGGAATCTCCAGCAGCACCAGCAATGTCCACTCGGCACACTGGTACCCACCAGCAGGGAAGTTTAGTAGTAAACGTCTCGGAATTGCGGTCTGGGGAAATTTCATGGGTAATTTTGCAGGCAAGCCATAAATCAAATGCTGAGACGCATTTACTTGCAGGCAATTTAGCCCCATATGGAAATGATGTAAACTAAGTATATATTCCTTCTTGCACATGGGACCACAGAGCAGTAGGAATCATCAGTAACTACCGGCCATGCGTACATGATCTGTTGTTACTGGGGATGCTCATCACCAACATACATGTTGATCATTTTCATTTGGGTAACCAAACCAACGGAATGAGGACTACGCTGCTGTACCAATGCAAATGAGGACTACGCTGCTGTACCAATACAAATGAGGACTACGCTTCTGTACCAACACAAATGAAGACTACGCTGCTGTACCTTTGCAAATGAGGACTACGCTGCTGTACCAATACAAATGAGGACTACGCTGCTGGACCAATACAAATGCTACGTGACCAATGCAGTCGATGCGCCCTAAAGAACCCCCCCTGGACCCAACGGAATAGAGCTCGGTAATCAAAGCATGAGCGACACCAATGAGAAATAGCTAAGCCAGATTTGAGGCATTCCCTTCATTGCACCTTAGAGTACCGGGAATCGATCAGTTGTATTGCGAATTGTAAGCTGTCCATCATTTCAGACAAAACAACGTGCTTCTTGAAACTAAGTATGGTAGGCATCAGAACAGAAGCAAGGAACACTGCGATGAAGCGTGGTGCCCTTCATCGAAGTACGATCAGCGAGCCTTACCTCTGACTCCGCCATCTCTACATAGCGCTCATAATCAGAACATCATTTATAGTCCGAATGTTGGCTGGCGCAACTGTCATTGAGCTTAACAGTGGCCATCATTCGTGAAGCTATTTTGTGTGTGTTTCTCTAAAAGCTGCACACCCAGCTGTAGTCATGCAACCGAGACTAAATGGCATAACTAAATAACGAATATCCATAGTATGTCCATCTTTTAATTGAAGCACTTTGGGTCCGGCTGATCTGGGTTAATGACGGCTAATCAATGAAAATGTTGCTCTATTGAGGTGGCTGGAATGGGCTGGAGTTCTGGAGCAAAAGCCAATTAACTGACTGCAATGAAAATTGATAGCCGCTTTATTCAGTTGCAGACTTTGGGCATCGTATACCACGGCTGACTTCGGCAAAGTCAGTCGAGATGAAGCAAGGTAACCAATGTTACTGGGAACGGAATTGCACCCACTTGTCTGTTTTGTCTTCATTACCAGGTGAGTATGTATATATATATATATATATATATATATATATATATATATATATATATATATATATATACACATATATATATATATATATATATATACCTATATGTGTGTGTGTGTTTATGTATGCATTTATGTGTGTGTTTGTATGTGTGTGTGTGTATGTGTGTGTTTGTGTATGCATGTATGTGTGTGTGTGTGTGTGTATGTGTGTGTACATATGTGTGTGTGTGTGTGTGTGTGTGTGTGTGTGTGTGTGTGTGTGTGTGGTGCCTATCCGACATCCCACACGACTCTTCAATGCCAGCAGAAGTCAAGTGAGGCCGCTTGCTCAAAATGAAGTATTCTTTGTCGCATTTGCTTATCTCCAAGCTTAAGCCACCCACGACTTGCCCAGTTGCTGATGCATACATCTGCAACATCAGATGCTCATATCTGCAGCATCAGATGCACACATCTGCGGCATCAGATGCAAACATCTGCGACACCAGTTGCTCACTCCTAGATTGTAGCATGGTCGTCCCACCAGCAGTTGCCATCCCACGGTCAGCAGAGTTGCCGACTGACCTGCCGACCTCCGAGCCACCGCTCCGTCCGGTAGGCCGCGCGACTAACCTTCACCACTCTTGAACCCTCACACCAGCACGTGCGTCTAGTATCCGCTAGCCGGCCGGTAGGCCTCTGATGGACGTAAAGGGCTCGCAACATGTAATTCCAGATTAATTAGCTTTTATCTAAGGGGAGAGATGGCGCTTGATCTTCAAAGGCACAACATCAATGTTTGGGAAGGGATGAGATAGTGGACTTGTCGGGTGCATCAAGGATCGCAAGTAGATGACATACATTGCAAAACACCACCCAAAAAACTGAAGATACAATCGTGTTAAATATACAGGACAGCACCAACTGGCGAGGTTGCGATGGCTACAACTTCAGGATTGAACTACTATTTACGCTTCTTCACAAAACAGAAAGCTCATGATATCAGTTTTCGTTACGACAAACTTAACTTCGCTTTAATCCCTCATTCCCTTCATCAGTAGCCATTATCAATACTCGATCCGCTTTCAGGCACCAGCCGCAGAGTGCTGTCCATCAAGACCGGGCCCTCGGTATGCCTCCTTCGTACGTGTAATCGCATCCTCCTCGTGATCTCTCTTCGCTAGCTTCTTTCTGCCAAACGAAAACTTCGGCTCCCTGGCGCTGAGTTCTACCGCGCTCTGTGCCGACGGTTGAAGCACATAGGCTCCTGGTGGGCATGCGGGTTTATAGCATATAAATCGTCACTCAGGAAATGTCTACCGGTACGAGGCGCCATCAAAGAGGCGGGTTATGCCACTGCCATGCTGCAGGCGCAGGCGCGGGCGCAGGCACAATAACGCGACGGGGAACTTAAAGATCAGCCGCAACCGTGCAGTCGCGGCCCTAGTGAACAGGGCATACATGCTCCTCGTGGTGTCCAATCTCCGTGGAAGTGCAGCAGTCTAAGAAATAAATAGAGCCTCTATTGTAACCATTCAGCACGGTGCATTCAAATTATGGGTGCGTACTCCGTATTGGGCAGAGGAACCCGCTTGATGAAATGGAGCCTGCAATTTCGGAATGTGTGCATTGAAAAGCAATCCAATTGAGCCGATGTTTGCTGCAATCGTACCGACATCGGGCTCATCTGGCGACTACAGTGTACGCATATCGAACACTCAAGGCCGCATGGCTCAGATGCACGTTTGTCGTATATCGCTGGTCGTTATGAACATTTGTAGTTTGTCGTTTCTCGCTCCTAGCAAGTCACATTGCATCTCAGCAGTGATTACTGTACAGAGTTAAATGGTGAACGCGTGGTCTTTCAATGGTGAACGCGTGGCCGTTCCACTGAGCAATGTTATGATATTGGCTTCTTTCTATGTGTGTTGTTTTGTATTCGCGCCTCTATAAACACCCGGAACTCTGATTGAAGCTGTTCGCATATGCATACCATGTGCTTGATTGAACTAGTTTGCAATACAGTTTGCTCATGCATCGATCCAAGCCAGGAGATAGAGAAGCATAGCCGCAACGTTGAATACCTGAACAAAGGATATGGCTGGGTCAGTTAGACCACTGGCTTAGCGGCATAATGAAACTGAACATTGTGTAAACATGCATAGCAAATTGAGGAATAAACTGACGAATGCGAACAAGCTTTTGTGTTCAATGAGGAACTGTTTGGCTGACGTGGTCAACATTACTTTACAATATGAGTCGGAGCACGTGAAGTTCACATGTACTGATTACACAGATTTCACTCGAAGATGTCAAGCTAGTCGCCAATTCTGCTCGCATCGAAATCTGGCAACTTTAACATACTAAGTCGATCATGTTGGCCGAAATATAATTTAA
The DNA here is from genome assembly GCA_034440615.1 of Ashinkailepas kermadecensis. Taxonomy (NCBI): domain Eukaryota; kingdom Metazoa; phylum Arthropoda; class Thecostraca; family Neolepadidae; genus Ashinkailepas; species Ashinkailepas kermadecensis. Next base: position 288,172 of record JAOTOM010004629.1, on the reverse strand, counting down.
GGAGACATTCACGAATGTTGCTCGGAATTCGGCTCCGGAGGTTTGAGGCCGAAATACGTTATTTTTATTTAGGTCAACATTATTGTTGACTTAATTCAAATAATTGTAATTTGGCATCTAGGTCAACAGAAAGCTGGGCTAAATGAGGAACACGAAACCAAGCAAGGAGCAATGGTCAAACTGATAGGTGCCGTGCCAACAATCTTGTTTTGTGCCAAACGCGCCTAAATTCTGCTTACAAACTGATGCGATTCGAGGCCTTATTTAGCGTCCGAGGGGTACACATCCTCTCAAGCAGTGCTTTAACTATTGGCTTGTAAGCAATGCCAAATGCATTACAACGATATGCCTGGTCGCCATGCTTCAATAACGAATCGGGGAAATGTGCACGTGTCTATGTGTGCATCTATCTGCGTGTGTTCTTTGCATCATGTCTCAGGTCATTCACAAAGCACTTTGCAGCGCAATGCAGATGAAATATACCATGGATGCGCTGGAGACCGGCCGCGTATCCGGCGCCCTGCGCGGCGAATTCTCACCTGAGCTGCACAGCTGTGACGTCACCAACATGAGACAAAATCCAGCCGATCTGGCCGCGGCCAGAGGCGAGCTGCAGCAGCACCTCGGAGGGCGAGCAGCGCGCCAGCAGCTGCGGCGAGCCGAGCAGTGTGCCGAGCGATACGGTCAGGCGCACCGGGCCCCTCCTGTCGTCCGGCTCTGACCGCAGCGTCACTGCCCGCATAGTCAGACATGTCGTCCGGCTCTGACCGCAGCGTCACTGCCCGCACAGTCAGACATGTCGTCCCGCTCTGACCACAGCGTCACTGCCCGCACAGTCAGACATGTCGTCCCGCTCTGACCACAGCGTCACTGCCCGCACAGTCAGACATGTCGTCCCGCTCTGACCGCAGCGTCACTGCCCACATAGTCAGACATGTCGTCCCGCTCTGACCGCAGCGTCACTGCCCGCACAGTCAGACATGTCGTCCCGCTCTGACCGCAGCGTCACTGCCCGCACAGTCAGACATGTCGTCCCGCTCTGACCGCAGCGTCACTGCCCGCACAGTCAGACATGTCGTCCCGCTCTGACCGCAGCATCACTGCCCGCACAGTCAGACATGTCGTCCCGCTCTGACCGCAGCGTCACTGCGGACATGTCGTGCCGCTCTGACCGCTGCGTCACTGCCCGCACAGTCAGACATGTCCACCCTGGAGCGTCACTGCCCGCGCAGTCAGACATGTCCACCCTGGAGCGTCACTGCCCGCACAGTCAGACATGTCCACCCTGGAGCGTCACTGCCCTCACAGTCAGACATGTCCACCCTGGAGCGTCACTGCAGGCACACTCAGACATGTCGTCCATTACGGGGCGTCACGTGCTCACGGTGTCTTCCACACACTCAAACACGTACGCAATCTTCACAAGTGTGTGGTATGTGTGGTATGTGTGGTATGTGTGGTATGTGTGGTATGTGTGGTATGTGTGGTATGTGTGGTATGTGTGGTATGTGTGGTATGTGTGGTATGTGTGGTATGTGTGGTATGTGTGGTATGTGTGGTATGTGTGGTATGTGTGGTATGTGTGGTATGTGTGGTATGTGTGGTATGCAAGCACCAACATATCTAGGCGATAACAAACAAGCAAGTCGCCCTCCACCAACTTTTGAATCGAAAACAAAGAAAAGTTCCCTGAATTGCCGCGTGTTTATAACAGCAATGACGTTATGCAACACAATTATCGAACCAAGATGCTATCAAGTTCAAATACTTCCTGGATTGTATACGGCTTCAGCTTTTCGTTGCACGATTAAGATAAATGTTGTTTCCAGTGGGTCTTTCCACTGCTAAGCTGGCCGACTGGCTCCGTTACTATACTCAAGTCAATGCTGCACGAGGTCGTCCGGAATTATTTTGCTAATTTTTTAGATAATTAATACTCATTATCAGCATCACGCTCGAAGGAGATTTTCACATACGATATGCATGGAACAGGTTATCGATCGTATATAAGGCACACACATATTCAGTACGTGTGTCTTATATCTAAACAGGACATCTTTTGATGCGACCAATATCAGTCACGCATGCTTCGCAACGCGTTGTAAACAAGCGTCCAGACATGCTGCAACAGCAATGATTCGTTCATTTGGGCGCATGTTGGTTCATTAATTTTACGTTCGAAAAAATAGTCCGATTGTTTTTCCTGCGGTGGCTTTATGGAACAGGATCCTACGTTAAAAAGAACTTGTTGCGCGAACCCTGGTCCCACCACCTGATCCGTGAATTCCAGTTCGACTACAGAAGTTTGACCGAGAGCTTAGCCGTGTACACGGCCTGGTGCTGCGCTCCCGGCCGTGAGCATAAGGTCGGGTGGTGAAGCATAAGGTCGGCAACTGGCCTGATAAGGTCGGGTGCTGTGCTCCCGACCTTATCAGGCCAGTTGCCAGCTGACCCTCCAACCCGGGAGCTATGCGGGCGCGTGAAGTGAATCGAGCCCTGTCTCGCCAGGACAGGGGAGAACAATGCATGCCGGGTCTCTAACCACCTGAACTATTGCAGCTTTAGCGAGGGTGCCACGAATGTTTGTCAAACTAAGGCCGCTTAACATGAATGGACTATTTCGCACTGCCGTGTGGGGGGGGGGGGGATGAGGACAGGGCGTAGCGGTTTGCATAAACACGTTCAACACACACAATTGAGCTATATTTAGCCACATTTGGTGGCTCAATATTCGCACAAATAATGTCGAGACCATGCTGGGCAATGTTGAACGGCTATGATTAAGTGGGTTGGAATAAGTTTGATAGGAACGGATAAAGCTTTGGTGGCTCCCGGAAAGCAGCCACAGCTATGCATCACGTTCACGAACCAAACACACCGACCATAGGCCTTAGCCACATCTCTGAACCTCGACCGTATTCGCCGTGGCTACCCATCTGCATCACGTCTTCAGACCAGTGGCGGCTGACACCTAAGTTGACATAGTGAAGGAGACACGGCAGGTAGGATTATACAGGGGAGCGCCAAATCGCCCCGCACGTGTCAAAGCCCACCATCAGCTGGCTCACCATTGTAGACGAGGCCGGCCACAAGGCCGGGCGCAGTCTCGAATCGCTCGTGCTCCACCGCCAGCCGCACGTCCGACCACTCTGTCCAGGTGACATTGTCAGCGGCGCTGCACCCGTCACGGCTGACAGTGGCCGCGCGAGACACCAGCACCAGCACCAGCACCAGCACCAGTCGGACGGCGGCCATGGCCGGACGCCTGCCGACACCGCTCAGCGCGCGCGGCGCATGCCGGTCCGGACGTGCAGGGACATGGCTGACAGCGGCCCGGGCGGCGGCGCCGACTCCACTGACCTGGAGGTGGCCGCGGCACACACTGGGCCGCGCGCCGCCCTCCGTGGCCACTCAATCAATGCGCCGAGCGCGCCGCATCGGCCGCCGCTGCGGCGACGACTGATCACAGCGCGCTCACCGTCGGCCAGCACGTAGTGTACCACCGCTTCCAGGTGCCACCTGGAAAACCCAGCCATCGAGTGCGCTCAGCCCCCAGGTGCGCTCAGCCGCCAGCCCTTGCCGATGGCTGCTGTCGCTCTTGGCCGAACCTGAAGAACGTATTAACATTCGCGAATGCTCTAATAGGATTCTGGCGACCCAGGTAAGCATTTTTATTTTTATTTTTTACCACTCACTACCTGCATGCCGGCATGTGTTGTGCGGCGATACAGGGTGACTTGATGAAAATAAAATAAGATAACAGGTACTTAAAAGTAGCCAGCAAATAGTAAACATTGTATGTTTAAGCATGACTGCTTCTTCTTGATAATTCATCGCACGAGTCAATCCGGAGGCTATGTGTGCAATATTATCTCAGGGTATGCACTATAGATCGTCGTAAATAAAGCTAGGTGTGACTCACATTTGTCAAACAAGACATTGTATGTTGGAATTTTGAAGCCAATGTATGTTGGAACCAATATATCGTTGAACCAATGCATATTGTTACGTATTGCCGACATGCCGTTTAATAGATTGTTGTACACAATACATCGCGCTGGTCTAGAGAAATAGCCTAAGCTATGAAGCCTACCAGATAAAAGATACATACATAGATATATATATATATATATATATATATATATATATATATATATATATATAAATGTATATATATATATATGTATAGATATATATATATATATATATATATATATATATATATATATATATATATATATATATATATATACAGGTATATATATATGCATATATATATATATATATATATATATATATATATATATATATATATATATATCAGCTATCGCTTCTTTTCAAGTAATCGAACTCAGCCTTGACTGGAATAAATAGATATCCGAAGGCTAATACTTCGACATTATCGATCTATTTCTGCATTGCTCACCGACATTTTGTGTTGCATTGATAATTTTGTTCCCACTAGACTTCTGGTCCCATGTCCTTCGCAAAGCCTTCATCCTGACCTACCCAGGTTGAGGAGCGCAGCGTCTTGTGGCTGCAGTGACTCACCTGAGCAGCCCACATCCCCTACTTACTTCAACACCAGTTCATTAACCTTCTGAAACGTCAGAAAGATTGCTTTCATGTAGGGGAAGGGGGATACGGGGACTTTAACGTTTCATGGCTTTCGGCACAAAACATATCGGAACCTGTTCGGATTTGTTAGCCTTCAAACTGAACTTGTGAACGTCTAGTCTCAGCGTGTGGCACATTTAGCCACCCACACGATTCTGCTTAAGCTCAGCACTGGTGCAAAGTAGACCTTTCCATTTTCCAAGTTTGCCCCATCCATGGGGTGAAATGGGACAGAGAACGAGGGCAATATGGGGAAGCTAGCGCATGTGCTGTAGAAAATAATGCGAGACTGTTCGTTGGCTGGGTACTAACAGTTCATGTAGATCAGTGTCCTGGGATTAATTCTTCGTAAAGTGTAGAGTAGCAAACGAAAACAAAATTCGAAATGGGGTCGAAACAAGAAAGCACTATGATAGGAAAGCATGCTGGCATAAGTGCAGGCAAAGGATGACATTGACAAATGAACAGACTGCAATTTGCATCTGTGGACAAGGCTTGGAAGGCACGGCTACCAGGAATCGGACATGGTGAAAAGCAGCAGTTATTGCAGCTGTGCGGTGTGAAGTAGGGGACAAATGGGATACCCTGCTTTGACCAGTCCTTCACACCCCGCTATTCCCCATGATATAAATTTGGTTAGATGAGCACACCGTTATGCTTCAGCACGACACCAGAGAAAAACATTTGGCGATGTGAGAGACTAATAGATAATCTTCCAGTGTAACATCACTCTCAAAGCAATGGATGACTTATAAGCTTCCAATCACAAAAAGCCATGGATGCCGAAATAACATCAGACCGTGAAAAATAATAATGAATAATGGTATGCTTATCTCACCCCCATTGGATTGTCCTGCTACACCATACTAGGACGACGAATGGGAGAACTATTAATTGACAAGAGTGACATCACATCGCAATACTAATCCACGAATAATTGTGAGATGCCATTCTTCCCCGGTGACTTGTTTCGCCCCTTTCCTCTACATAGCAATAATGTGCCATATCATCGTGACCAGCACCGGAAGAGCCACGCTGTTCTTTGGGGCTGCTTGCGGAAGTGCTTGAACCAACATATTGCACACCTTATATGAAAATTGTCTTTACTGTCTTTAAGAGTACTTCATGATGACATGGCCCGATATGATCTAGCACTTAATTATTTTTAATCAGGTCATGGATGCAAATGTGTCATGGTACATGGTGCACCTGCAACACGAACCTTTTCAACTGCAGCACCAGACTACTAATTTTACGTTGCTTATTCCACTTCACGGCATCAATGTTTTCTTTCAGCAACACAGCAGCAACACAGCAACTTATGGAAGATTGAACAGCGGCTTTGCTGGAGACAGTGATGGGTGTCCACTTTAAGATAATTGGATGCTAAGCTTCTCAGCCATGTCGATTCTGGCGCAACAGCTAAAAACCAGGGTGACGGAAAGAATAGACCCACAGCCAGCCAACCACGACAAACCAGGGAGACGAAAAGAATGGCTCACACAACCAACCCTGAGCGCATCACCCATGACGTCACCCATGACATAAGCCTATCAGACACTGCTGTAAGTAGCCTAAGCCAAGGACGGTGGACAAATGTTGGCCCCTGCCCGCGGTCGATATTGTTGTCTCATTTTTTCTTCTCATGTGTCGTAAAAAGCAGGCCACTCATTACGCACGTGTTGTAATTAGGTGACTAACTGAGATTGATTACCACTAGATTGTGTAACTATGGAGATAGCGTGGTCGCCGGTGCAGGTGCCTGGGCAGCAGCACTTTTTACCCGGCCGTGTCCCACCAGCTACACAGCTAAACGCGCGTAGCTGCATTCTGAATAATACACAAGAGCTATTCGTGAAGATGTATTGCACGAAGTCGTCGCCCGACATGACGGCTTCTGCTGGGTCTGCCCAAGGAGCGTTTCAATTGTTTTGGAGACAGGCAGCAACTAAATGGTATAGAACAGAAGTTGCAACCGTTGAATAAAGTATGACTGAATAAGCTTCCACAAACGCATAGCATACATATTCGCTGGGTGAACACATTGTTTCCTGATGGAAGTAGATTGACATATTTCGCACGCCTCTCGCCATCTACATACACAGGAGCGGGACAGATAATGGGGGATAGGGAGGAGTACCAGGGTATGGTGCCCCCTCCTCTAACTCCGGGACTTTAGCATTCATCCATGGCCTCGACTAAAGAATCGACTCGAAAAGTGCCAGGTGCCCCCTTAAATTCAGACGTTCCGCCATTATGTGCAGACCTTTTACACCTAGGTAAATCTAGCCTTACATTTACTTAATATGCAAGCAAACTTTCTGGCTATACAGTCAGACCACACCAGCTCGTGGTGAAGTCAATCTTTGAAAAAACAAGACCAGTTGTTGTGGAAAGCATGCTTTTTGGGCTGTTTCGCCACTGACAAGGAGACATATCAAATTCCATTTCGTATGAACGGTAGGAAAATTTGGCATGACTTTCTGAAAGCAATGCTTGACAAGTCACTACCCCAGACGAAAGCCACGCCGAACACATGTACCTACGTGACCCAGCTTCACCGGCAGTCGTAAGAGGTGAACAATAGCGAGCCAATGTTGCATTTCCGCAGACAACCCCATTTATGAGTCGCTTAATGCCTTAATGGAAACGATGCCAAGAAATTCGGCGCAGCACCACCGCTGGCAAGTGGATCATGGCATCGCAATGAGAGCTCGCGCCTGAGTGGTGGCAGATGTTCACGCATGAGTGGCGGCAGATGCTCACGCGTGAGTGGTGGCAGATGCTCACGCGTGAGTGGTGGCAGATGCTCACGCGTGAGTGGTGGCAGATGCTCACGCGTGAGTGGTGGCAGATGTTCACGCGTGAGTGGCGGCAGATGCTCACGCGTGAGTGGTAGCAGATTATCACGCGTGAGTGGCGGCAGATGCTCACGCGTGAGTGGCGGCAGATGTTCACGCGTGAGTGGCGGCAGATGTTCACGCGTGAGTGGTGGCAGATGCTCACGCGTGAGTGGCGGCAGATGCTCACGCGTGAGTGGCGGCAGATGTTCACGCGTGAGTGGCGGCAGATGCTCACGCGTGAGTGGCGGCAGATGCTCACGCGTGAGTGGTAGCAGATTATCACGCGTGAGTGGCGGCAGATGCTCACGCGTGAGTGGCGGCAGATGTTCACGCGTGAGTGGCGGCAGATGCTCACGCGTGAGTGGCGGCAGATGCTCACGCGTGAGTGGCGGCAGATGTTCACGCGTGAGTGGCGGCAGATGCTCACGCGTGAGTGGCGGCAGATGTTCACGCGTGAGTGGCGGCAGATGCTCACGCGTGAGTGGCGGCAGATGTTCACGCATGAGTGGCGGCAGATGTTCACGCATGAGTGGTGGCAGATGTTCACGCGTGAGTGGCGGCAGATGCTCACGCGTGAGTGGTAGCAGATTATCACGCGTGAGTGGCGGCAGATGCTCACGCGTGAGTGGCGGCAGATGTTCACGCGTGAGTGGCGGCAGATGTTCACGCGTGAGTGGCGGCAGATGCTCACGCGTGAGTGGCGGCAGATGCTCACGCGTGAGTGGCGGCAGATGTTCACGCGTGAGTGGCGGCAGATGTTCACGCGTGAGTGGCGGCAGATGCTCACGCGTGAGTGGTAGCAGATTATCACGCGTGAGTGGCGGCAGATGCTCACGCGTGAGTGGCGGCAGATGTTCACGCGTGAGTGGTGGCAGATGCTCACGCGTGAGTGGTAGCAGATTATCACGCGTGAGTGGCGGCAGATGCTCACGCATGAGTGGCGGCAGATGTTCACGCGTGAGTGGCGGCAGATGCTCACGCGTGAGTGGCGGCAGATGCTCACGCGTGAGTGGCGGCAGATGTTCACGCGTGAGTGGCGGCAGATGTTCACGCGTGAGTGGCGGCAGATGTTCACGCGTGAGTGGCGGCAGATGTTCACGCGTGAGTGGCGGCAGATGCTCACGCGTGAGTGGTAGCAGATTATCACGCGTGAGTGGCGGCAGATGCTCACGCGTGAGTGGCGGCAGATGCTCACGCGTGAGTGGCGGCAGATGCTCACGCGTGAGTGGCGGCAGATGCTCACGCGTGAGTGGCGGCAGATGCTCACGCGTGAGTGGCGGCAGATGCTCACGGGTGAGTGGTGGCAGTGCTCACGCGTGAGTAGTGGCGGTGCTGATGGGTTGGAGTTGTCCCCACAGCCGAACACACAGGAAACTCGCCGGATCACCTGGACATTCACAGTCGACAGTCTGTCAGCCTAGCGATCAGAAGCTCCAGTGCTGTGGCCGTAGTGGACAAAGCCACAGACATAGAATCCTAGAAAGGACTTTTTTAATACTTGCTGATGGATGTAAAGCAAGGGCAACTGAAAAGCTCCGTCAATGAGTAATTGCTGAACATGAAATGGTACTGTTTTTCTCTATTTTAAGACAACGATGCTATTCAAGATGCATGGAGATGGGCGAATGCTTAGCCTTTCTGCGCCCACGTTTGTTTAGTTAGGAGTTCAAATTGCGGAGTAATTCCCACTTCCTCATTTGCGACTGCATTCTTAACATAGTTTGTTCTTCAGACCGAACGATGCATGTCATTCAGTTGGTCTTCAGCTTTTTCCAATAATGGTCAGGTGTATTCGGAGACGATTCACCATAAAACACGCACTTCATTTGATCCTGGAATGCGATATATTTCTTTGAAAATGAAGACAGGATCATATATTTAATGTGCTTTCTCAAGCATATGCAATACTCGAATATATTTCGAATAATCCGTGAAATGCTATCATGGCAGGCCTATTGCCACATTTTTTATTGGCAGGCCTATGGCATGGCAGGCCTATGTGATGTGATCAGGTGTTTCGAGATCAGTGTTCGTGGAACCAATTGTTTGAGCCAAGATTCCACAACCAGTAGCCAGCCTAAACCCTGCAGCAATCGAACAGACGGCTGAATGGCGGTAGTTGACCGCAGGAAGGCGGTAGACCGCTGAATGGCGGTAGACTGCAGGGTGGTGGTGAACCGCCAAATGGCAGTAGATCAGACCGCTGGCCGCAGGGTAAATGCCGATGCGGATATTAAAAGCGATCGGCGCTTGGGCAGTGGACTGCACCGGCGGACAAGGATGTCTTGCGGCGCAGCCTACCCAGACGAACTGTTGGTACTACCCCGGAAGGAGGCAAGACTTCGCATGTTTGATCAGCTGGTTTTTTTTGCACGCTTATCTGGCTTGTTGCAATGCTTTTGCCATTTGTCGTGACCTCTGCCACAGAGATGTGCAATTCGATTAATGATGCGAAGGAACTACACAGAACGATACAACTGTCCACAAACTACAATATAGCATGAGGTGCATCTGGGTTAGACTATTTGGGTCCCCTTCAAACTGTGCAGTCGGCACCATATCGGCCTAGCCGCGCGGTAATTAGTCAGCGCACGACCAGGTCCATGTGTGAAAACTGCATTAATGAAAGAAGAGCTTCTTCAATGCATGCTTCATCAAGTCGTTAGCCGGCTATTTAATTTCAGACTGTATGCGTGCGCATGGGACCCACCGCTATTCCAGTAGGTGATATATTCCGATAATACATTCAAACCCGATTTGACTAGGCCATTTCAGGAAAACCTATTCCCCAATACTGGAGCACCCTTTTGGTGCTGATATGGTTGAGCACAGGACAACACGCCCCGAATAGTCTCCTCTGGCAATAGTCTCTGGCAATAGTCTCCTCTGGCAATCACTTTTTGCATGCATGCGAAGGCCTTTGATTATGCCCATCTGATATGAGTGAAGGCACTAGTGGACCCAAGGACCGAATGCGGCAATGCTCCCCCATTTTCCTTGAAGAGGGTGAAACGACAATTCCCCCTGCCCCTTCGGGCGCCATCCCCCGACGATGCACCATCTTTCCGTGGTGGGAGGTGGGTGAATCATCGCTCTGATGATCCAGAGGTTTATGTCGAACGAGGAGCCAGACTATGAGCGCCTCTTTTATCCCTCTGCTTTCATTCCAATATCAGCCCCTCGTCTACATCCCTGTACCAGACTAGGCCCTGCAACACCAACCCTGCCAGCTATGAGCAGGCAGGATAACTTCCCAGGTTCTACCAGTCCGATCCTTATCGGTGTGGTCTCGCTCCCTCTGCCAGTCCCCCGGGGTCCCGGAGGTTGAGGTTCCGCTCCACACGAAACCAGCTGCGGTGGAGAACCAAACTTGATATTGATATTTGATGTTAATACACCGAAGGAGCGAACGGATGGCTGCCGGGCCGGCCAGACGGGGTCAAGAGGTGGGCGGCGCTGTAGCATGGTCGGGATGATTAGACACTTTCCCGGTCGTGCGAAGGCGCCGCCTGCCTCATAGTTTCGCGGATGCTTGGCGTCCTGCTGTCACTGCAACATGTGCCTCTCCGTAGGGCCCCATGTGGTGGACGGTAGCGCTGGACCGAAACAAGCACAATTATATATATGCTAAAACACAAAACCACCGTGAGCCTTACAAGGTCCCAAATACCAACTACTTGGTAGTCGTGACACCCATCAAACACCTGCCGAGGCGTCCCGCTCAGTCTCAGCGAGGCGCGGGGCGGACCAGACTACCAAAACTGTTCAGTCGTGGGCTCAGGCAAAGAGCCAAGACACATTTTGGCTCTTAGTCTTAATTTCCTCACGTGCTTGTCCTGAAATCCATGGAACCGGGGAAGACACTCCTCACCTTCAGTTTCAACCTAAGCACGGTTGCGACCTCCTCGAAGACAATCACATGCGAGACATCGAGGAATGGGTGAATGGAAGTGGAACTCCGCAACTTGCATTTGAATGAAATGAATATCAAAATGACCCAGAATGACTTAGTCGAGGTCACACGGTAACAATGACCTCCGGTACACCAACTGCACCTGCGCCGATCTGTTGATATGCATTGGTCCGAATGCATCTCATAGCAAGCAAATGGTTAAGACATAAAAACAACGTTTACGACTGACCATGGCGTCATTAGATAATAACCTAAGACGACATATGCCATTGCCTTACCCAACGTACCCGAGGTATTCATTTGAAGGTGCCGACGGTTTAAAGCTATTGTGTCAATTGGTTGGACCGTTATGGTAGATAATACAAAAGGAGCAAAAAAACCCTGAGTGACCCACCGGCCAAGTTCAATTACATTCCAGGCTACTGTGGAGTGTGGTCCAGACGGGTAAAGTATTCGACTATACCTCAGACAAAGTTTGCCGTCATCTGTCCATCGGCGTAGTGATACTTTTCTGGCGTGTATATGCTTGAGGGTGTGACTTGAACGCATGCAACTATACATCCTTATAACTTCAGAAGAAGGCCTTGGCACATTTAATCTGTAGCATATTAGTTACGGGAGGTAAATGATCAAACCTGATCAATGCGCTCTAAAACTCAAATAACCAACCAACCATTGGCGCACGATAAGCATACCCCTCGACTATAGCCAACATGCATCCAGCTATGCCAACGAAAAGGTAATATTTCAACCTTTTTTCAAGTAAACCAGCCATAATTTTGCAGCTTTTGGCAGGATTTGGCAGCAGTCCAAGCTTAAAAAAACGACCGGCTGTTCGCGCCTAAACTAGATGACAGACTAGCAGGCGAGGAAACTATGAGAACGAGGGGCAGGACGAAGGGCAGGACGAGGGGCAGGACGAGGGGCGGGACGAGGGGCGGGACAAGGGGCGGGACGAGGGGCGGGACGAGGGGCGGGACTGATTCATAAGGGCAAGGACAAAACAACGGAGCAAGGTAGATGGCGAAAATAGATGAGCCCCGGTTACTGCATGCTAGGATGACTGCTGTACATGTTCACGAATTATGATTCTACTGGCAGAAATACATTTAAAAACCAATGCACACCACACATGCATAGTAAAACTCTGTTTATTAGTCACATACCACAATGAGTATCATGACCTATAGTAAATCGTCACAGGTTCCATCCAAAGGTACTATAAAATTCGGATATAAATATTAAGAGGGATATTTGCAACACTCGAGTTAACCTTCGACACCTCAGTTTCCACGCACATCAGCATAAATCAGCATCAGCATAACGCTATCAGCGTCAAGCTATCAGCATCAGCATGAAGCTAGCAGCATCAGCATAAAGCTAGCAGCATCAGCATAAAGCTAGCAGCATCAGCATAAAGCTAGCAGCATCAGCATAAAGCTAGCAGCATCAGCATAAAGCTAGCAGCATCGGCATAAAGCTATCAGCTTCACCATAAAGTTATCAAACTAGGCTTTATCCAGAAGAGTCGAGTTTACACTTCGACAAAAAGAGTCGCACCTGTAGACAATTAGAACCTCGCTTAAAACGTGTGTAAACAGCAGCTGCGCCAGTAGGCGAGCTCTTGTCACGGTCCCGCAGACAACACTTGGCTGCGCTGAGGGCGACCGGCTTCCTCCACCAGCAGGGCACGCTAGCCTGTCTGGCCACCAAGCTGGACAGCCTGCACCATCAGTGGCAGCAGGTAAACGTGTTGACGGCCCAGAACGAACACCAGCTCCTCCATCCAAGAAACCTCCTCGGCGTCCCAGTGATGGTGAAGCAGGTCAAGCGCACTCTTCAGACGCTCTTCGCCCAGAGTCTGCAACAGAGGACATCAGCAGAAGTAGTCTCGCAGCCAGGATTTCCCAACCGAAAACAATGATGAAACGGAGAAAGCCCCTGGCGAGCGAAGCGTGCCGAAAATCTATGGTATTGCGTGGCGAAAATGTCGAAATGTATCGTTTCATCTAGTGTATTATTGGGTACTAAGGGAGGGGGCGGCACCGCTGACTGCGCCTCTGAGAAGAAGAATCTGGTACACATGTTGCACATCGAAGAAAGAGTCGATTGCAGGTTCACGACATTGACTTACGAGTTAACTACAAATGTAAATATCGGAGCAGAGCTGGCTGTTGGTGTGGGGCACCGGGAAAGAGTTTGCTATATAGGTGCACCATCGGAAAAAGCTGTTGGCTGGCGAAAGGCTGGAACACGAGTCTCGCACAGATGTGAGAGACTAACAGGAATCTGCTATGCACCAGGGGTCAGGGCACTGGGGCGAGCACCTTCGATGCTACATTATTGGTTGGTTGGTTATTTGGGCTTACGGGCGCATCGACTGCGATGGTCATCAGCGCCCATGCTACATTATTGAAAACGGGTGCAACATCCGGGCGAACAAATTGTCTCACCTATACCAAAATACGTCATGCGAACTACGAATAGCCATGCTTTCAAAGTTTGATAACTTTTTGTATGGCTAAAGCGCTTACAGTGCAGTTTTCTTATTTACATGAACATACATCCTGACATTTTTCCTTAGCCATCAGTTTTAATCACAATATTTCCGCCGAAGTACACGCAATTTTTCTTCAGAGGACTTCGTGGGGGCACTCGAGCGCTACATAGCGTTCCGCTACCGTGGTGACTTAGCGTTCTGCCTCCGCAAGCCGCTAACTGCGGACAGTTGCGATCGGCCAGCGAGTGTTGCCAAGGTGTCGACAACAGCAACGTACTCGGGCCTACGCGGGCAGCACGGGAGCTGCACAGACCACCTGACTCCGCAAACCCAACAACCCCAATGAAACTGTTGCCAATACTAAATATGGTTCGCACCTGAAGCCAAGAAAACTCTGCCCTTGTCCCTAATGGCACTGCTGATATGAAACATGCTCGTACCCGAGTACCCTGAAAACCCCGACCTCAATCCTAATTGTACCGCTGGCAATACACAACACTTCGCACCTGAAAACCCAGAAAGCTCCGCCCCCGCAACAAGGCTCCAGCTTAAGAGAATCTCTTGGGTTTTTCGCTGTACCATTGGAAGTGCGGTGACAACACATTCAAACAGCAGCATAGCATGGCTAAAAGGGATGAATTAAGCCCTACTGCGTACGACAAGCTTAATCAGTGCGACACCTTGCCAGGTGGCCCATGAGCTGGGCTCAGCAATCTTCATCTCTGCATATTCGGGAGCGCTTTGAAATATGCTTTAATACATTCAGTGTGTTTTGCGACACTTCGAAACTCTATGCAATAATTGCGATAATACAGGCATTGAAGTGAAATGGTCTGTAGCATGGAGGAGTGTACGCTTTGAACGAGCTCAAGGCCTCACGGCGACTAAGTCATGCTGCGTCCGGACGTAGCTTTATCACGCGCACTGGAGGATGGGGGGGGGGGTGCGAAATCCGCCCACCCCTCAGATTTTTGTAAAGAACTCCAGATTTTACCGGTCGATATACGCCATTTTTTGTCTACCTGTTTAGAAATGTCCGACATGTCGCTTAAAACAAGAGAAACGAAAATCGGTCGATTTTTTTTTCTTCAAGTTAGAGGCCATCAAAGTCAACATTTCGTAGCGTTAGACCACAAAAAACGGCGCTGATGCGCTTCTCGTATATCGGCAAAAGGGAAGTGTTCATGGCAATACTAGATACTTGTTTGATGTATATTGTGATGCAATACTGTTTCAAGATCATGCTACGTCACCGAGGTCAACTCAGGTCGTTCATGACAGGTCAATGGAACAAAACTTGTTCAATTGGAAGGTTGTCATAAACGCAAATGACAGTCATGCGATTCAAGTCATTTTTGCGTGTTACTCCCTGCTGAAAACTTCTGTTTTTGTCATTGTGAACCTAAGCGTTTCCATACTTCATTCATGTACTTCAGCCCTTTTTTGGTGAAGACGATTGCACCGGCCGCCCGCCGGTCCGGCGGACGTCCCGGTTCCGGTAACTGGAACCGTTAACTGACCCGATAAAGTGCTGATATATAGGTGGACTGAGGTCAAATGCCGGATTTATCATCTGTATTGAGTGATTGGTTGTTTGTTTCCAAAACATTAATGATGCCCATTTTGGAACATTTAATCATAATCGCAGCGATCCATAACCATGTTAAGTCATGCCACGCAAAACAAGCCAAATATGACATGTGACCTCATTTGACCTTGAATATATTAATCTAAGATCATGAAATTTGCACCCAATAGAGTTCACTACGATACCCATCTACCCTGAAGCTTTCGTTACCCTAGCTATCATAGGAGCCGAGATCTTAAGGGGTGGTGGACTCTGCACCACCTCTCCAGTGCGCGTAATTTTCAGAGGCCCTCCAGGGCGCGTGTTAATGTTTAATTCAGGTTAAATAAAAAATATAAATGTAAGTATGTAAATGTAAAAATGTTATTGTTTAATGCAACTTTAACCGAGCAAAGTTGAAAGTATACTGGAAGTGCATCGGTGCATTTTATTTCGACAGTTTGCTACAGTGAATTCGGTGTCGAAATTTGTGCACGCGCTCAGATGCAGTACGGGACAAGTAATCAAATGATAGCTAATCTCGGCAGATTCGGGCTGAAAATGGCTAACCTGCCTCGGCAGCTAATCTCGGCAGATTCGGGCTGACAATGGCTAACCTACCTACCTTAAGGCTAACCTACCGACCTTAAGGACGCACTGTAATCAAATCGCCTGCCAAAATGCCGAACAAGGCTAACGTATGTGGAATCCGAATGCGGCTCGTTTTATTGCTGAAATATTGCTGATATACTTGAATTGCATTTACAATTAGGCAAAGGTGAGAATTTAAAAAAAAGTTGATAACATGCATAGTTTTCTGACCGGAACCTAAATCCAGGCACCTGGGAAGAACTCCACATATTCACTATCCTCTCATCCACCGGATAGAGACAGCCGTGGTAATTAACATGCGTTCCGGTGGGGAAATGGCAAGCTGACCCCTTAGCATATACCAGAACAGGGGTCATGGCGCCTCACAGCGGCACGACAAATTGCACAGCTATCGAAAAGTAATCAGCGGCTTTTGTGGTGGTAGTCTTACCTTAATATCACATAATCTCTCACTTAACATCACTGCGCTAGATAGGGTATAAGTCAGGTCATCGTTTCTGACAAGCGAAGTCTTTCGAAGTGCTACCAAGACTTAACTCAGATTCATAGTTATTTACGCAGTAGAGGATCCAATGACAGTCATTGCATGCTTGAGACGTGGTGATATCAGGTCACATGCATTTTTAACATGTATTTGACATTTGAGGCCAGTGAGCACAGTTGACCTCGAGTGACCTCTAGTGACATCTGGTGACCTCGAGAGATCCCTGTTGGTGCTTGGGTTACTGCTAGGTATTTTGGGGGCTGAATACCAATTCAGCGTTCATATCAAACCTAGAATAACAAGAACTTTGGGTTATTTTCAGTGTACCGAAAATGGGGTCATCAAAATGCACCATGTGGTGTTGCAATCGATTCGCAATGACCTTATAAATAAGTTTGAGGAGGACGTGACCGGATATAGGGCAGCTGTCGGCTTCTGCAAAGAAGAATGACCGAACTGCTGGACAATGAGATATAATTAGAGTTGATCCAAACAAAATGGAATACCATTCGAAGAAACTCGCTAGCCACAACAAGCCAGTTTCTCCTTAGTCTCTCGGACGTTCGATTTGCGATTTGGCAGGTGGGGGGCCAATTCCCTATCCCCTCCCACTCGACCGTGTGGCGATCGACCATCGACCAGAGCGCGTGGGCTGCCGCACAGCGAGAACAGAATATCATTGATGCAGCCATCACTGAGCTCCCCAGCTCCCGGCTGTTCCACCTGCGGCGCACGTGCTACCGCCGCCGCATCACAAACTGCCGCCCGGCCAGTGCAGTGTCGCGCAGGTGGCAGCAGCAAGATAACAACGTCTTTCGCCCCAAACGAGAGGCATCATAGAACGGCAGGAGGAAATTCGCGATGATACGACAGGCTGGCGAGAATGCGCACTCCACGCGCAGGCGGTGGGCAGACTATGAACACGGCAAGGGAGGGGGACACAGAGACGGCAGCAGAGGCTACGGTGAGCTGGTTTGAAATGCCGATCACGTACTAGTCTCAGCAGCCGATCGTGATCGAATACGACTGATTAGTGGTAGACTGGTGGTATGACCGTGAACTGGTATGTGGATTGGATTGGATTGTGGCTTTACGACACTCAGCAGCTGAGGCCATATGGCGTCGTCTGCCTCTCACCCTGGCAGGAAGGGCGGGCATCACGGGGAATCGAACCCCGTACCTCTGGATTGCCAGACGCTCAGCTTAGCCACAGCTACCGACGCCCCTGGACTGGTATGTGCGACTGATTGGCAGTAGACTGCTCGTATAACCTGTGGACTGGTCTGTGCGAGAGATCGGTGAAGAACCAGACTGGTGTCGTCCCAGTCCTGCCGGCCATCAGTGCGCCAGCTGGCTCGCCACCGAGTGATCGTTACTTATGTAGCACGTGCATCGAACTTACGTGGAACGGAGGCCCCACGCGATTCGAACAAGCGCTCAATGTCACGTCAAAGTTGGCGTGACATTGAGCACCTGGAGTAAAACTGGGTGGAGTTCTGCTAACAAGATTATCTTGCTAGTTGGTCTGCTAACAAAATGATTTCTTTTCAAACAATTCTCAGGAAGTGTTTGTTTCATCACAAATTGGCTTAAATAATTGTATTCGGGAATAGGCGTCATTAACCCAACGACGTATTGCATCACGACAATATTACAACCAATCCTCGTTCAGCGCCAACACAATGCCACTATGATCCGGGATTAACGAATCACGAGTTGTCACCAACCAAGCATTGGCCAGCCAGCCGACTTTTGAACGTATCTATAGCTGCGGTAATAATTGAAGATCCAGATTACTAATACGACCTGAAATTAGCTGTTTTGGAGAGTGCAGATGGGAACATTGCTGCGACACAGTACATCCTTTTATGAATTATAATACTACGGATCTGAAACGCCCAACACAAATCTATCTTTGAATAAAAACCTTAAAATTTTCAACAGTAAGCTTTTCGTTGACCCATTGCCCTGTGATGGAAGCATGGCGGGACAGTATTGTAAGACCGCGGGGGTGATTGATGTTCGGCTCCAGACTACCAGCGTCGGTATGCGCCCATACCCTCGCAGTGATCTGCATAGCTGATGGACTACGTACTGGTAGCGGGGGGCTGCTGTGCACGTCCGGCCGTGACTGGCTAATGGACTTCTCCGTGCTGGTGGCGGGGGGGGTCTGCTGTACACGCCCGGCCGTGTCGGCGCTGAAAGCCACTACTCGCTCGCGACATGGGCCGGATGAAGTGAGCACGTGCTTCGAGTCGGAATTGCGAGAACGTCCTCGGGATAGAGTATGGATTATCAGACCCGCCCACCGACCTATCGATTACCTGGCACATGGGCGCATCACTGAAACAATGCACCATTCACACCCGACCTGCCCACACCATCTCACCTGTCCCAGATGGTGCAGCAGTGCCGCCTGGTAACCCGACCTGCCCACACCACCTCACCTGTCCCAGATGGTGCAGCAGTGCCGCCTGGTAACCAGACCTGCCCACACCACCTCACCTGTCCCAGATGGTGCAGCAGTGCCGCCTGGTCAGCCCGGCGGCCGGAGTTGACCCGACCCGCCCACGCCAGGCGGGCCAGCCGCTCGTCAGAGTCGTATCGACACTGAGCGCAGATCAGAGAACAACACGCCGAGCTGTGGCACTCTGAGGCGTGCCGAGGCCCACCTGGTGAGGAGGCGAGGTCACTGGGCAGTTTGTTAGTTGCTTGGACATTATAGTGAAATTATGACGGGCACCATCGTTAAGAACACACGCGATTGCATTTTGTACTTCGTGACGAAAAGTGGAAATGGCTTAAAACACTTTTCGCAAGTTATATACTCATAAATTCAAGCTTAGTGACGATTGTTTGCTAATTCGTCCCGTCTATTCTCTACTGCTCTCCGTTTGGCCTATTGTCTCTTCTCGAGGAACCAGGCCCGAGGCCCCTCTTAGATCGAAGGTAAGAACAGTTCTCGCATGTCGGAGGTTGCTGGGTTAGAGGTCAAGAGGTCATCAGAATCTTGCCACGGTCGGATGTCGGCATTGCAACACAGTATATGGACATTGGATATCCGTTGTTCCTGGCATCGGCCGGCAGCCAGTGTCTACGCTGTAAGCAGTGCGGCACATCGGGCGACCAGTGTCTACGCTGTAAACAGTGCGGCACATCGGCCGGCAGCCAGTGTCTACGCTGTAAGCATTGCGGCACATCGGGCTACCAGTGTCTACACTGTAAGCAGCACTTTCCAAGGAACAAGCAGTGTCAGAATCGCAGTGTCATTATTGCAGACTACACAAATGGCAGTTGTAGAGACCGATATGAACTGGGGCTGTACCAATGAGGGCAATCAGGCTGGTCAGAACTCAGAATAGTGACTGTCTTGATTATAATCTCCATCATGTCTGAAGTGGCATCCCACTTCAGACTTGCCAGACTACTAAAAATCACCTTAGCAACGCGGCATGGACTGAAAAGATGCATCTTCAATGCTGTTGGAGTAGATTACCCTCCCGAAAGGAACAGGCACCCAACAGAGATTTAGAGCACAAGTCCGCAGAGAAAAAGGAACGGAAGATAAAGCTCGGAGTCCACGTACATCTCGTTTTTTTCGACACCACACTTCTGGCGTCTGCACCGAACACGTATTGAGGGCACTGGTGGAGACTTCATTCGGTTTTAAACCGAGGGAAGGAGGGGTGTACAGAACTCTAAAAACCCTTCAGTTATCTTCGCAATTGGCCTAGGAGCTAAGAATAACTGTTCTTAGCCCCATGATCGAACCGCCGAATCCGCCCATGGTTGGCAGACCAGGTCATATTTACCGCCCGGCTCCAGACTGTTGTGATTGATATCGGGCAGCTGAGGAGGCGCGTTGACTAGCGTCTTCTCCTGGCCATCGCTATCGTCCGTATCGCCAGCGCGGTCTGGCGAGCTGTGACCGGCAGAGTCCAGTTTGTGCTGACCGGCCTCGGAGCCTGCAGCGGCTGTCGGATGTGGCGTCGGTACTGTCTCCTGGCGGCTATCAGACCTGCACTGCTGCTGATGATGCTGGTGCTGATGCTGCTGCTCACTGCAATGGGACCAGTACGGCTGCTGCTCGGATTTTTTGCTGACGGAGCCGTCGGAGCCGACGGAGCTGGAGGATCCGACTGAACGGTCCCTACGACAAGCTGGAGGGCGTCCAACGGGCCGAGCGATGACTGCCGATTGCGGCCTGGAAAAAGCAACAACATTGCAGCGGTGGGGGAGACATTGCAGGTATTTTACTATTGGTAATGACAATGACTAACATTAGACAGTTCGGAAGATGACATGACAATGTCGCACGAGAAGCACACCCAGGGAGGACTTGTCTTCCGTCTGGTTATCTCATGAGCTGAAATGGTTGATCAGCACATAATTGAGTTACAATGAAGGATACTTTTACCCAACAAATTGAAGGGGAAAGTGCGGACCTGACCGCAAGGATTCCATTGGTTCCGACGACTGCCTTCATGGCCCCAAGCGTAGCCGTTGAGCGCTTCATTGATTGAGGACCATGACATTGCTCAAAGAGCGCTTGGTTCGAACCACCAAGTTGATGCATTCCCTGCATGCGGCATTCGCTATTTGTCACGTCCGTTCACGGCAAAATGTGACGGCGCCTCTCACCGGCGATCTGTTTCAGCGACACTTCGCCTGCGACTTTTGGGAAGCATCTCAACGACAGAGCCAAGATCATATAGGATTCTAGGTACGCCTCAGGTCACTGACCTGCGGTGACCGCAATTGACTTCGCGCGAATTCAGGTGACACCTTTAGCTAGTCGTCCAATGGTATCTGTGTGCATATAATTATAACTCGGCAACCATTTGCATATGATTAATCCCAAAGTACGTTTCCATCATGAGTTCACTGCTATGCATGTGGCTAGAGCATATTTTTGTAGTCACATTTTAACGTGCCACAAATTCGCAGACACCAATTACCTCGACAAATCTACCTGACCCGTCTTTTGAACAGACTAAGCACGCGAAAGTGGTGGTGGTGCGGGGGGGAGTGCGTAGAAAACGGTGGCACCAAAAATATAAACTTGAAACGAGAGCTGACAGAGGAAGTATAAATAAAATCACTTACATTGAGAACATTGAGACAATGTACACATTGAGACATTGTCTCAATTTACATTGAGACAATGTATTCAATGTATACAGCGTTCGTTTCGTGATAACCTTTGGAGGATACGTGAAGTTTGGAGTTGGCCCTGCTAAAGCGACAGAAGTCTCAGCCGAGACATTGCATGTCTCGGCTGTGGTTCATATTGCAGCGCACCTGGATGACGGCATCCCTAAACGCTGGCCAGCGCGCCGGGCGGGCGATGGCCGAGCGCCGCGAGACCGCGCCCGACTGGGGGATTGCGGCGGCTGCGACTGTGGCTGCTGCTGCTGCGGCGGCGGCGGCGGCGGTGGCAGCGGCGGTAGCGGCGGCAGCGGCGGCAGCGGCGGTGACCTGGAGCGGACGACTGGCTTGGCGTCGGCGCGGCGGGCAAGCCGACCGGGCGACGGCGGCTCCGGAGTGGAGAAGCGCGCCAGACTCAGACTGGGACGGCGGAACACCCTGGCGGGCGAGCGGTCTCGGCTGCCGGCTGCGCGCACCTCCAGCGGCGACTGCTCGCTGGGGTCGCTGGCGCTGCGTGGCCGGGCCTCGTGACGGGAGAACTTTTTCTTGAGCACCTGGCGGATGAGGGCGCTCGGACCGCGCCCGGACGACGGCCGCGACTGGAACGGAGACGCCCGTCAGACCAACCACCACCGGCGAGCGACCACGGCTCCCGGAGCCCCGGCTCGGGGTAGGCAAGCATAGACATCAGATCCTTCCTCTCCCTCCTTTCAACCCCGAACCTCCTCCAGGAGTCTGCGACCGTATCAAATCGTGGCGGCGCAGAGGTCCGAATCGACGCTAGTCTGGCTCAGCTGAGCCGAGCCGGACCAAATTGGCCCTCGGCTCGGCCGAGATTGGCATCCGCCAAGTCGCGCCGGACCAGGCCGCCGTTCGATTGTCGACCTCCGGCGGCACGGTCAAATGCACCGACGGCGCTGGAGACACCGGAATGTGCGGAATGTTCGGGATTATAGAAATGGGCAGGGGAGGACGCGGAAGGACGCGGTAATGGCCGACTACGGCAGCTCGGTAAAGTTGAATATTTCCAACTCAGACCGAATAAAGCAGAGCGAAGTAAAAACAATTGGACAGGAACAGAACTACGAAGGGAGATTTGGTGGTACTACTACTACTACTATGGTGTTCTAGCATTGTTACTAGCTCGGATGCGTCGAAGTTTCCCATACTACATACATGGTAAACTGAATAAGACAGTAATTCAGAGATCATACCAAGTGATATACTCCTCAGAATTTTGCACTTGAAAGCCTTGGAGCTCATGCGCTGTTGTAAAATGTTCTTTGGAAATCGGATCCATTCTATTTATTTTGGAATACATACACGGTATATTTTCACGTGTTTTAAGAGTCAGGCCCGGTCCTGAGAAAGACGACTATGCGCGGAGATGAGCTGAATTCCGAACTAGGAGTTTAGGGGCGCATCGACTGCGTCGGTCATGCAGCCTGAATTCCGAACTCCCAAAAGTCACTTCCTCACCTCTCGGTGTAGTCTCCACATAGCGATCAAGCCGAGAGGAATCCATTTCCCGGAGGTGGCGAACATTTTCTGGCCAGGGATACAAACATTTCGATGGCATGTGTGTTTCGCTGAAGATTGAGATCAGAATTCTGTCCATGCCTTGCTACACTTCTATAAAATATACGCTTCCATTGAACCAGGGTTTATGGACTGGCGGTAGATAACCCGGGTAATCGGGAAGGCGAATCGCACACACCTTTTACAACAGAATAGTATAATCGCCGCTTGCTGGCCTTCATTAGGTCCATATAAACAAGCGTTGCACCGTTCAACTTCAACTTGTTTCCAAAGACTTCTTAAATCTCACAGTCCACCGATACGTCATGAGGTCCCAACGCGAGACCGGAGGAAGAGCTGGGCCAGCGGAGAGCAGCTTGAAATCACTGGTATCTCTGTTATTGGCTCTTCAGCCTCTACCAAATTTAGCAGATTTCTTTTATCACCGGAATCGTATCGCTAAGCGCAAGGCGAGGCTAAATACACCTCAAATCCAAAAGATACCGGTGTCTCCACCCGTATTAGTCAGCAACCAAACTCAATTAACTGAGTCAGCCAATAAATATGCACTGAGATTGTGGCCTGACAGTGTACACAGCTATACGTCCGGCCCCTCCCCATTCCTTTCGTGAGGAAGAACAAGAGATGCGTGAAAGTCGGTACCCAGGACGTCAGGAAGATAACGGACGACCGGGAGCAGCTGTTCCATCCCAGACTGTCGCGCTTCCGCCAAACACAGCTGGCTGGTAACCAAGTGACTGGGTACCGTGAACACCTTCATTATCACTGGAAAAGCATCCCGTACCGAAAATAGATTCTGTATCCGAAGTGGATTTCCGGGACATGGCCCCGTGCTAAACCAATCTTTAACAGAGCAGAGCTGTGAAGCAAAGCTTGCGTGAACCCTGACCGCCGAAGTTAACCAGCTTCTACAAAAAAACGAATGCCTCGTGCTACACTAACGGAAATTTTGCATAACGTCCGATGCCTGAAAATCTGAAAATGCAACGGCACCACACCCCGAATGTATGAGCTGGAGCCACGAACTGAGTACCGAGTATTCCTTGGATTCGTGCAGATATCCTAAGACAGTTGGCCTCGCAAGGTGCGTGCTTAGCGCCAGGCACTACTGTAACAAAGTTGGTTCTGGGGCATCTAAATCCCAGCCATTCAGCTCCCTACCCCCACCGTTCCTGGCGCGACAAGTTTCCAGGCACATACCTGTCGCCCGCCTATCTAGACGCTGACGAGTGAAGTCACCGCTCCAGTCGAGAGCCGGTCAGTGGACATTGCCCTGACCCCCTCCCTCCTTCCGGCTGACACCCCGCCGCCCCGGCCGCCAGAGCTGTGACCTCGAAACCGTGCGGCCGACACTGACCCCCCTCCCCATATCCGACCGTCGTGCCCGCCCGCCACCGCTGCACCCCAGTACCCCGGCGCCCCGCCGCCGTCGTCGTCAGATGTGACGACAGTGGGTGATGTAGGACAAGTGATTATATTATGGGAACCCTATGGACAGGCGTGTCTATGATGTCTATGCCAGCTGTCAATGGGCTGCGGTGAATTGAACGTCGTGTGTCGTTAGAGTGTCGGGCGCCGTGTCGCTAGATCAGAGGCTGCAGTACCGCGCCTCTGCCAGTCAGCTGTTGTGAAACAACGTCCGGTGAAATGCTGACAGCTCACTGTGTGGCGCCAGTCCGACGCGGGCCTGGACGAAAGTGTTGAGACAGCACTGTTTCCCACGGAGGGACCGTTGTGCTGAGATCAGAATCTGTCTCTGATGTCTGATGTCAGAGAGATGTCGCGCCCGCCTGCAGTAGTCTGCTATTGTTCTCGACTCCGGGCCGACGTCCTGGCCATGCGACGCAGTAGTGACGTGTGCGGGTTGATCACGTGATAGTGACGTAGCGCGAGTTACCTCGGACGCGCCGCAAGGGCCCTCGGTCATTCTCTGGCTCTCTTGGACGAACGGTCGTCGGGGGCGGTCGCCCCTCAGGCGGCTCGCCGCCGCCTGGCCAGCCCTGGCCCCACACTGAGGTACGTCGGACTCTGCCTGAGAGTCGCTACGTCTATTGAGATGTAGTTCTCTGATAGAAAATAGTTGCACCTGTCTGTCAAAATGAAGTTATATTATTCACGTCTATATCACGCTGCGCCACTAATGTCTGATCTTCGTTGCATTTGTCTGTTGACTAATTCGCACAATATAGAAGTGCTGGCTTTGGAGGTGCGTGTCAAGGCGTGAGATCAGAGCACGGAGATGAAGGATTCGAACCATTGAATTTATAACCGGGGTCTTAAATATCGCAAACGCTGAGGTACCCTAGACTATCAACGTGCCAAATGAAGGTTTGCCCCATCAGATGGGGAGGAAAACCTTTTTTACACTACGGAATATCTTATCAGCGTGTTCTTTTCTGGGGGAGGGGAGGAGAGGGAGGCCACAAGATTAAGTGGCAGATGTTGTGCTAGCGTTAACATTATGTGCTTTTAACCTTCATACTCTACCCCTACTTGTATAGGTGAGAGTACTAGCACATTTAATGGAGAGACAAAGGGCAATCTCCCGCCATTAAGGTCATTTTTCATTTTCCCGAATAGCCGTTGGTGACAGTAGAGGTATTATTAGCAATAGGTAAAAAGTGACATCCGTGAAGTCGGAAGTTTAATTCTTCATTTCAATTATGGTAGCCATGACCTCTGCAGAGCATATTTATGTCAGAGGCTAGAGCAGCACCAGCTCAATCAACTGCCGCCTTAATTATACGCATCTTCAAGAACGGAGCTGTGATTAAGCGGAGGAAGTTCCCTACTTTAGCAAACATTCCTACTTCTATGTTAAATTTCGAATACTTGTTTGTGGCACCATCAGTGATCAAACACAAAAACAAAATGTTGGCACCCACAATGCGTATGGCGCAACGCATATGGTATACGCGTGACTGAGTCGCGGTCTGCACCCGGGCTAAATCGGTCAGCTGGGTCCGGATATAGAAGGAGGCGTCAATCCTACCCGTCCTCAGTAAATATGTCTGGCTGAGACGCAGTCATCGGGTTGAATGCAGGAGAGTTTAAATCACACCATTGCAATGGTGTGATTTCAATGAGAACGATTCCACTTAAATCAGCCTGAAATGCCTAGATTTGTGCCGCGACAAAATTTCAATTATCCGCCAGACAACTTTAGAAACAAGTGAAGTACTTAAGCAGTATCGATCAGTTCTTTCACGATCGAAGAAAAGGAAATAATCCATTTTGAGAGCACCAATTATACATTGGCAGTGCTGTGCATAAAACCAACCTTTGTAGTTTGTCTTGCGGTGCCTTCTACTTAGAAAATAGATCAAAATACGTGAAGCCACCTACAATTTGGTCGATGTTAATTTGTGGTGCGGTTGAATCCCTTTTTACGTGGTGGCTTCGTTCACCTCATATGCCCAATGAAGAGTTGTTGCGTTGTAATTACACCAGCGCCATTCGAGAATATTACGACAAACATTCGAGATGGCAGAGGAGCCGTGTGTTCTTTCATGACGAACATGGCTGTGTGCGCCCCCAGTGTCGCCACTCATACGCGGAATACTGGAGGGCAGGCAAAGCCCCGTGCAGGTAACTAGATTTCATCCGCCACGAGAGCTTGCGCAGTATTCGTCGCGTAGGAAGGAAGTGATGGGTGAAGCAACACGCGGTCCAAAGCTACTGCAAAGCTATCTTGGCCATTACCACGCTCATACAAAGTAATGCGATTTTCATCAGACTTCTGAATATCGTTACTCAATGCTTTAGCTTTGTTTTATCCAAAATAATCGAGAAAATATATTTCCCAAGTTAAGAAACACTGCATTCCCAACTTATTAGAGAGCGAATAGTTATAGTTAGCTTACGAACCATCCCGGTCTCCGATTTTCATGGAGGCGTACATTCCAGACCTCGTCCATCCAGCGTGCTGCTGTCTGTGCATGAGCTACAGGCAATATCTAATCTGAATAATTGCCGACTGGCTAGCGTTGCTGGGGTGGGTTTCCGAGGAGCGGCATTTTGCTACTGATGACCGTGCCAACCACAGCCACAGAGGAAGTCACTCGCGGCCTGTCTGGCCAACACAGTCATTAATGCCACACGGATTATTTCATGATCTGCTCGATCAGAGTTGCTCAGCGATGCCGAGCACTTAATTTGCTGCAGCATTTCGTTCTCACTTCACGCTCTATTTGCCGAGCTCCACGTCTAAACAATTAGCGAAGCTAACGCGTACATGTTCTGTGCCTGCCTGTCTAGTCTTCACCTTGCTGCGTAATCCTAATTAATGACAAATCTGCCCTGCATGTTGTGTGGCCGTGTGCGCTCATGTATGTAGTGTAGCCTGGTTCTAAGCGCTCTACATTGTTCCGATGAAAGCTCAGAACGGCAAGAATCTGTCAAAAATATTGCACCGGACTTGAAGTTGGCTATTGTTCGGATGTAGCATGGTTTCACGCGGCAGACATTACCTACCGGCTGCATTAGCCCAAGAGATAATACCACCTTGATAGTGTGCACGGTGGATCAGTTGGCGGAGGGACCAAGACCACTCCTGAATTTTGAAGGTGGAAGATGCAGGAGAGGTGATTCACGTTTGACAAACATTTCCGGCGTTTTAATAAACATATGAAAAAATGACTGCCCTTGGAAAGTATTTGGTAGCTGCGCCGTAAATTGGATGGCTGTCTATGTATTGTGCCATTCAGAGTGGTTCGGTCCAATGGCATTTCAGATTATAATTATCTCCTCTGTGGCAATAATTTGGATGTCAAGGACCACGTAACTCTTGATATGTCAGGCCAATAAGCGATATGTCTGACTAGCTTGACAGTGACTAGCCAACGGCGACGGCGACTGACTAGCAAACGGCGGTCCCACCAAGGGGAGAAGCGCGAGGCACGTCTCTTACAAGAATTTGGGCCTGGGAATAGCGTGGCCCTGCCATTTCAACAGTATTGCAATACCTTTCCAGACAATAGCATAAGTGTGCAGGAGAACGTGTCATGCCACTCAGACGTATCATGTACTACGCGGGTCTTTGTACTTTGTGGTGTTTATCAGCACTTGAGAAATGGCAGGAGTCTGCCTAACTATGCTCTCATCACGGGCAGTACCAAGCAACCATCAAGGACCATTAAAGTCAGTGGACAATGGTCAGTGGACAATTCATTTTGTCTAACTCCGAAGTCCACGAAGTCATTCACAAGACAACTATCACATATTTTGCCTCCATGAAGCAAACAAATGGGTTAGTTTGGGTTTGGTGAGTTCAAGTTTTTCTTTTAATTTGGAAATAAATCAGAATTGTTTGAGACTACCTTTTTCATTAAAGAAAACATTAGACTAGGTAAGGTTTTTCAAGTTTTTGTTTAAAGAAACAGTTTGAAAATATTATTTTTTAACTTTTCTCGCATGGAATGCTAGGCTAGGTTAGGTTAGGTTATTGTGTTGCATTTTCAACACATTTAGCATGCCAAATTAGCCAACTCCAGCCACATTTTTTAGTGTTGGTTTGCCTGCCAACCGAGAAGCATGCATTTGCAAAGAAAATGAGTTGTCACTACATGTCAAGCACCTTCATAAACATTGCATCGGAAAAAATGTCAAAGCTTAAAAAATTACCTTAGAGTTCAAATTTACCGAGCCATGTCCCGAGGCATGTTTCTGAACGTCCCTTTGAAATTCATGTAATTTGTTTTTATTTTTCTGTGCAGGCAGTTCGAGTTCCAAGAGTAGTCACATCTTCGGAATTTGGGAAATTTCCATCCTTCCAAAAGCTGGGTTTGAACATTATTCATGCAGCACAGCTGACCCACAATGGCATGTGATGGATATTTTTTTTGAAAGAATTGCATGATTGACAGATAAATTATGGAAGAAAACAATACTACAACTTGCAGCGATGGAGCTATCGTGAACTGCACTTCACTAGAACCACAAAAAAGCAAATAAATTCGCCTTATAATCAGTACAAGAGCACGCATTTAATCTTGCCTGGCACCAGGCACCCGGAATACGAAACAAATAAAATACTGTGATGCTATAAACATACCATGTGGCTTAGATACATGGTACTAGTACATGGCACATTGTCGTGTATCCAAGCCACATAGTATGTTCATAGCAACGCAGAACTTCAACAATATCGCTTGCTGGATGCCTGGTGTCAGGCAAGATTAAACATTTGCCGCTGTACTGATTGGAAGGTAAATGTTGCATTTTTGTGGTTCTGGTGAAGTACTGTGCATGATAATCTATGTACTGCGAAATGCAGTATTTTTGGACAATGTTCTTACAACTTCAAGGAGAAGGTCATGAAATGTTACTGTGATAAATAAAGACAAAGGCATAAAAAGATCAGTGGAACTATGAGCCACAAGGGCCCTTCTTGGTTGCACTCTGGACACTGAACCAGTTGCCCACCAAATCAGTCTATCAGCCCTTCCTGGAATACCAAAAAGCAAGCCCTCTATTCTTATGATTGTCTATGCTGTTTTTAAAGATGTTCAGTGTGCTGCTATTGAAAATGGTTTCTAGCAGCTCGTTCCAGTGTTCTACTACCCTGCTGGTAAAGAATGACTGTCTTAATCCTGTCCTGTTGTGATTAGCTTTAATGTTGAATTGATGACCTCTAATTGCATCATTCTGTTAAATTCAAACATTTCCCAGAGATATCCCTGTTCCTGACCATGAACAAATTTAAAGACCTCGATGAGATCTCCTCTCAGCCTTCTATATCTAAGTGAAAACATGTTAAATTTCTTCTATCTTTCATCATATGCCAGGTTGCTTATGCCATTAACCATTTTTGTTGCTCTCTCTCTCTCTCTCTCTCTCTCTCTCTCTAAAAGCCAACAATCTTTTTCATAACTAGGGGACCAAGCTTGGACACAGTATTCCAAATATGGCCTGACATATGCACAGTAAAGCTTCCTGATGACTTCCTCACTATTGTGTGATGCATTTCTGTGTATTGCCCTAAGCATTCTTAGTGCCTTCTTCCTGGCTTCTTTGCTCTGTTCTGATGCCCCCAATTTTGTGTTCAAAATAATACCCAAGTCCTTCTCCTGCTGAGTCACAGATAGCACTTGGCCACCCATCAAGTATGGAGCCTTCATATGCTGCTTACCTACATGCATGATTTTGCACTTATCAAAAGTAAATTTCATTTGCCATTTTTCGGACCACTTCGCAAGCTCGTCTAAGTCTTTCTGCAGCAAGACTTGCCCATTGTGTCCTGTTATTGCCCTAAAGACCTTCAAATCATCCGCAAATTTCAAAACCTTACTGCTTAGGCCACATTCAATGCTATTCACATATATAATGAACAATAGTGGCCCCAGTACCGACTCCTGGGGGACTCCACTAAGAACATTTTGCCATGATGACTTTGTACCATGTAGCATCACTCTCTGCTGTCTATCTAAAAGCCACAACTCTATCCATTTTAGGATGCTACCTGCAATACCATGGACCTGAAGCTGCATCATTAACCGTTTACGGGGTACCTTGTCAAAGGCTTTACTAAAGTCAAGATATGCTACATCAACCTGATTTCCCTGATCAAATTGTTGTGTAGCGAATTTAAGAAAGTCCAAGAGATGTGAGAGACAAGATCGCCCTTTTTTAAAACCCATGTTGAGTATCTTGAATCAATCTGTTCCCTTCCAGAAAACGAACTATTCTATCATTGATAATTGATATGTCAACATGCTCCTTGCAGCTGCACTGAAACACGCAAGAAAATGGTTTGATTTAGACATTGGAATCATGGAATTTGGAATAATATTTTTAGATAATCTGACTTAAGCTTGGCGATAATACTTTGCTTCCTGTTTGTGATATTCGAAACTGTATTTTGAACATTGCAGTCAGCATTGACATTTTTTACAGCAATAAACTTGAACTCTGCCAAACAGCACTCATGGCTCAACTATCGCTAGAAAAGGGAGTGATGGTTTTTAAGACAAGATGATGTTCTGGATGTTGGAAATCCCCGACCAAGTTGTTTCTTCCAGCGTATGGCCAGGACCAATTACATTTACATGTTATGTTATGACCAATTACATGACGTATAATTAGAGATGAACGCACGCTTCCAACCGCTGTTTCTTCATACCATTCATTGGCGGCTGACAAGGAGAAATTCACGAATGGCGCAGCCGCGTCGTACCTGTGTTTGCGCCAGTTATTTAGAAATGTCTTGAATAATTGTATTTTGAGATAATAGTGAACGAAGGTACTTCTATTTGTTTTGTTTTTATACTTCGCACCATTCAAACATATTTACGTTTGCATATTCAGATCAGAATTGCTTTTTTCCCATCCCAATCATCGAACATGAATATACAACGTTCTGTACATCACTTGGCCACCGGCCAAGTGCTTTCTATCCATATCGGGCAGTGCTAATAGGCGCAAAATTCAAGTGCAGGCGAAGTCTAGATACAAATTGATCAGCGCTACCCTTTATCAAGGACAAAGATCATAATTCATCATCCATTCATTCCTAAATACAGTACATGGTAAAGTACACACCTTCGCATCACAGGACTGCAAGCTCTGCCAACTCCGGTTTGACCAGCGAACTTGGCTACGACGAATTTGTAAGCTGGTGAAGAAGAACAGGACAATGTCGGGGCGAGATGTGAGAAATGCGTTGAACATGCCAGGAATGTGATTGAAGCAGATGTTCTGAATGGTTGCTACCCATGTTAGGGTAATCACCAGAGAGCGAGAATATGCTGGTTTTCACAGGAGTGTAAAGATATAATTCCTGAGTGCTCAAGTGTGCTGTGAGCACTCAATTCTTCCGATATATATGCTTGAGAGTAACATGTAGTGCTGAACAACCTATTTGATACACTACGCGAAAATGTTACGTTGGATAAGTCATACAAATTAGTGGTCGTTTGATCCGGAGAACATGCTAGCCAAATCAGAAGCTTTCCCTGCGTTTTCTCGACTCGCTTTAGGCGAATAAGCGTTGCTTCTGACCATACTACTCTTCTCCGTCCCATCACAGAGCGCACGTATGCATTCAGTGTACTTAGCAAGGGTTTCCGACGTAGTCTGACACACCGACGACCGCAGGTAAACTACATACTGCGAGTTTACCCTCGGTATCCGCCGATATTTGTCGATGGTTGGGTCAACGCGACTGGCAAACGAGTGTGCTACCGGAACGACACCCAGGAGGCGTAGGCGTACTTCCGTGCGCCGTTCTAGAAAGACGCGGGCATGTGACGGGGCGTTTCCGTGAGGTGAAGAACGTTACACTACAATTGATGAGGTTCACGTGCAGAGACGCTAAGCTCGAGGCCAGCGAACGAAGCGGTCAGTATCGCGCCGTAGCACCAGCGAGTCGTCTGCTATGCGTGCAGGTCAAGCCTAACGAGTCGTAGGGTATGCGTGCAGGTCATGCACGCATTACGATTGTACAGCCCCAGGTCGGTGCGTGTCGCCCCGTTGGTTTCTGTGTGTTGAGCAGTGTCTGCTGTAGACATTTCATCCATCAAGATCAAAGCAATGTCTAGGTTATTCGCAAGAGAAAGTCAATCTTCACCGGCACTCCAACGCGTGTGTTATAAACCTTGTCTGTGCACGCAATTTCCCACCTTCCCCAGTGCAGGGGGAGGGCGTTGTTGCATCCCCCCGAAGCATATCCAAGAGGAGTCTGCTGGTGTCATGAAACGAATACGAGTGTGCTGCACATGACAAGATGGTGTGGGCGGTACCCGATTTGCATACCTCATGTTCTGCTGGTTGACCTAGACCAGTTTAAAAACCAGTTGTTCGGAAGAATCCGAAGGTCTCGTATATAACTGTTCCGTGTAAAACGAACCACAAACACGAGACTGAAATGTTCAGCATAACGTTTCTCAATCTCCTGGGATACTGATGTGCGATATACTACATGTCGATCTTATCTCGTATCTATATCTCATAGGCCAAGCCTCAGATGAGATGGAAATGCAGACCTCACTTCGGTACCAACTGAAATAATCCGAGTGAGCACAACTGTCTTGTGCCCAGTGGTAAAATGTATGTCGCGTTCAGCTTCAGCAACCTGGCCTCAGGGTGACTCGGATGCCAAATAAGGTTATCTGAAGTTAATAGTTGGATTAATAGCTTCGAATTACGTTGGAAAGATCATTGACCTGTGTAAACACCTCAGGTGACTTGGCAATCACCTTGCCATATCCAAAATTAGTCATTTGGGGACAAGAAAGATTAATCACCGATAACTAGTGACATCGCCCCCAAAGATGGCCAGACATATTCTCTCTTCCCACGTCTTGGCTCAGTGACCCGACAGGACATTTCAAGTCGCATATCATGAAGTAGATGGAGGATGCCCTGTCAAATACAAGGAAGGGCAGTGCTGTAATGCGTGCAGATTTTACAGATTGCAAAGAACACGGAGTGGAGGGATTGAATCAATTCTCTCCTGCACTGTCGTGGGCTCGTCTACACAATCATGCATACTTACCCTATATCGAGGCTCCCTAGCTATTGTCCTATGTAGCCTACACAAATATGCGGCGGCCGGCAACTGATGCGTCGATAAACCCAAATATAGATTCCTCGGGTGGCGTTCGATGTTTGCCGATGGATTGATCAGCCGTCGCGACGTCTGTTGAAATCCGGTGGTGCGACCATATGCTACCCCATTGGTAATGCATTATCAATGGGTATGCCGTCAGACGAGCACAATGGCTCTTTCGCTATGCAGCAGATTCCTGTTAACGCTTAAAAAAAAATATCAGGAAATATCCAATGGGCCATTGGCAAACGTGGCAAGTGGGCGACAGCTGAACAAGAAACCAGAGAGGCCGCACCTTGTATGGCCTTGTGATGGCAATGCACGATTAGCGAAGGAACCATTCACCAACTGAAGCCCAAGCTGTAAGCCCACGGAGGACTCTTCTACCGCCAACGGAGACCAAGATGCTCTAAAGCGAAAGAGGAGGCATCGAGAAGAAACAGTAGACCCGAAGAAGAGAGGAAGCCCTTGAAATGGAAGAGGCCCAAAGTCAGACAGGAGAGCCAGGATGGGACACGAGGCTCCAACAGATGGAAGAGGGGGCTCATAAGGCGAAAAAGAGGCTACTTATACAAAATAGAACCCCAGGCGGGACAGGGGCCAGCAAGACGAATAGGAAGCCCCAGACGAAATCGGAGTCCCCAAGAAGGAAAAACTGGCCTCGGAGATGGGAAAGGAGGCCTCCTGCGATACCAGTCCCCTCCCCTACTGCTGAACCAGCGGCACGGCCCTTGGATGCGCGATACTGTTGGAGGCATGGGAATCATGCAGCTCTACTATAACTGCCTTGGATGATTCACAATCCGTTCAAAACAGAAATGCCACCAAACTTACAAAGGTCCAACTAAACAAGAAGATCGAGATAGTCTACTCAAATCTGCCATAATTTTGCGATAGCTGGCCAACCGACGACAAAGCTGGACTGTGAAGCAGCATAGCCATCTTTCAACGTGCACGACACTAAGCTAAGATGTCAGATTATTATCGGCAAAAAATAATATCATGCACTGGACCATTTATCCACCGCGCTGATCTTCACGCTGCTACGTGTACGCGGTATTTCGAACCAAAGAAAGCCGATGAAGTAATCGCAGAGTCGTTCAATGAACAATGGCAAGTGCTAAAAGTGCAGGGCAGTTGAATTCATCTGTGTATGCGTGTCACTGGGACATCACCTTCACAGTTTCTGTGGGCACACGTCCTCAAACATGCACCGCCCGGACGAAGATTTATAATGTCCTGTCAGGCCAGCTGATGGAGCTTCAGATTCAACACATTCATCAGCTTCAATCAGTACAAACATCGATGAAACACGTCGGCCCCACGTGAACTCGAGAGCAGGACCTTCTGGTTGCGATCACCAAATTCGCGCCAGACAACCAGCCGATGATGGCTGTGGTGCGAAACCCACACCCATTAGCTGTACGGGCGCGAGACACACCGCCACACACACACTTCGGTGAAGAATATTGCGACTTTGATGGAAAGATATCGTAATGGAGGGTGGAAAAATCAGGCACTGTTCTGAATGAAGCAATCTGAACTTAGAGGAACAAGAAAAGCGAATTTCAACAGCGTGACAGTGAGGCAGAGTTCGGCCGTTGGCATCAACGTTTTTTTCGTATGTTCACAGTAGCCACTCGAGTCTCGTTCGCTCCTATTAATGAACATTGCCACAGCTAGAGATCTCTGGTGGGTTGGGAGTGGGGCGCACCCCTGGTTTTGTACCTTGCTAAAGCTTAGTTGACATTGTTTTATGCAATCTTCAAAAAACGTGCTGCAAATAATGACTTGCAGGAGGTGTGCTGCAAATAAGGACTCACCAAGCCAAAGGGGTCCCCTTGGCTTGGTGAGAGATCTCCAGCCATGGACATTGCAACGACTTACGGATTCGTGTAGGACTGATGCATTCTAAGCACGGCCACGTGAAATGTGTCGTATGGCGGATAAATGTTCTCACCAAACGCCGTTGATATGCTCTGCAACACGTACCCTCAGCTTTGCGCTATCTGGTGTCAGAAGTCGCTTGGAGGCGGAGTCATCGACTTTCGGTTCGGTTGGGCTCAGGCTGGATAGAGAGCAGCTACGCGGGCGAGCCACACCCCCGCAGGACGGCGTGTGCGATGGTCCCTGAGGAGGAGAGATGGAGATACATCTTACAAGCCAGATGTATCACGACACAATTCAAAGGTGATCCATTTCGTGAAGATCATCCAGCAAAAACAAAGCTGAAACAAAGCATGCTGTGTGAGAAAGAAAAGCGATGGCGTTTTGATATAAAACCCATCCCCGGTACCTAATCCAGTGGGATTTATACGATTTCCGTTGGTCTTTCAGGGCATTAGTGCGAGATGTACGGCAGGATATGCTGCAGTGTTTGGACGAACTATCCACTGTGCCGGACGCCCACACAGCGGTGCTCGCAACAAAGGATCTGCCTGGGGAAGTATTGTGCGGTTTGTTGCACGATCCAATCACAAGGAATTCAAAAAGTATGAATTTTGGGATATCCTGCCCAGAAGCTTACAATTTCCTGTTGGCACACTACGAACCCAGCAATGCTAGTCAGATTCCGATGCTGATGGTATTCATCTATACGCGAGGAGAGATCCGGATCCGTAATTCAGAAATCGTTACACCCGAGGGCAGGTCGGGTCATGATCACTGCCACCCAAACGACTAAAATTGTTTTCAGTGCGGAGAGTGCCGAGCAATACACAAATATACGGATTTCCACAAGGAGTGTTTTACGCGGCGTGTTGCAGATACTTTTCTGGGGAGGTGGGGGGGGGGGGGGGCTTACTTTGAAGTTGCGGGGTGAAATTTAGATATTCTAGGAACTAAACCACCAAGCAAGCACATTTAGATAGACGCTGAAAATACCCAGACCTTCCCCCCTTCCTATGAATGATAGTCAGGATCGTTGTATTGGTCACTTAATCTCGCACAGATCAGATCTGACCGGCATACCTCGTCTTCCGCTCCTGCGAGAGCCACCGCAGGCAGGCAGGAGTGGGCTTCCACTGGAGCCGTGGGCGCATCTCGAACCGCCATCACTCTGTCCTCGGCTCGCGCCACGTCTTCGTCCCCGCATCGGGCTGTCGCCGAGACGCCGCCATTTTGCAGAGACCGCCTGCGGCCTGGCTCCGGGCCGCCGTGCGAGCCTCGCTCGCGTCTCTCCGAGCTCCGCCTGGGTCTCTCGGCGTCACGATCCGGTCGCTCCCGGTCTCGCTCTGGCCGCTCAGAGTCTGCGTCGGATCGCTGCGCGCCTTGATCGGCCAGATCGCCGGCGTACTTCGAGCGCCAGGTGGGCACTTCCGCCGAGCGCCGTCCGCTCTTCCGCAACGGCGCTTCTCGGGCAGGTGCGTAGGACCCGGCGGGCCCGGCGGGTCCGGCGGGCGGCTCGGCAGCCGACTCGGAGACCGACTCGGCAGAGGTTACTGGCTCCAGCGAGTCGGCAGTCATCGTAGAGGCTCCAGTGTCGTCCCGGCTTAACATCAGACTGGAAGGCGACGCCGAAACGTAAGGTCACGCGGTTGCCAACAAGTGGGCGCAGGAGTTCTGCGAGTTGCAGTCTAGTTCCTCGGACGTGTCTCGAGGGGTGCCATCCCTTGGTGACATGTCGAAGCAGAGCGTTATAACTACTGCGTACATGTCCTGAGCTCTGCATGGGACAATCATACGTGTAGTTAGACTGCATGCCCACAGTATTAGAGTTCTAACACCCAGTAAAGCTTGCCCAAATCCGCTCGATTTCCAGTAAATGTGAGCTTACGCTACTGGTAAGGACACCAAAGCCATCCATTCCAGTATTCATACAGTGCATATTGAGCTCAGCAACATTGCGGAGAACGAGCTACGACTAAGGCATCTCCAGAAGCGAAATGAGCTTCTCAAATCCAGGACAAGTAACCAAATGCTGGGTAGTACCCAGAGGCACACAGGGGGGTGGGGGGGACGCATGGTTGCATGGTCAATCATGACGTAGGAGAAGCCCAGTTCGAGAGATGATTAAACGCCCTATTATTGTCTTGAACAATTATTACAGTGAACAAAATCCCAACGAAGGTAGGGCTACCTCCAATGATCCATTTCGCATGTATTTCTCATGTACAGCACAGCAACCACCACATCACGGTCTACAAGGCTCTGCGGCAGCTACAGAGGGCTCCTTGTTCGGTAATAGGCCATTTTAGCAAGCTGTCGAAAGGAGAACGATCATTGTGGCAGGCAGTTAGTGTTTAAACAGGACGATAAATGAAGGAGCCAGTACGGTTCGCATTTTTGTTTTGCATCGGTCCTACCTACCTGTCTATGTCCGTGGTATCGGATCCATTGCTGTCGTTGCTGGAGCCGTTGCTGGAGCCTGATGTTCTCTGATCGGTTCGAGGAGACAATACAGCGTTCTGCCACTGCCGGCGATGGAAAAGAGGATTCATGGCAGCCGCATCGCGACTGGTATTGAAATATCAAGAGGAAAACAGAAGCGCGCCCGGTAGCGCTAATGGATTCACTGCAAGCCTGCCATTGCCGACTTTGCCCTACCAGGGTAACTTGGTTAAACAATTCTGCATCAGAAACCGGAGTTCGCTGCCGAGGCTAATTAGATAGAGGAATAATTAAATATGTTTTCTGGGTATATCTGGGTGACCGATATATCTGGGTGACTACATTGGCTCACTTGGGGAAGGGGAAGGGAGAGAATCGGAGGGGGAGTGCCAGATTTTAGAACCGGGGTTACGATAGCCCTCCGAACACTCCGGGCCGGGTCGGACCGGAGATGGGCTTAAGCCGAGACGGGCTGAAACAAAGCCGCGATTGAACGGAGGTGGGGCGGGATGGGATGGACCAGACCACACTGACCGGAATGGAACGGAATGAGACAGAACGGAATGAGACAGAAAAGAATGACAGAATAGAATGAGACATAACGGAAAGAGACATAACGGAAAGAGACATAACGGAAAGAGACATAACGGAAAGAGACATAACGGAAAGAGACATAACGGAAAGAGACATAACGGAAAGAGACATAACGGAAAGAGACCTGATGGAAAGAGACCTGATGGAAAGAGACCTGATGGAAAGAGACCTGATGGAAAGAGACCTGATGGAAAGAGACCTGATGGAAAGAGACCTGATGGAAAGAGACCTGATGGAAAGAGACCTGATGGAAAGAGACCTGATGGAAAGAGACCTGATGGAAAGAGACCTGATGGAAAGAGACCTGATGGAAAGAGACCTGATGGAAAGAGACCTGATGGAAAGAGACCTGATGGAAAGAGACCTGATGGAAAGAGACCTGATGGAAAGAGACCTGATGGAAAGAGACCTGATGGAAAGAGACCTGATGGAAAGAGACCTGATGGAAAGAGACCTGATGGAAAGAGACCTGATGGAAAGAGACCTGATGGAAAGAGACCTGATGGAAAGAGACCTGATGGAAAGAGACCTGATGGAAAGAGACCTGATGGAAAGAGACCTGATGGAAAGAGACCTGATGGAAAGAGACCTGATGGAAAGAGACCTGATGGAAAGAGACCTGATGGAAAGAGACCTGATGGAAAGAGACCTGATGGAAAGAGACCTGATGGAAAGAGACCTGATGGAAAGAGACCTGATGGAAAGAGACCTGATGGAAAGAGGCATAATATAATAAGAGACAGAATAGAATAAGAGACAGAATAGAATAAGAGACATAATAGAATAAGAGACATAATAGAATAAGAGACATAATAGAATAATAGACAGAATAGAATAATATACAGTAGAATAAGAGACCGAATAGAATAAGAGACAGAATAGAATAAGAGGCAGAATAGAATAAGAGACAACAGAATAAGAGACAATAGAATAAGAGACAATATAATAAAAGACAATAGAATCAGAGATATAATATAATAAGAGCTAGAATATAATAAGAGCTATAATATAATAAGAGACATAAAGACATAGGACATAAAAGATCAGTGCAACTATGAGCCACAAAGGCCCTTCTTGGTTGCACTTTGGACACTGAACCAGTTGCCCACCAAATCTGTCGATCAACCCTCCCTGGAATATAGAAAAACAAGCCCCCTATTCTTATAATGATTGTCTATGCCGTTTTTAAAGATGTTCAGTGTGTTGCTACTGACAATGGTTCCTGGCAGCTGGTTCCAGTGTTCTACTACCCTGTTGGTGAAGAAAGACTGTCTTAACCTTGTCCTGCTGTGATTAACTTTAATTTTGAATTGATGACCTCTAATTGCATCATTTCTGTTAAATTCAAACATTTCTCTGAGATATCCCTGTTCCTGACCATGAACAAATTTAAAAACCTCGATGAGATCTCTCAGCCTTCTATATCTAAGTGAAAACATATTCAATTTCTTCAATCTTTCCTCATATGCCAGGTTGCCTATACCATTAACCATTTGTGTTGCCCTCTTTTGTACTCTCTCTAAAAGCCAACAATCTTTCTCATAACTAGGGGACCAAGCTTGGACACAATATTCCAAATGTGGCCCGACATATGCACAGTAAAGCTTCCTGATGACCTCACTTTTGTACGACACATTCCTCTGTATTTCCCCAAGCATTCTTAGTGCCTTCTTCCTGGCTTCTTTGGTCTGTTCTGATGCCCCCAATTTTGTGTTCAAAATAACACCTAAGTCCTTCTCCTGCTGAGTCACAGATAGTACTTGGCCACCCATCAAGTATGGAGCCTTCATATGCTGCCCACCTACATGCATGACTGCATTTATCAAAATTAAACTTCATTTGCCATTTTTCGGACCACTTCACAAGCTCGTCTAAGTCTTTCTGCCGCAAAACCTGCTCACTGTGCCCCGTTATTACCCTAAAGATCTTCAAATCATACGCAAATTTCAAAACATTACTGCTTAGGCCACATTCAATGCTATTCACATCTATAATAAACAATAGTGGCTCCAATACCAACCCATGGAGGACTCCACCAAGAACATTTTGCCATGATGACTTTGTACCATTTTGCATCACTCTCTGCTGTCTATCTGAAAGCCACAAATCTATCCATTTTAGGATGCTACCTGCAATACCATGGACCTGAAGCTGCATCATTAACCGTTTATGGGGTACGTTGTCAAAGGCCTTACTAAAGTCAAGATATGCTACATCAACCTGATTTCTCTGATCAAATTGTTCTGGAGCAAAATTCAAAAAGTCCAAGAGATTTGTGAGACACGATCGCCCTTTTCTAAATCCATGTTAAGTATCTTGAATCAATCCGTTCCCTTCCAGAAAACTAACTATTCTATCCTTGATAATTGATTCGAGTACCTTGCAGACTAGGGATGTGAGGCTTACTGGCCTATAGTTTTCAACTTTCCCTCTTTCTCCTTTCTTGAAAATAGAAACTACATTTGCCCTTTTCCAATCTGTTGGAATTTCATTTTGTGAAACTGATCTACAAAACATTATACTAAGTGGAATTGCCAGTTCCTTTTCAGCTTCCCGCAATACCCAAGCATAAATTCCATCAGGTCCTGCTGCTTTGTTTGGCTTTATTTTTTTGATATAATTGAAAACATCAATATCAATGAAATCAACATCGTGTATCTGATCATCTGTCACTGAACTGTGGTTCACGGTTGGCAGATTAGTGACATCCCCCACTGTAAACACTGATTTAAACTGCTTGCTCAGCTCCTCAACCATCTCACCATCCTCACTCAATATAGTCACATTTACTTCCAGTGGACCAATTGTGCTTGAAACTTTACTTAGCTTGTAGAAACTAAAGAACTTTTTACTGTCCCCATTACAGTTCCTAGCCAAATCCAATTCTTTTGCTGGCTTTGCTGCTCTGGTTTTCTGCTTCACAGCATCTCTAGCTTTTCGATACGACCTTAGATTTACGATATTTGAAGCTTCCTTAAATACTCTAAATGCATCTTTCTTAGCCTTAATTGCTTTCATCAAATCTGGTGTAAGCCATGCTGGCTTTCCTGCCCTTCTTTTGCGCGTTTGCTTTTGGGGACATGTCTAATCTGAATTTCCCTCAAGTAAGATTTGAACTTTTCCCACATTTCACAGGCATTTAAATCAAATAATTATTATTCCCATTTTATGGCACTTAAAGCCTCTCTCTTGCAGTCAAAGTCTGCCCTGTAAAAATTTGGAATCTTTGCCAAATTATCCTTGATTGTCCCTGCTACTTGTGCCTTAAATCTCACTATGTTATGGTCACTTCTTCCCAGAGTTTCTCCTACAGTCAAGTCTTGAACTAAATCACTCAAATCTGAGAAGACAAGGTCCAAAAATGAGCCCTGCCTGGTTGGTTCAGGTACAAACTGGTGTAAGAACAAGTCCTCTTCAAGGCATTTCCTTGAAGGCATTTCCTCAGGCAGTTTACATGATGGGGAGCCAACACCAATATTTTCATATCCTTTTAGATTAAAGACACCAAGAATAAGGCATTTCCTCTGAAAGTTTCTACTGGTTTCCTCACAAATCACCTTATCGAGCTCCAGTTGCTGAGAATGTGGCAAGGTTCCTGATCGATACAAAGCTCCTATCCTCAGTTTATTGCTGTTGCCTTTTCTCACAGCAACATCAAGTCAAATGGACTCCACAGACACATTTTTTACCCTATCTGCTACTTTTTGCGAGCTGTATAAGCTATTCACAGAGCATTTACACCACCCCCTTTCACTGCTGGACCCCTATTGCATGAAAACATTGTATCCCTGGATCTCATAGTCCTGCAAGTTATTCCCAAAATATCCCTCACTGACCCATGTCTCAGTAATGCAAACAAAATCTGGTTTCTCCTCAGCAACATAACACTTGAACTCATCAAATTTGGATCGAATGCTGTGAGCATTAAGCATCATACACTTAACAAAAGTTCCATAACCCTCTTTGGCTTTTTCATGTTGAGTAGCTCTATCATCTCTGGATGAGCTACCACTCTGCCCCCTTGATCTGCTGCTATCCCTATTTGCTGACTGAGGTTCTATTGCCTATGCTGTCACTATTGGCATATCCCCGAGATGGCAATGCCACTTCTTCCCTCCCCACCCTATTATCTAGTTTCCCTGAAGGACATGTTCATATACTTTGCTTAACACTTGCACCCCCTTATCGGAGAAGTGCAGGCCATCCCCCTGATAGAGCTAGAATAGAATAAGAGCTAGAATAGAATAAGAGCTAGAATAGAATAAGAGCTAGAATAGAATAAGAGCTAGAATAGAATAAGAGCTAGAATAGAATAAGAGATACAATAGAATAAGAGATACAATAGAATAAGAGATACAATAGAATAAGAGATACAATAGAATAAGAGATACAATAGAATAAGAGATACAATAGAATAAGAGATACAATAGAATAAGAGATACAATAGAATAAGAGATACAATAGAATAAGAGATACAATAGAATAAGAGATAGAATAGAATAAGAGATAGAATAGAATAAGAGATAGAATAGAATAAGAACATGGAATGAGACATAATGGAATGTGGCTAGATAGTGGCTAGATAGTGGCTAAATAGTGGCTAAATA
This sequence comes from Ashinkailepas kermadecensis, assembly GCA_034440615.1. Taxonomy (NCBI): domain Eukaryota; kingdom Metazoa; phylum Arthropoda; class Thecostraca; family Neolepadidae; genus Ashinkailepas; species Ashinkailepas kermadecensis. The sequence goes on along the minus strand of JAOTOM010004629.1, from coordinate 244,873 downwards.
GTGGCTAAATAGTGGCTAAATAGTGGCTAAATAGTGGCTAAATAGTGGCTAAATAGTGGCTAGATAGTGGCTAGATAGTGGCTAGATAGTGGCTAGATAGTGGCTAGATAGTGGCTAGATAGTGGCTAGATAGTGGCTAGATAGTGGCTAGATAGTGGCTAGATAGTGGCTAGATAGTGGCTAGATAGTGGCTAGATAGTGGCTAGATAGTGGCTAGATAGTGGCTAGATAGTGGCTAGATAGTGGCTAGATAGTGGCTAGATAGTGGCTAGATAGTGGCTAGATAGTGGCTAGGTAGTGGCTAGATAGTGGCTAGATAGTGGCTAGATAGTGGCTAGATAGTGGCTAGATAGTGGCTAGATAGTGGCTAGATAGTGGCTAGATAGTGGCTAGATAGTGGCTAGATAGTGGCTAGATAGTGGCTAGATAGTGGCTAGATAGTGGCTAGATATTCGCTCGATAGTGGATGAAGAGTGGCTATGTAGATGGGCGCGAGACAGGGTGGCTGGGAATAACGGTGAGATGTAGTGCAACAGATTAGGGCAAAGTTAGGAATACACGAAGCGCTGTAGCTTTGGGAAGAATAATGCAAAAATAGAAAGGCATGATAATTTTTTTTTTACTGAAAGGGTGGGATGCACTGAAATGCCAAACAGAAAGCTAGATTGATGTAGGTTATATTGAGCAAGACAAGATTGTGAAGGCATTGAGAAGCGGTGGCAGTGCGGCGGTGGAAAGCGAAGACCTGTACAGGTTGAGACATTATCTTATCGAATTGTCTTGTAGCGCCCCTGACCTGCACATACGAGTCGACATAGGGCTTCAGAGCAGGAATCATCAGAACCTGTTCGGCGGATGGTCGCCGGTCTGGCTGTGTTCGCAGCAGGACCGTTACCAGATCCCGCAGCAGGAGACTGTAGCGACTGTGGACATGACAGCAGAACTGTTACTAGATGCCGCAGCAGGAGGCTGCAACGACTGTGGACAGGACAGCAGAACTGCTATCAGATCCAGCAGCAGGAGGCTGTAGCGACTGTGGACAGGACAGCATAGCTGGTACCAGATCCAGCAGAAGCGGGCAACCAGATCCAGCGCGAAGAGGCTGCGGACGACGAAATAACCAGTTCACGCAGCAAGAGCTTGCAGTGACCGAGTGACGGCTGTCACTACATTATGCGCGAAGACATACGAAGTTTTTTTTTCTAGGACCCAGGCTTCATAAATACGTGTTGTACGGCTCAGGCCATGACTGTTATGACTATGAAAGCCCCGGAAACGCCAGTTTTACCGATGCGTTCGGATGCATCATAGTCCCCCATTAATTCCATAGTATGACAGGCACTTAATGGAAAGGTAAATATTTCGCCCAATAGTGATCTAAATACATGCTAAGAAATTGAACATTGGACTCTAAGCGGATAAGTTCAAAGCATTTTAGCATTTCTTATTGTAGCCATTGGAACACAAAATAAACATCCATGTGCGCAGTCTTACTGATTTACAAGCATATCCATCAATGGTACAGTTTTTTGCCACTCGAGCACGGAGATGCCTACATGCTCTCCAACACCTGTTCGTACACGCACCTGCTCGTTTCGTACACCTGCTCGTACCTGGGGATGGGCGTATAGCGAGCTTGCAGTATTTTCAGCACCAGATTCTCAAAGCTGTTCGCATTGAACGGATGCGTAAGGCAGCACATCTCGTAGACAATGCACCCCACCGCCCACTGGTCAGACTTGTGATTATACGGCTGCCTGAAACAAACCGAACGATCAGACCTCTCGGCGGACCATGCCTGTAAGCTGGCATATCGGCATGCTCCATTTCAGGTACTGCTTGCAATTCATCGCGACACGGCGATACAGCGACAACAGCAACGCTTCAGCATATCAGGAATAGACTACCGGGGCCAGCTGTCTGCCTTGTTACGTAAATGCAATTATCATAATTGAATGTATCGCTATTGAAAAGCATCCGATGCAACTTTAGCTTTAGCTTAGCAGCCTTCTGAACAGCTTCACCCCTACGACACTTCGAGAAGCGATAGGGGCTGTTCAGTCTACATATTTTCGGAATGGTGAAGATCTGTCAGACCTGGAAAGAGTGTATATGCTTTATCCTGCTGTCGAAGTATCCGGACAAATCGGTAACGAACTCTAGTGATAAACATCCGGATATATTTTCGGGAAGAAACATGAAGTGTTGCATAGGGAAATGCCTGCTTGAGAGAGATGGCCGGATCTCGCCTTTGGCAAATCTCCTGCGATAGGTAGGAGGTGCCAATGGCGGTAGTTGCCGACTCCTGGACGCTGTGGGTCTCACCTTTGGCAGATCTCCGGCGAAAGGTAGTACGGGGTGCAAATGGCGGTAGTTGCCAACTACTGAATGATGCGGGTGGCTCACCTTTGGCAGATCTCCGGCGACAGGTAGTAGGGGGTACCAATGGCGGTAGTTGCCAACTCCTGGGTGCTTCGCAGGGTGCGGGCGATGCCAAAATCTCCCACTTTCACCAGGTTGTCACTGGTTAAAAAGATATTTTGAGTCTTCAGATCTGGAAAAAAAGAAGTCTTAGTGTTAGTCGTAGATGGTCATCAGGGTCAATACGTTTATCATTCAGAAGATAGCATCAATAGAAAAGGCTAACAGCATTGAACTCCGAAGTAGACATCCAGTCAATAGACATTTCTGGAAGCATAACTCCGCCATCGTCAGTTTCGTGCGCTTCAAGACCATGCTTCTCAACGCGTCTGAGTTATTAGGTGCTCACGGCCGAAAATGTCTCTGAAAGGAAGTTGTCACGGCTTTTTTCCCTCCCCGCGGACCTGAAAGCAGCCTTTAGATATCAACTTGAACTATTTCCAACTAAAGTCGACATCGGTCGGACTGAATTTACAAGGTGGTCGGCCCAGAACACAGAGGAACAAAAGCTTACGCTTCACCACCCAGTCCGGAAAAGAACTGACTTGGCCTCGGCAATGTGCTTTGCTGCACCGCTGTCTCGATTGAATGTAGCATTCTTCACTATCTCTTATGTCATCCATCGAAGCTTAAAACGCTGGTACCCTAGCTGATAAAACCAGCGGTAATTGTCGGAAACCTAATAATGTCCTGCAAAACAGTCACCGTAAATAGTAATAACGCGATATCGCGCTCAAACTTGGCCAGACACCCATACATTGAATAGCGGATCTGTTGATTCACACAGAGAAAATCGTCTGGTGGTTCGGGTTCACCAAGCAAGACTAGATCAAAATCGGGTCACCGGATTCGAAATATTTTTAGAGCAATCCGAAAATGTGTTGGTTTCGAAGTTAAGCTTCAAAGATTCGTAGGTGCCATATAAATATGTAGATAGTAGAAAGGAAAAGTAGAACGTAAGTAAAAACGCAATTGTAGTGACCTCCGGTTAGGTCTCAGTCATCTGAACATGAAAGCGTGCCGTTTGTCTAAACGTCCAGAATGTCTAAACATGAAAGCGTACCGTTTGTCTAAATGTCCAGAATGAGTGACTATGGCAACGAAAAACCGGAACATATGTGATAGAGGACCATGTTTTCTATTGTAGCAAGTTTCAGGTCGTTATCAGGTAAGGTCACGGAGGTATCATCCGAAATGTGTTCCAGTATCCTTCTCCCCCGAAATGACGAATTGCCGCTCTGGCATCAATGCGTAGGATAATATATGACATGCTATTTTCAGTTGAAATGTCCCCTTCGTGCATTTTAAAATTAGCACGTTTTAACGACATCCTAGGCCAATGACCCAGGCGACCTTGCATGACCTAAGTTGAATCCTTTTGCACGAAATCAATTTTTAGGTGAGTTTCTGATTTTGATTCGAATTCAGCGCTCCTTTTTACCCACGCAATGGACGAAATCCAGAAATGGATGCATTCTAGTAACAGAGAAAAAGCACACCCATGAAGTGAGTGACCATACCTGGGCAAATGCGACTACTCGACATTTGTTAAAACCTTTGGAAACCAAGATCGGATATCTTGATATATTGTCGCTTAAAGTTCACTTGTCTGCTTCATCGCTCTTTTTGGTTTGGCAGTTACGGTACAATTATACCCCAATGCAAAAAAAAACATTTCCATCGTATATAAAACAACTATTTATCATTCCCACGCCATATACGCGTGACCTTGACCTTGCATTCACACTTCGATAACTCCAAAGCATTCGCCAAAAGCTACGTTATCAATATATGCTATTTTTGTTAGCCGAAAACGTCATTTGGTTAGATGCTGGAGGTCAACAACCGGTGAAATAGACCAGTCGGCCAACGAAGCTTTGACTTCGACCCATCTAAGTTGATCTGAAATGTGAACGGCATGAGGCAAACAACATGCATCGAGATTTCTGAACAGCTTTAAAAAAAATGAAACTTCGCGCCGGCGAAAATCGAGTTTCTTTAGACGTTCTAGAATAAGATTGAAGTGAGAAACGCTTCGCCTCCTCCCGTCAAAAGAGATATGGACTGCGGGTGGCAGTTATCTGATTAATATGGCGTAGAGAGAGACAAACCATAATGAACGGCTTAACGGACAAACCATGCTGGTAAGTATGCTGAACGAATATGGGTAAAACCAGACTCGCTTGGAATGTAGATGAGCGACGACGTGGTTACACCACGTCCGTGTTTACTATATTCACATGACGCCGCTGATGTGGATCACATACTAGCGAAATAACGACTCGGACTCTCCGGACTCTCGGACGTAACCTCTTGCACGTACATCACACTGTACATCACAATTTAAATTGGATCTCCCAATCTAACAAAACAACATAACCTGCCTGGTCTAACACAATCTGGAATATCAAGACTACAAATGACATGATATAATCTAGCTCAATCTTGACGTTACAAACATAAAACATAACCAGAGCAACTTGACGTAACGTAGCGTAATGTGACGTAGCGTAGTGTGACAAAACGCAATGCGACTCAATGTAACGCGACGTAGCACAATGCGACGCAATGTAACGCAACATGGCGTAATGCGACATGGCGTAATGCGACATGGCGTAATGCGACTTGGCGTAATGCGACTTGGCGTAATGCGACTTGGCGTAATGCGACTTGGCGTAATGCGACTTGGCGTAATGCGACTTGGCGTAATGCGACTTGGCGTAATGCGACTTGGCGTAATGCGACTTGGCGTAATGCGACTTGGCGTAATGCGACTTGGCGTAATGCGACTTGGCGTAATGCGACTTGGCGTAATGCGACTTAGCGTAATGTGACTTAGCGTAATGTGACTTAGCGTAATGTGACTTAGCATAATGTGACGTAACGTGCGATGCAACACAACACAACACAACACAACACAACGCAACGTAGCTCGACCCAACTTGTCCCAAGCCAACCTTACTTGGACTAAGCTGGCATGTTTCTGCCAAGAGGTAGCTGTCGTGTGCAATAGTCAATAGTTTCCTCCCCAGTGATTTCGAATTGCCAGAAGCACTCTGGTTATTGGTTTTACGACACGTGGACCGTTGAGTCATGTAGCGTCGCCAATCTCTCACGCCGATTGGTCGCGGGCGAAGAGTAGCGACAGGTGAGACTCGAACCCACAACCTTTCGATTGTGAGACGAGCATCTTACCCCTAGACCACTCGTCCCCCAGAAGCACAGACTGGTCTCAAACATCAACAAAACAAGACTGAACTGTTTCGGTGTTTAGTAGTTTTGCTTTTCTGTGAGCGCTGTCAGCGCTTCAAGCAGTTGCTGGCCATTTCGGCCCCTGGTCACAACACGCGCACATACTGCACCACCGTATAACGACTACAGTCAGAGCCTCAGCCGCAGGAAACATCACACATCCTATACCACCGTATAACGACAACAGTCAGTCTCAGCCGCAGACAACGCAACACACACTACCGCATAACCATAACCGTCACCGAGCCTCAGCCGCAGACAACGCAACACACATACTACACTATCACATAACCACAACCGTCACCGAGCCTCAGCCGCAGACAACGCAACACACATACACTACCACATAACCATAACCGTCACCGAGCCTCAGCCGCAGACAAGGCAACACACATACACTACCGCATAACCACAACCGTCACCGAGCCTCAGCCGCAGACAACGCAACACACATACACTACCGCATAACCACAACCGTCACCGAGCCTCAGCCGCAGACAACGCAACACACATACACTACCACATAACCACAACCGTCACCGAGCCTCAGCCGCAGACAACGCAACACACATACACTACCGCATAACCACAACCGTCACCGAGCCTCAGCCGCAGACAACGCAACACACATACTACACTATCACATAACCACAACCGTCACCGAGCCTCAGCCGCAGACAACGCAACACACATACACTACCGCATAACCACAACCGTCACCGAGCCTCAGCCGCAGACAACGCAACACACATACACTACCGCATAACCACAACCGTCACCGAGCCTCAGCCGCAGACAAGGCAACACACATACACTACCGCATAACCACAACCGTCACCGAGCCTCAGCCGCAGACAACGCAACACACATACACTACCGCATAACCACAACCGTCACCGAGCCTCAGCCGCAGACAACGCAACACACATACACTATCACATAACCACAACCGTCACCGAGCCAACCACAACCGCAGACAACGGCGCAGCCCCATACCGCGGTGCAGGATGTTCTTGCTGTGCAGATACTGGACGGCAAAGGTGATCTGGATGAACCAGTTGAGGACGAGCTCCTCGGGGAAATGGTCGTCTGCTGCCCTTTGGTTGACGATCCGTGCGTACAGGTCGCCTGGAAGGTCAACAGCAGTGTCAGTGGCGGCACATCGGCCGCCGACGTGTGGTGTGATGTCGCCCTGTCGAGTCGTGTGGCTGCCGTAGGCCCGCCGGAGTAGCACATCTCACCTGGTACAGCCACACATCCAGCTTGTTAGACCGCATCGGCGGTCGGCGGCAAGCCAACAAGGTTGGCCCGCAATTGAGCGTCGACTAACACGTTATTGCCACAATCCAAAGCACATCAATTGTGGGCGTGAACCCGGCTTGTTTTTATTTCATTATTCCGGTCCGGGTTTGTTTAGCTCAAGTTCTGAAGAAGGACGTCGCGTCTGGCGGTATGCTGGCAGCCTAATACTAAGCACGAACACTTCGACATACTTTTCGCCTAACAACCCGAGGTTGAACTCCAGCCAAGATTGCGTCCAACGTAGCGGCTGATACTGCAAGCTCAACTGCATGCAATTTTATGTAGTGTCCGCACAGGCTCCTCATCGCTTCAGTTGCTCGGCGCCAAAAGCTCGAACTATCGTCTTATCTACCATCTAATCATTGAAAACAAGTCCCTACATGGTTCTAGGTAGCCTGACGCGACTATGTGATGTGATGGTTGCTTAATTGCTACGCGAGGGCGAAGCTTGAGGGAGTCCCGTGTCGTGTACAAGATACAAACGTAGACCAAGAGACCTGGCTTGGCCGGAACCGACCCGACAGTCAACCTCCTGTACGGCAAGTGATTTTTGTCATCCAACATTTCAAGTCCTGCTTTATTCCGTCGGAATTAGACTTAACTACTCTTGCCATGCTGAACAAAAAAAAATCACTATTTCCTATGAAGCACCGCCAATGCTTCCCAAAAGAAAAATAAGATATCTCTCAACAAGAGAGGGCAGCTGTGGTCTGCCAAGATCTCAATCCTGTACATACATCACGGGAGCCCTAGCATGGCTCCTTCCTAGCCCATCCAGCGCCTTTGATATGCCATGCTGGCAGCCAAGCGCAGGGCGTGGCTGTTTGTCCCCCATTACGGGAGGGAGTGCAATGTTTCTTACCTGTTTTTATTTTATACACAGTTCAATGCAGATAAGGGTATGATTAGGGGGAAGTCCGGACAGGTGTTAATTTGTTGCATTTTACCTGAAATATATTCGAACTACTTCAGTCACGGGCGTCTCCTGGAGTGAGTTCAGAGAGAAATGTTCAGAAATTGCAATCAGTTTTTTGCGGATCTTAACATGCCTGGCTTCTGCCGTCTGCATCTCAAGTATTTGGCCGTTCTGCGTCTAACTTCGGAGCCAATGTTGTCTACATAGCGTAAGAGTTCGTAATTCACACTTACCAGACGCGCATTTAGGGCAGGTACAAAGAGAGCGGAAGGCCACCGCAGTTCGAGCAATTGCTAATATTCTTGTCAGTCCCCACAAGGGACAGTGCTTAGTTTGTTTCCAAATGTGTCTTAAACAAATCGCTAAAATAACTAGCTGAGCATCAGTGGCCCAAAAATGTTTACAGCCAGGTTAGTGAGTGGATCTGTGGGTGCCCGACCGGTTAATTTGGCCCCTGGCACGCAGTTCGGGCCGGAGATACCGTCCGGCGTTCAGTGAGCATCGACAGTTTGAATAACCACACGGGTGGTCGACATTTGACCCGTTGTTTGGAGAGCGCCACGAGACGTCACGCTATTCGGGTCAGTCACCGGTCATTCTCGTGCAGGCGACTGTGCGAAGGGTGAGCTGGTGGGCTGTGAAGCGACTTTTGGCTTCCAACTCACTCGCTTGCACGGCGGAATTGTCACCTGCAGCAACATTGCATATCAAATCCGTTGAAACCACTAGATGCCATCAGCAAAACATCATAGCTTGCCATCTCAGTACATGTATACCTGCAAAACGATTAAAGGTTGCGGGGCATTGACCCACCCCGCCATGACTATGGCTAGGAGAAAAAAAGCATGTTATGCGGTCTAATATCATGCATTGTCCGCATATCACTCGATCTGCTGGTAGTGCACATGCTTGTTATAGTGCAAGACAATATAAAACAGCAACATAAAACAACATTGTTAGCTCAGTGGATTGAGCACTACCCAACAAAGGTCGTTCGGTCTTGGCACGATGGGTCCAGTCGCTTCACGCGGTCGCTATTAACGCCTCCGGCTGGGATGACCAGTTGGCAACTTGTTCGGCACGGACAGGGGCGCATGGGCGCAGGCAGGTGACCAGGCGGCCGTGTCAGACTATCTGTGTAAGTTTAAGCTTTGACTGAAGCTAAGGCTTTCGGCAGATGGTGAAAAAAGACGGCGCGTGGCAGCGCACCGAAATTTGGCATATATTTTCCCATATCAAATTGACATGTGAAGATTTTGAGGTCAGGTCATCCACGGTCACGGATTTAGTAGAGGTCAAGCGACGTCACCTCCAAAAAATGTTCAATCATTCGTCGCCCTTCAGCGCGTAAGGATATTTGAAATGAAACTTTCAGCGCTTTCTTATCTTTAGGGATGTAACAATATGCACCAGAGGAATTATATTTTCCTGCGTTTTTCACGACTTATTTGTATGCACATTTGCCCATGAGGGCTAAACCGAAGATTCTGGCTAAACTAAACACTTTTTACGAGACGTTTACTTGAAGAAACATTTATCGATGCACCTAACCCATTAGATCAAAATAAATATAGAAAATAGAACACTCGGAATTTCGGAAACTTAAAAAAGCGAACATTTTTATTTTGTGACGGGGAAATATTTTGGGACCAACATCACTTTCGACTTTCTTTTCTCATTCCAAATAAGTCTTTATATTTCCCAAAATGAACTCCCTACAGCCAAAAACATGGCGTCAGTCGTAACCGCAAACCTTCCTTGTGATATAACTTTTTGAGGGGAGAAACGTTTTGGGGTGGTTTCTGGCCCTACTCGTAGAGCGCTTGCCGAGGACACTTGGTTTTCGTGCGACGCTTAGTTTGGAGATTAGAAGGGCGATATATAATGACGCCCCAACCCCCACCCCGAGACGGGATGCGAGGACCTAACCGGAGGGGTTAAGCTTCCGGTCAAAATTGTGCCATAGAACTGCAATTGCTCGACCGGGAGGTGGGTTCAAGGCCAACGCAACAAGCCTGCGTTTAGCATCGACTGCTCTTGAACTGCATCTTCAGCAACAATTGAAATCAAATCTAGTGTATTTAAATAAAAGCATGATGAAAAACATAGCATATTGCGATAGAACAACTCTGTGGTGTTCTAGAAGATGGTAGGCACTCACCGCCATCAGCATACTCCATCACGATGTTTAGGGAGCCGGACGTATGCTCGATGAACGCCTCCTTGTAGCGGATGATGTTGACGTGCTTGCACTGCGACAGGATGGCCACCTCGTTGACACTCTGCTCACGCTCGTGCTCCAGCAGGGACGTGACCTTGACCTCCTTGACGACGTACTGGCGGCCGCTGGCCCGCGACCGCACCAGCCACGCATGGCCGAACGTGCCGGAGCCGATCTGGTCGAGCCGCTCGTACCGTGCTGCGCTGCCCATCCTGGCGTCTGTCGTGGCCAACTGGCGTGCTGACCCGACCCGACCCGGCGCGCAGACACACCGCCTCCGGCCACGGCGAGCAGCGGCGCAGCCAGCGCACGCTGACGTGGAACCGCGACCTCCCTGCCGCCGGGAACTTGATCTCCAGTGGGGACACGGTGTGGCGTGAAATCCGAACCGAGATCGCCCCTGTCACCGGGAACTTCACCTCATGTGGGCGACATGACGTGGCGTCAAATCTGGTGAGATGATGCGAATTACAAAACCGCAGTTGAGTTAGTGCAACACTAGCGTTCCATTCCGGTATTGGTTTTATGATCGCATAATCAAACTTGGAAAGGTGGCAATCAATTAATTTTGAGTGCCACAAAACCGCTGTTTTATGGAACGAATTTCAATTAATCGTGTACGAATAAGACAACCATGTAATCTAAAGAGGGGAATGCTGGCAAAGTACGAAGTTTCGCCAACTTTTGGAATCCCTGGCATCACTTGAATCGATTAATTATTAACGCCGACGGATTCCAGAGCTCACGAATATGTGCGCTCGGGTTAATTCTTCCATCACAAGCTTGCATTGATCCACCTCAGAAAATATCCGCATCTTAATCGGCAATGGACATATGAGTCTGGATTATCGTTAACGTTGCTTACGTTAACGATATCTGCAGTGGAAGCGAATTCCAATAATATTGACCATTAGAACAGTGAAATATGAGTAAAATAAAGGTTTCTTATAACCAGCAAGGCAGAGCTAGGTGTGGCTGGTGCAAGGTGTGGTACCAGATCAAGAGATGAAGGGTGAGTGCGGTTTGCACCGTAATTGATACGAGAGGGGTGTGACGAACACGAGGTGGGAACGACATCTGATTAGCAATGCGCCTTGTCGAAGCCCTCTTGATAAGATGCTCAAGATACAAAGAATACCAACAAAAATAGTGTATAAAGAAATCAGTCAAGCCAGAAACGCTTACTCATTAAAGTACGCAGCCTTTAACCTGGCATTGCCGTGCGGTCGTTTACCCCTCACGTCGCAACAGTTTTCCCAGAAACTCGACAACTGAATGATAAAGGGCCTTCAGACTTTCTGCAGCCCTCTTCCGAGCATCATTTCTACATGTTGTGACATAAAAGGTCATCAGAGGTCATCTTAGATCACTGATCATGACGTCATTAAAGAGACATATAATACAGTATTTACATGCTCTCCCTCTCAAAATACGACGCTTCTCTACCCTGCATATCTCTTGTTAAATGCTCTATGTTCGTCGAATTGCGTCCCATGGGCAAAAAAGCGTAACCTGGCTGGGCCTCTATCACAAATGAGGTAACTGGTACCTTGCGCCGTTCACAAAAAAATGTGGATTTCAAACCTGATGCTCTTTAGAAAAAAGTGATTTGAAGAATATATGTATGAATATGTATATATATATATATATATATATATATATATATATATATATATATATATATATATATATATATATAGCAACATAATCAGACAAACAGTGCTTCTAGGATTACTGGTCGCTTAATGGTCGCCGGTGCATATTGCCAGATAAGGACGGTGCTGTAAATTCTAACAATTATGTCCTCTATGCCTTGCTTCATGCCGCCACAGCATATGACTACTGGGCGATCACGTGACCACCGTGACTAACCTCGGGTCAACTGGCCGGCGACAGTGGAGGAGATTGGAGACACCCGCATTCACTCATCCTGCCCCATCCCATATTAGATCCGAATTATATTTATATCCGCACCATTTATCCCACCTTCTTCACCACATAATCTTAAAATTGCCAAGGAAGCATTAGTCCAAGCATTAGTGCAAGCATGAGTCCAACAACCAATCGGCCAAAACAGAGGGCGGCTGGTAAATCATGGTCAGGCGACAAGACAACTTTGGACTATTCTGACAGCAACGTATGTGACGAATTAATATGAGCTTACCCTGAAAAACTGGCATGGTAAAATGGTAGCATGACGCCACAAAGAACGAAAGCTTGTGTGGTGTCATATTACTATTCAATGACTCCAGAGTAAAGTTGGACGCTGAACTCTACTAAAGTACCAAGAAACTTCTAATTATTAAAAAAATATAATAAAGGCTGACCAAAGTCATCTCAATTCAGTGACCTTCGATGACCCTGCAGATATCAAATATGTGGTAGCATGTAACCCATCATCTAATAATATTATTGTTCACCATTTGGGACCTAAGAAACGCATTCAACACCACAACTTTCATCCTTATATCACTCAGACCCCTACAAAGCGGGTATAGATCTTATTGACCATATTTTCACGACCTAGCCCTACAATAAACTGAAGGGCATTGCATACTGGTAAAGGGCATTGTTATCTATCACATGCGTTTCATATGCTTATCATACCCTACTCGTTTGTTTTTTCTGGGACAATTAGGTAGGTAATTATGAATGTAAATGCAAATTTACAATTTTAACCTTCGCCTGACCTCATGACTTGACTTTTGCTCACATTTGTTCCTCTAGTCAATTACAAATACAATCTCATGTGAACATTGAGCTCCTCAACTGCATTTCTGGCAGTGCCTTGAATGTTGTCATAAAAGGAAATGCAGAACCGGTGATCCGATTTTAATCACGCCTGCATAAGTGACTGATGTGACTTTATCTCTACATACTTCACGCCAACGTCGTAGAGTAGGTAGAGATAAAGCAACCACCAAATGATGATGACGGCTGTTCAATTCTATTCCGCCATGGTGATTCATGGGCGCTAAATGATCGCACTTGGTCGTGCGCCCTAACACTCAAGTCACCAACCAAACTAACCAAGACCTGGTTATTCATGGACGCTAAATGATCAAACTTTGTCGACGAGCCCTCATGGAGTATTCAGTGCTATTCGCTCACATATTACCAGAGCCCATTGAGTACTCCGCCCTGCCAGTTTTGGCGTGATTGACTGCCCGTCGCCGCAGTTCTTATTTTTCATTTTCGTGGGGCGACACCCGTCGCTCTTTTCGTTCGTTTCTAGGGGTGACACCTGTCACCCCGCGTGGATTTGCTTTTTATATCATCGTATTTTCGTTCCCCGCGTTTCTGAGTGTTCTTGTTCATTTATATTTCATTAGGTAGGTTTTTTCCCCGCGATGGGGAAAAAACGAAAGAAGGATACGAACCCCAGCTCGCCACCGGACTCCGATACGGAATTTCCACCACTCGCTACACCTGACGACCATCGCGCGACCCCGGACTCTGCACATGATGTCCCACCCTCGATACCACCGTTGATGACTCGCGCCGGACAATTCCTTTGGACGACGCCATGGAAGCCCTTTGTTCCTCCCCGACCCCGCTCGTACCAAGACCTCGCCTCGCAATTCCGACCAGACCATCACTCTCCACGCCACAGACCCACGCCCTAACCAGACCACGCCATCCCAACCTGATCCCATCGAACGCTACCTCGACAGTGCTGGCTCTTTCATAGTAGTCAAGCCTGTCGAGGAATCCGTTTCCTTCCGCCGTATTAACGTTTTCTGGCCGACCAAACAACTCCTCTCCATTTGCTCCTTAGCCAATCCTGGCTAAGGAGCAGATGATCGAAGGATCCTGATATCGAAGCCCCTGCCAACGGAACCCTTGTCATCAAAACCCAAACCCGAGCCCAGACCAAAGCCCTCCTCCGTACCACCACATTTTGTGGTAAATCCGTCACCATTACCCTACATTCCAACCGCAACACCACCAAGGGCACCATCTTCGCGCCGGAGCTCCGCTTCATGTCTGAAGCAGATATCCAGACGGAGCTCAGGCCGGAGGGGGTGACCCACGTCCACCGAATCACCTCCTTTGAAGACGGTCAGAAATGGGATACAAGCCTCCTTGTCCTCACCTTCAACTCTACCACTCTTCCCAAGACTCTCCTCGCCGGCTACCTCCGATACCAAGTCCGAGTATTTATTCCCAATCCCCTCCGCTGTTTCAATTGCCAGCGCTTCGGGCATGGCAGTAAGACGTGTCGCCAAACAGCCGGCTGCCCGAAGTGTGGTGAACCACCCCATCCTGATTCCACCTGCTCAAAGCCTGCCCACTGCCTCAGCTGCAACACATCCGACCACCTCACCACTTCCAACCTCTGTCCAGTCTGGCGACGGGAGAAAGAGGTTTGCGCCGTCAAGGCCACGACCGGGGTGTCCTACCCCCAGGCCCGGCGGTCTGTCGAGGCCACCTCCCCCTCCACCAAAACGTACGCACAGGCGACCAGCATTGCTCCCCCCACCCCTCGCGTCAACACCATTTCTACTTCGATGCAAGCCGACATCATTCCCGGCTTAGCTCCACTTAAAAACCTCACACCACTGACCACACCGACACAAACCACCCTGGCTCCCAACACACAAACCACTCCGGCTCCCAACAAGCGGACCACTCCAGCGAGGACTGACATGCCCCGCAGTCATTCGGCTGCGGGAGGAAATACACGTTCCCCATCAGCGGGCCGCCAATCGAGCCCTGCGCGTCCAGAGCCGGTCGGCGCCCACGTGACACGACCCACTCCAAGCCGGCGGGCATCCCCCGCGGCAGTGGCCGGCCGCCGTTAGCCGGCCGCCGTGAGCCGGCCGCCGTAAGCCGGCCGCCAAGGTCACCGGTCGGTCGGACGGCTCAGGCGGGTCAACCGCCGCCGGATGCACCCAACCCACATGCCCGCCCGAGCTGCAATCGTGGCTGCGCCAGGCACCAAAAGGTGCCGACAAATATTAACACTTTTCTTCCCGATGTCTACACTTTTACAATGGAACTGCCGCAGCCTTATCTCCAAATGGGCCGAAATGAAAGTTTGTTTTCAGTATTCTCGCACCTATACTCATAGCACTCCAAGAAACATGGTTTTTACCTAATGATACATACAACTTTAACCTTTCCAATTGTGCACTGTATCGTCACGACGAGGTCCGTGGATCACATCGAAGTGGCGGTACAGCACTTTACATCAACAATGATT
This sequence comes from Ashinkailepas kermadecensis, assembly GCA_034440615.1. Classification (NCBI taxonomy): domain Eukaryota; kingdom Metazoa; phylum Arthropoda; class Thecostraca; family Neolepadidae; genus Ashinkailepas; species Ashinkailepas kermadecensis. Next base: position 229,555 of record JAOTOM010004629.1, on the reverse strand, counting down.
TCACACATATACAAATTACACTTAATACACAATTACAAGCCGTAGCATGTACATTACGTTTACATGGTAGAAATATAGATGTGTGTTCCATCTATATTTCACCACACACCGACAACACAAATATTTTAACACATTTAGAAAACCTTATAGCACACTTCAAGAACCCGTTCATCTTACTTGCGATTTCAACGCTCATAGCCCAACGTGGGATACAAAATGTACACACCCAGACACTCGCGGACGCATTATTCAACACATTTTAGACCGACACAATTTAGTAATACTTAACACTGGAGAGCCAACATTTTTCCACCTCGGACACAACACAGACACTGCAATAGATTTGACAATTTGCTCTCCAACTCTGGCCAACGATTTCGATCGGACCATAGACACAGACATTGATGACAGCGATCACTACCCCATCAAATTAATACCCACTTTTTCAAATGCTACTGATAGCACACCCAATTTTATCCCACGCTGGAAAATTTCAAAAGCCGATTGGACAACATTTCAGGAACTTTCCTATATTCAATACAACCCCAACATTTCTCCCGTCGAAAACATAAACTCAATTACAGATAAACTTTTTGAAGCAGCATCCACCACAATTCCACTCACGAAACCTTTCACAAAACGAAAACCAGTACCTTGGTGGTGTCCAGAAATTTCACAAGCAATTACGGTTAGAAAAAGAGCATTTAGGAATTATTTACGACATCCCGATCAAGAAAATTTAACCACCCGTAACCGTGAACGTGCGAGAACCCGCCGCATCATTCGCGATGCTAAACGCCGTTCATGGTCCTCATATTTACAGCAGCTCACTTTTCGCCCATTCCACTTCAGGTGTCGGTCAGCCATCTCCGATCCACATATTCTTCAAAATGGACTAGCACAGGGAAGCTGCATTTCATCAGTTTTATTCAAACTCATCATTGACGATCTTTTCACTGACATGCCTGTTAATGTATCATACTCTTTGTTTGCCGATGACAGCGCAACTTGGTGTTCCGGAAAAATTACGAGCATTGTTTATTTCACCTACAAAACGCACTAAACAAAATACATCAATGGTCCCTGAAGTATGGTTTCATTTTTTCGGCCCCAAAATCTGCAACATGCAACTGGTCTCACTATAGCTTCTCGAGTCAAAACATTTTCTGAACAACTTCATTTCACTATTCCACGCATTACTTCTATTTCTCCATCAGCTACACCACCGTGGCAAATAGCCGAACGACACATTCTGTATCTCACCACCACTCCAAAATCACAGCTTTGCCCAGAATATACTACACAAAAATTTCACAAATTTCTGGCTCGTCATCACCACGTATCTTTCGTTTATACTGACGGTTCTAAAAACGCTAACCTTACCGGCAATGCAATAGTTTCGGGAACATACAAAAAACAACATCGATTACCAGACGGAACATCAATTTTCATCGCTGAATTACATGCCATCCTCATTGCCCTCCGTTATATTCGCAACCGTTTTCTCTGTCACCCCATGCGCAGCATCGTCATTTGTTCGGACTCCAAATCTGTTTTACAATCTCTTTCGTCATTTTCCTTTTCATATCATTGCCATATTTATATTTATGAAGCACTAGGAACACTTCATTCGATGGGCGTGAAGGTCCGTTTCCTGTGGGTGCCTGCAGTGACTGCGGTATCCCAGGAAACGAGGAAGCAGATCATCTCGCAAAAGAATCATTACAATTACCACATATCACAGAAATCCCACCACATTTTGACGCCATCAAATCAACAATACGACAGAAAATTCGGTATTTTTGGAACCAAACCTGGACACAAAACACAAACCATACCCAATTACGGAACATTAACACGCGCACTGGAAGGGGGGGGGCGAAATCCGCCCACCCCTCCGGTTTTTCGTAAATAACTGCAGATTTTACCGGTCGATATACGCGATTTTCTGCGTACCTGCTTAGAAATGACCGGCGCGTCGTTTAAAGTAAGAAAAATGGAAATCGGCCGAAGGTTTTTCAAGTTAGGGGCCGCTAAAGTCAAAATAAATTCTAGCGCCAGACCACAAAAATCGGCGCTAATGCGCTTCCCGTATATTCGCAAAAGGGAAGTGTTCTTGGCAACACTAGCGACTTGTTTGATGTATATTGATATGCTATATAGTTTCAAGATCATGTTAGGTCACCGAGGTCAAGTCAGGTCAAGTTTATGACAGGTTAATGGAACCAAACTTGATCAACTGGGATATTGTCATAAATGCACTACTGTTTGTCATTTGTACTGTTTGTCATTGGGTTTCCATACTTTATTCATGTACTTCACTCCTTTCTTCACGAAGCCGATTGCTCCGAGCTGCCCGACGGAGCAGTCGGGCGTGCGGCCTGGTTTCGGTAACTGGAACAGGTAACTAACCTGATAAAGTGGTGCTATATAGGTGACCTGAGGTCAAATGTTGGGTCCAGCATCTGCATTGCATTATTAGTAATGTCCTAAACATCATTGATGCCCATTTTGGAGCATTTAAATACAATCACAGCGATCCATAACGATGACAAGCCAAGCCACGCAATACCAGAAAATGTTGCCAATCTGACCTCATTTGACCTTGAAGATATTGACCTAAGGTCATGACATTTGCACACAATAGAGTTGACTACCGTACCCATCCACCCTGCAAATTTCGTTCCTCTAGCTTCACTAGGAGCCGAGATCTTAGGGGGGGCGGAATCCGCCCCCCCCTCCAGGGCGCGTAATTTTCAGAGGCCCTCCAGGGCGAGTGTTAAGCCAGTCGTCGATATCCGGACACCATCATTTCACATCAACCGACACGAAGAAAATGTCCTATCGCGCATCCGCATAGGACATACTTACCTCACACATCGATTTATTTATTCTGCTTCACCTGGGTCTTCATGCCCATCGTGTAACACTCATCTTACAATCCCACATATATTACTACACTGCCCGCAATATCATGACCATAGAAAACCACTGACCGATTACTGCCACGCACACAACATCCCTTTCTCTTTGCCCTCACTGTTGGGGGATGATCACCCGTTTCTTATCAAACTTCTTTTCATTTTTCTACGACAAACCAACTTGATCCAGGAATTATAAATTGACTTTAACGACTTAATACATTGTGACTTTTCATCAGCGGCGCGAAATGGTCTAAGGAGGCCGAAGCGCCTAATTTAACAAAATGAAAAAACGACGAGCCCTAACACTCAAATAACCAACCAAGCTAGCCAAACCATGGTGTTTTATTCGTGCTGCGCACAACGTTTTCGAAATGATACTTTGGAAGACCTTAGAGGTCAATTTGACGTGGTCACGGTGGGGGAGGGGGTCAAATCCCCACAAGATTTTCTCTAACCTATAATACCTCTACTTTCTCCAGCATGTGCTTGGATGAAGGCCTCACCCAAGCAAGGGCGTCACCACCGGGGGGGCAGGGGGGGCAGTCGCCCCCCCCTGTCGTGAAACTGGGGGGGCGCCGCCCCCCCTGAAATTTGAGGAGGCCCCTATCCGGAAATGCACAGGAAAAAAGTGACCAAGGAGGCCGACGAGACATGAGAGGAGGCCTCCAAGACGTGAGAGGAAGCCCCTAATTCGAAGAAGGAGTCACCTAGGAGAAGATAGCAGGCTCCAGAAATCAAGAGAGTGCCAACAATTGGCACGGAGGCCCCCAGGAATGCAAAGGAGGCCCCCAGGATTGAAAAGGAGACCCACAGGATTGCAAAGGAGGCCTCCAGGATTGCAAAGGAGGACCCCGTGATTACGAAGGAGGCCCCCATGATTGCAAAGGAGGCCCCCAGGATTGCAAAGGAGGCCCCCAGGATTGCAAAGGAGGCCACCAGAATTGTGAAGGAGGCCCCCAGGATTGGAAAGGAGGCCTCCAGGATTGCAAAGGAGGCCTCCAGGATTGCAAAGGAGGCCCCCAGGATTGCAAAGGAGGCCCCCAGGATTGCAAAGGTCTCCAGGATCGCAAAGGAGGCCCCCAGGATTGCAAAGTAGGCCCCCGGGATTGCGAAGGAGGGCCCCAGGAATACAAAGGAGGTCCCCAGGATTGCAAAGGCCCACAGGATTACAAAGGAGGCCCCCAGGATTGCAAAGGTGGCCCCCAGGATTGCAAAGGACTCCAGGATTGCAAAGGAGGCCCCCATGATTGCAAAGGAGGCCCCAGGATTCCAAAGGAGACCCCCAGGATTGCGAAGGATGCCTCCAGGCTAGCGAAGGAGGCCCCCCAGGATTGCAAATGAAGCCCCCAGGATTGTAAAGAAGGCCCCCAGGATTGCAAAGGAGGCCCTCAGGATTGCAAAGGATGCCCCAGGATTGCAAAGGAGACCCACGGGATTGCAAAGGAGGCCTCCAGGATTGCAAAGGAGGCCCCCATGATTGCAAAGGAGGCCCCATGATTGCAAAGGAGACCCCCAGGATTGCGAAGGATGCCTCCAGGCTAACGAAGGATGCCTCCAGGCTAGCGAAGGAGGCCCCCAGGATTGCAAAAGAGGCCCCATGATTGCAAAGGAGGCCCCCAGGATTGTGATGGAGGCCCCCAGGATTGCAAAGGAGGCCCCCGGGATTGCAAAGGAGGCCCCAGGATTGCAAAGGAGGCCCCCAGGCTTGCAAAGGCCCACAGGATTACAAAGGAGGCCCCCAGGATTGCAAAGGAGGCCCCCAGGATTGCAAAGGACTCCAGGATTGCAAAGGAGGCCCCCACGATTGCAAAGGAGGCCCCAGGATTCCAAAGGAGACCCCCAGGATTGCGAAGGATGCCTCCAGGCTAGCGAAGGAGGCCCCCCAGGATTGCAAAGGAGGCCCCCAGGATTGTAAAGGAGGCCCCAGGATTGCAAAGGAGGCCCTTAGGATTGCAAAGGAGGCCCATGTGATTACAAAGGAGGCCCCCATGATTGCAATGGAGTCCCTCAGGATTGCAAAGGAGGCCCCGAGGATTGCAAAGGAGGCCCCCAGGATTGCAAAGGAGTCCACCAGGATTGCAAAAGAGGCCCCATGATTGCAAAGGAGGCCCCCAGGATTGCGATGGAGGCCCCCAGGATTGCAAGGGAGGCCCCAAGGATTGCAAAAGACTCCAGGATTGCAAAGGAGGCCCTCATGATTGCAAAGGAAGCCCTCATGATTGCAAAGGAGGCCACCAGGATTGCAAAGGAGGCCCCCAGGATTGCAAAGGAGGCCCACAGGATTACAAAGGAGGCCCCCAGGATGGCAAAGGAGGCCCACATGATTGTCAAGGAGGCCTCCAGGATTGCAAAGGAGGCCCACAGGATTATCAAGGAAGGCCCCCTGGATTGCAAAGGAGGCTTACAGGATTGTCAAGGAGGCTATCACATCAAATATATCACATCAAGACCTTTAAAAAAATAGAACTCGATGTCCAAAAGTTCACACCGAGACTCGATCAAATGGACCCCAGCACCGGAAAATTAAGAACAGTTCCGGAAAAAATTACCCGGAGGGCTTTTACACTCCGAAAGGTGCCATCGGTTGGACAAAATACTCCTTCGGTGGCCGCAGTGGCATATCAAAGGGGCAAATGCCCCTCCCTCCTAAGAGGGATATGCTCCCAAGAATCAAGCTGAGGCCCCCAAAAGTCGCGCTGGGTCCACAAAAATTCGCGTCGGTCCACCAGAATTCGCGTAGGGGCTCCAAGTAAATGCGGCGGGCCCCAGAAAACTCGCTCCGAGGCCCGAAAATCTGCAACAGGAACCGCCAAGATCGCGTTGGGGCCACAGCTAAGTACAACGCGCCCCACAAACTCCAACCGGTCTCACCAAATATCGCGCTCGGACCCATAATTCCCATCGGTAGTACCACAAATTTGGTCTGGGCATCAAAAATTCACGTCGGGGCTGCCAATAATTGGCGTCTAGGGCTCCACATAAGCACCGTGTGACCCCCAAAGTCGCATCGGTATCCGAAAAAGAAAGCCGGAGACCTCCAAAATAAGGAGGGATTCCAAAAAAAGTCCTGGTCAGGAAAATGGTTCTGGAGCACCGAACATATCATCAGATGCCTTGAAAAATCGCGTACGGCATCGAAAAACATACCGGAGCTCGAAGAAAATCGAGGTGAGATGGAAAAACATGGCGCCAGGGACTCGAAAAGTCAGGCCGAGATTCGGAATTTAAAGAAAATTCAGAAGAGGTCCACAAAAATCGCGTTGACCCCAGATAACTGGCGTTGGGTCCCCGGAACCACGCGCCTGGGCGCGATAAGTTGCGCTAAGACCCAGAAATATCGTACCGAAGACCCAAAATCGTACTGGGCCCCACAAATGTGCGTCAGAAGCCCCAAATAAACACAGCGGGACCCTAAGAGCACAACGGGGACCGAAAATGTAACTGGCCCTCCGAAGCGCAGTCTCGCAAAAAGCGACAGGGCCCTAAAACATGCGTTGCAGCCATAAATAAATATAGCGGGAACTCTAAAAAAAACACACAAAAAAATACCGGAAGCTCTCAAGGCACACAGGGGCCATGCGACCGCACAAGGGCCTGAAAAGAGGCTGGGGTCGCAATAAGCAACATGGTACCAGAACGAACAAAAATACCGGGCACTAAATAAATACATTGAGATCATTGAAAGCGCCCCGACAACTAAGAAAAATAATCGGTGCACAAAGAAGCAACAAAACCCTAAAACGAGCACGGGTTTCGAAAATGCATTGGGCCTGGAACAAAATGGATTGGAGCCCTAAGACACATCCGTGGACGAAGAAATACGAATCGGGTCCAAAGAAGTACACTCAGGCAGGGCCTCGGTTCGGTAGCCAACCTGGAAGCATGTTTAATCAAATATATGAGGTGCATCAAAGCTCAGCTGGTATCCGCATTTCTTCATCATAAAATATGAGAAGTAGGGAACTACTGATCGAATTTAATTAATCGAATTTTTGCAGCGAACGCCCATACAAAGCATTTCATCACGTCAGATAAGGCGCAAGTCTATCATGTGGCAGCAATTAGCAAAGCGTAGGAGGCCCAGCAGAATCCGTAGCATCGCACGAAGTGTGGCGAATACGCCGAATGCGCAAGATGGGTGTGCACATGCACTAACGTTGGCTTCGTGGCGACCGGGCATTATGAACTGGAATGTCTGAAATTGGTAAATTTTACATTTTAAAGTGATCTGTGTAGGTGTAATTTCAGCAGTGCAAGGTGACTTATCAAGGGATACCAAAAGAATACATTCGAACAGGATGGGGGAGCCAGGGTTGAAATCCGACGAATCGGAAACGATAGTGGTAGATAAGGCCCCTCGACAGGATAATTTAGTTGGTCACTAATTATTTTATATAAATAGGTCCACTTTGACAAAATAGGGGTCGAAATCGGAAGACTTTTTATTGAGTAGGTGGACCCCTCCAAATACGTTTGCCCCCTCCCCTTGACGCAAATATAGGTACGTCACTGGCACTGGCGGATCCAGGAGGGGGGGAATTCCGGCCATGGCCCCCCCAAGCGCTTCAAAGGGGGGGCCATAGTGTCTTTTGGCCCCCCCCAAACCAACAAAAGTAAACTAAATTAAAATGCAGTAACCTTTGCCGAGGTTAAAAAATAGCTTTCCGGGTGAAATAATCTCCAATTTTAAAGTATTTTGTTATGATTGTTTGGAAGTCCAATATGGTAGCATAGTAGATTCTGACGAATCGAGGGTTCTATGCTGTTGAAGTTCTGCTTACAGCAAGAGATGACGAAATCAGCAGTTTCATTATTCCTTCGTCAGATAGGTTCATGAAGTTTGTTTAGCCAGTAACGGGCAAGCGGACCCAGTGAGCCAGATTTCGAAAGCGGAATTTGAACAGGATGTTTTGTGCGAGTGACCAGTTGAGCCCAGTTGAGCAGCATGTTTCGTATGTTGGTGTTGGGTTGCTAAGATGAAGAGACAGGCTACATTCACTAGCGGATCCAGGGAGCGGCCATTCCGGCCATGGCTCCCCCGAAGCGCCTAAAAGGGTCTTTTGGCCCCCCGAAACCAACAGAAGTAAACTGAATGAAAATGCAGTAACCTTTGCTGAGGTTAAAAATATCGTCTGGATGAAAGTATGTCAAATTTTAAAGGTATTTTTATAATTGTTTGGAAGCCAATATGCAGGGGCGCCGTGAGCAGGGGGGTTGGGGGGGTCGCGACCCCCCTAGCCGGCAGAGCTGGGGGGGTTGATCCCCCCAGTTTTGAGACCTGCCGGGCCCACTTTCGAGACCTGTCGGGCCCCAGTCAATGGATTTTTCCGCATTCATAAATGAACCAGAATGAAGGAAAACACTTCTCCCAGCATATGGTAGCAATTATGTAAAACAGGTATCTTGGCGCACTAGTGTTGTTTACAGCGCTTTTTAAACGCCGAAGTGACTGTACCTCTCCTTTTAGGGCCTTGGACTTACCCAATAAATACACAATTCAGTACCGGTGTCTCCTAATAGCCACCTACTGCCTGAGACTTGCTGTCACCATGGACATCCGATCTTTTTTTTTTTCTAAGTAGGTGAGTTTTGGAAGGGAAGCCGCCGGGCCCCTCCAAAATGTCGGGAATGCACCCCCCCCCCCCCCCCCCACCCCCCTGGTTGCTGAGTCATTGATGGGGAGACATAGAGGCCTGGGCCTCCCTGGGAGATGGGCCCATCTAGCACTGTCGGGGCCCCTTTTGTGTTAGCCCCACCCACTCCCCCCTTACAAATTTCCTGGCTGCACTGCTGTATGTAGGTACCAGATCAGTTTTATCACTGTCATCATGTCTAGGGTTGAGAAACCAAAGGCCATGGCCCATTAATGGGTCTAAACAGTCGCATGCGCCATAAAGGCTGCATATATGCACACAAAACTGCCAGTGGTGCACTCAGGCAGGGAAGTTGGGAGAACTCAGATGACCCCATGTGATCTGCCTGACCTACCCCTATTAACTTTTCTGTCAACTTTCCAACTCACATATGTTTCACCACTTCCCAGGAGCCACAGTCAGCCTCACTGGTCCCTCGTCCAGCTGCCACGTCATCCTTCTCCACCGGAGCCTCAGCTCCTGTTGCACCTCCACCCTCCAAGCGCACCTGCACTGGTGAGTTCATAACACACCTGTCGCCCATTCTGTGGTGCTGTTGTTGTCTTGATATGAAAATGTTCACTTTTTCCTTTTTTAAGTGAGATATTGGACCCTCAGGTACCCTCCCCTAGTACCCAGTGCATTTTCACTGGGTTCGAAGGTAAACCTTATTTTCGCTTTCAGATCTTTCATTTTTGTATCGATTGATTCTCACTTTCATCTTTTCCCTTTTTTGATAAATGGTGCGATGCATAGAAACACAGAAACGATCGTCCCTTGTATGAGCAACTGGACCTACTTGCCGTCAAATCAAATGTATGTAAGGTCGAAAGGTAAAATGGGATTGTTTGTGCTTGGAAGTGCTCTGAAACTTGAACTCATCTCACTTCCGAACAGTATTTTAGGCCCCTGTTCAGAGCCAAATTTTGGGGGAAAATCAATGCCGGTTCCTAGCTAGGAAACCATTTGCTCTAAACCAGTTTCCTAGCTGAGAAACTTGTTTAGCGTAACCAGTTTCTTGGCTTTCCGCTCACAAAGTTTCTTGGGGTTTTCTTTGGAGTTGTGCTGGAGTTGTGCTGGAGCTATAGCTAGAGTTGTGAAACCAGTGGTCAATGAAGGAACACCATCTCGTCGTCCAAAACTTGCGTTCGACGCGAGTGATTTTTTCACACATCCATTTTCTGGCCATTTGTATGCCCTTCCTCCTCCTTTTCTTCCAGATCCTGATCTCAGTCGTGACTCAACATCATCGCCGCAGCAGTCGCCATGGCGCCTCCTGGATTTAGAGACGCCAAATCAGCCGCCAGCTAAGACGATCCCTAAGCAGGTGCTTCAAGGCAAGACTGTGGTCTTCCATGATCACTGGTACCAGCAGTACCCATGGCTGCACTTCGACCCCGTCCGTGGAAAAGTATTCTGTTTCTACTGCGTCGGCGCGCACGAGCGCGGCACCGCCAACCCAGCTCAGAAACCTGGCTTCTGGGCTGGCGGCTTCAACAACTGGAAGAAGGCGCTGGAGAAGTTTAAGCAGCACGCCATCTCCACAGATCACGGGGACAACCTCCCAACTGCGAGCCGCCCGATCGCAGACGTCATTCAGACGGCCAATCAGCGCCAGCAGCAGACCAACAGGGCCTGCCTCGTGAAGATAATCACCAGCCTCGTGTACCTGGGCAGACAGGGTCTGGCCCTCAGAGGGCATGAACAGGACCAGGGCAACTTCATCAAGCTGCTGCAGCTGCGAGCCGCCGACTGCCCCGAGCTACAGCAGTGGCTGCAAAGAAGGGAGCGATTCACGCATTCAGACTGTCAGAATGAGCTGCTGCTGCTCGCCAGTCATCAGGTGCTGCGAAAGATCATCACGGAGATCCAAGACAGTGCGGCCGGCGACCTCCGCTACTTCGTGATCGTCGACGGCACCCAAGACCTCAACGGCCACGAGCAGCAGTCGGTGTGCATCCAGTATTCAGACAAGGCCCTCCAAGTCCACGAGGAGTTCGTGGGGTTGCACGAGACGCCGTCGACGACGGGTGCTGCTCTGGCGCGCATCATCGAGGACTCGCTTCAGCGCATGAACCTCCCCCTGGCTGGCCTTCGCGGCCTCACTTTCGATGGGGCCGCAAACATGGCGGGAGGTTTCCGCGGCGCCCAAGCCATCCTGCGTGGCAAACAGCCAGCAGTGCTCTTTGTCCACTGCGGCGCCCACTGCATCAACCTAGTGGCGAAGGAGAGCGCCAACGCCTCCCAGCTGATCCGCAACGCCCTCTACACACTGAACGAGCTGGGGCGCCTCTTCGGCCAGCCCCTCACCTTCCGGGAGAAGTTCCGGCAGCTGTGCGTGGGCAAGGGGGAGGAGGTGCTAAGGAAGCTGCGGCCGCTCTGCCCCACGAGGTGGACAGTGCGGCTACAGGCAGTGGATGCTGCCATCAAGCAGTACAGCGAGGTACTGGCCACGGTGGCGGAGCTGGGCGCTGGTCGCAGCCAAGTGGCGGCGAGAGCGGCGGGCCTTCACGCCCAGCTGCGCAAGGAGTCAACCCTGCTGGCGCTCCACCTGGCGCGTGCAGTGCTGTCGCCTTTGGACCGGCTTAACTGCAGCGTCCAGGGCTCTCGCTGCACTGTCTCCCAGCTTCTGCGTGGAGCCGAGTCCGCCAAGCAGCAGCTGCAGGCTCAGCGCGACGTGTCGGACGAAGCCATGCAGGAGTGCCTGCAGCAGGTGAAGGGATCAGGCTGCGACGTGCCCATCGTGCTACCGCGGGAGAAGCGCGCTTCAGCCAGCAACGCCGACGGCGACGGCGGTGAACCAGACGAGCCAGCTAACATCCAGCAGTACCTACGGCGAGAGCTGCTGCTGGCCATCGACACCGCCTGCATCCAGCTGAGTGACCGCCTGGACCAAGAAGGCGTCAAGCATCACGCCAAGGCGGAGCAGGCGCTGCTGGCTGACGGTGGCGCCGCAGGCCTCAGAGAGTTTCTGAGCAGCTCTCCCTGGTCAGCGGAGCTGTCAGCTGCTGACCTGGCGCCGTAGCTGCGCGTCCTGTTTAAAAACATGCGGCCGGAAAGCCTCGAAGCAGATATAATCCGGAACCTGGATGAGCCCACACGCAAGATGTTCCCGGACGCAGTGAAGCTGACGCGCCTGCTCCTCACCCTGTCGGCCAGCTCCGCCACGGCTGAGCGCAGCTTCAGTGCGCTCCGCCGGCTGAAGACATGGCTGCGCGCCACAATGGGGCAGGCGCGCCTCAACGCGGTAGCTGTGTGCCACGTCCACCGCGACCGCCTGACTCGCGTGGATGTCAACCAGGTCGCGGCTGCCTTCATCCGTCAGAACCCTGGGCGAGAGCGGGTGTTCGGGCTCACGTAAAGGACTGGCGAGTGGCGCGCGTGTGTCACGGCGGCAGCGGGAGCTCCAGTTTGTTTATGAGCCCTCTAATTTCAGATTGCTTGATTGAACTGCCGACGTGTCGCGGTACATTACCTGATTTTGTGCTTTGCCTGGGACGGGAGCGCCAATTTTTATTTGGAAGAACGTTGTAGCATTTTGCTTTCATTCCTCACGAACAGTTGTTGTATGTTTGTAGGTATGAATTCCTCGTGGCAGTTGCTGAATTTATCTAGTCCGCATCGGTGTCGCTGATGCAGTCGATGATGTACGAGTCAAGTCTACGCTTCTGAATGCTGAAAATGTTGTCATAGTCGGGGAATGTTACGCTTGTCGCCGAATCCGGGGCAATGGTAGAAAAGTTGCTATGATTATCAATGCAGAGTTGCTGTTCATGGATAAAGCATGAAGTGTTCCCAGTTTATTGTCTTTGACTGGTTGGCTGTACACACCAAGCTTTGCTCTCCCCATCCCCCCCCGCTCACCGGACATTGGACCCCATAGGTCGTTGCTGAACTGTGGAGCCTGACCCCCCCAGCCAAAAATTCGTGGCGGCGCCCCTGCCAATATGGTAGCATAGTACATTCTGACACGCATCGAGGGTTCTATGCTGCTCAAGTTCTGCTTACAGCAAGAGTTGACAAAATCGGATCTGCCAGTGTGTACACGTGCACGAACGTTGACGTGGTACAAGATGTTGAACGTGAACATGAACGTTTTGGTAAACAAAAACACAAATCCCGTAACTTAGAAGCGGTGGAGGTAGGCTGGGGCCCCTACACAGGAAATTATGTTGTCATTAATTATTATTGTAAAAAATGGGTCCATCTGACAAATAGTGGTAGAAATCCGATGCTTTTAACCAAAAATAGTGGGAGAATGGGCACCCTCCAAATCCCTTCGACCCCTCCTCTGATGCAATTCCTAAGTACGCCACTGGGGGGAGGGGGAGGGGGGGGGCTGACGCCGAAAACCGAAAGTTGGCCCCCCCAAACCGGTGGGCTAGATCCGCCAGTGCGTTTGCTTATTTATACCCTGGTATGGCTCAGTTCTCAGCGGAAAAAAAAGATTCTTGCTATTGCGCTTTGCGTAAATGATGCACCATGCCAAGAACAAACAAGACATCAATATGAAGCCATGTTCCCCATTCTGGAACCATACTAAGAGCCTAAAAAAGCAATAGGAGGCCCTAACACAGTGGAGGCCCCCTATCAACATTGCCCCCCCTGGAAGAATTTCGTGGCGACGCCACTGCACCCAAGCACGTGTTAGCACATCGCGCAGCTTGCAGCTAACATACTTGTTTGCCTTTTTGTGTGTGGGGGGGGGGGTATTTGAACCCGATCCGGCACGGGGCGCGAATGATTCGCCACCTCAGTTTTTCTCGAATACCTGGCAAACCGAACGGCGATGCAAGCTGAGATTTATAATACTTTTTCCTTCATACATTTGATATGTTCTGTTCAAATTGTACCTCTCAGTTGTACCAATTATCTGACTTAGGTTAGATCAAAGATACCAATCTCAAAACTTTGGTGCCTTCATAACATTTAAGGAATAAAACCATATCTTTGGAGCATACTATTTTTATCAACTTATATGTTCTGGAACAGAACTGATAAATTGCAAAGCTGAATGTTCTCATGATCTTGCCATGACCATATGTGAAGCTAATATCAGGTATGGTCGAGATTTGAAGCCAATGCAAGACGATTTCTCGATTGAAATGTTTTCTCATGCAATAGTATTCAATCATTTGAATAAATGAGACGTGACCTAAGGTCAGGAAATGACCGGAGCCTGCTATAAAAATTCTGGTATTTAGGGGTAATATTTTCTCCCGTTGAAAAGTAAGTTACACTTGTGTGTGGTACATGTGTCCCAAATTCGAATTCCGAATTCGTGCTACCCTTGAACGGGTTGTGTAGCTATTGCATACCATTGTGCATTGCAAAACAGCGAACACGAGATTTGCCTTTCTTCCATGCTAGTACATACCAGAACGGTCATCTACATTGCGGCTTTCGGGTTGTCAGCTGCTGCACAAAATGTTTATAGCAATAGCAATAGCCATTGGTGCTGCAGGAACGACAACCCGCATGGGGGCGCGTTGCCGGAGGGGCGCCAATTCGAAGGTACCTGAAAGGGCGCCTTTTGCTCTCGGAGGGTGCCTCTGGCTGAAAATTTCGGGGGGGTGTATTCGGACCTTCCTCAAAGGGCGCCTTTCCTTCCAAGGGGGCGCCTTTTCCTCTCAGAGGGGCGCCTTTTGCTAAACAAAAATTGGGGGGTGTTTGCACTCGAGCCTTCCCAGAGGGGCGACTTTTTCCCTGCCGGAGCGCCGCCACATTTCAAAGGGGGAGGTAGCACATGCCACGTCAACCCTTGTACCTGACCCTGTTTCTATGGAAGTGGCGCAGCCGGGATTTTCCTAAGGAGGGTGTCGGATGAAAAAAAATGTGATGAAACGGAGAAAGGTTCCGACACGCGAAACACGCCAACAATTTAGGATTTTGCGGGATGAAAATCGGAAAATTTATTGTTTGGACTAGTGTATTTTTGGGTGCTAGGGGCATTGGATGCACCTCTGCTACAGGGACCTTTGCACCTCGAGACGAGTGCTCTCTATGATAATTATTAGACCCGTCCCATGCACGTAACCGATGCGAGGTAGACGCATCGAATTTACGTCGGATTAACGAAAAGTTTAACAATGATTGCGGTGTATGCCAGGAAACAGAGGCGTAGAAACGTCTCAAAAAGCGTGGGGGTGCAAAACCCCTTTTGAAGTTGATTCTTCTCATGCATCACCAAATAATTATTGTTAAGCTTCATGGAAAGTGTGGGGGGGGGCATGGCCAACTGGCTCCCTGTTCCTACACCTATGCCAGGAAATGATACCTACTGTTCTACTTAGCTTGTCCTGCATGTTGTTCCACTTAGCTAGCATTGTCCTGCAGAGTGTAAAGTATGCGATGCGGTGCGTCGCTCCACATTTTGCGCCCCGTCGTTAGACTACAAATGCTGGTCGAGTCTGTCTGATACGTCATATACAAACACAAAGTTTTACCTTGGGTACTAATACCAAAGCCCGGTTTTACCTGGCGCCTTTGCTCGAACTGGCGAGTTGTGCACGACGAAAGGCGCGTTGTCCTTTGTCACTGGGTTTTTCAATTCTGCCAAGGAAGTCAGGATCGGACTTTATTGCTTCTCACAGTACGTATAAGCGGTTGATTATCATGATGCAAATTAACTGCTGTGTCTTCAAACATAGTAGAACCTAACTAGATTAAGGTAGGTCCTAAATTGGTTCCACAACGCAGGACTGCCGCAGTCAGCAGAACGCTGACTGTGGGAATGATGTTCAACTTGCAAGTAGTTATTCTCGAGAAGTACCTAGATTGGTTCTACCTACCTAGGCGAGTAGCATGTGTGTATTGCTGGAGGCCATGGGTCCATGTCCAGGGTTGGAAAGGGCAATTTGTTTTTTTGCATCAATAGCATTATTGTTATCCTCTCCATATTTTTTTGTTTCATTTGGAGGTTCAATTATTATGGTTGCCAATTAACTGATTTGTGATCAAGTGCTCAAGATTCACTGGATACTTCAATCTGTTATTATGTCACAGGTTGACAGAAAAATACCCTCTGCATTTTATTTTGTTTTGGTAGGCACACTGTTTACCATACCCAAGAATTGTCCTCAAAATCCATGATTGCCAAGCATAAATCCAACCCTAAAAATGTCCCCTTGTATGGTCAGACAATCAACTCTATGAAACAGTGTTGGAAAAACTGGCGTTTGTTGGTGTTATGCATACCAATAAATTTTGTACTCCAGGATTGTGACTGGACAAAATGAAATATTTTGTACTCCAGAAGGGAAAAGGAAGAACAACATTGTTTGGTTGAGTTCTACCATTCTAAGTCCATACCTGAAAACAACTAGCAGTTTCAGCAGTCCGTATGCGCCCACTCACCAACAATCCCTGTCGACCATAACAAAACTTTGAAACGCGTACAGCCTGTATAGCATGCCATACCAAGACATGTTTCTCGGTGTTGCGCTAAAAACGTCTCCTATGTCCAGTTACAACTGGCGCCATGTGACGTCATGTGAGAAGATCCTACTTTTGAAGATTAATTTATATTAATCAACATTTATTCAATATTTATTATTCTGAGTCATGGGCAAGAAGTACAAATATCCCTAGTTGGCAAAACTGGCGGTACTTGGTATCGCCGGAGTAAATATTTCAGGCCTCGTTTGGCAATTACGATGCTTTGAATGCGCAATCGAAGGTCATTTTGTTAAAGAGACAACTTTTTTAGACACCATGAGCCCGTTCAATGCAAAAAGGTCACTTTATATTTCCTCAAAGTGGCTTTGGAGCAATGAAGTTCTCCGAGGTGACAACACCAAGAAACCAATGCCATTTGTGAACTTATGAATGACTGTCCAATAATATTTTTGAAATCTGTGCTAAGATAAATTGTGCGCCTTGAAATATAACTGCATTTGGAGTTCATCAGTGTCGGTGAAGGGTCTGAAATACCTGTTCCAATCTTACTCCGACCCATCTGTTGCCGGCCCGGTGATCTGCCGTAGTTCTACCGCTGGGGTAAGCGAATCGGACCCGGCTCTATTTTCCAGTACATCTTTGACATAACTGTTGGGAAGGGTGGGCTGATGGAGTTGGTGAGTGTTTGTGGTTTGATTATTTTTTAGGTTTGTGGTGTGGGTACCCAAATGTGTACTGGCAGTGATAGCTAAGTGTGCCCATTTGGTTTCACTCTGTCGATTGTCATCATGAGATGTGAACTCATATTTCCATAAGTTTGGATCACACTGGCGAGTGTGGCAGGAAGTGGCACACGATAGAGACCATTGTTCAGAGAAGTAGGGGTTGGCTGTGGTATTTGCCATGCCTGGTTTTTCTCCCCTGTTGTAAATAGATCAGCCAGAAGGTTTTGTTTGCCTGGTGCAGAGGTTGGTGGTGAAGGTGGAATGGTGTAAAGCCTTGGCTCGGCGGTTGTCATGGGTTTCGATTCCTCGTGGTGCCCGCCATCCCTCCCAGGGTCCACTGATGGGGTCCACCCCCAGTTAATTGTATCTTGCTGTGAGGAGCTTGTAACACCATTTTCATCATTTTAAACTCATCTTTCTACTGGAAGTCTTCCTGATAGTTAGAAAACCTCACAAGTTATTCCCATTTTTAAAAAGGGTTCAAGGCATGATGCACTACATTATTGCCCAGTGAGTCTTACTTGTGTCCCATGTAAAATTCTGGTGTGGTGAAACGTGTAATTGTTGAGCATGTAACAGCATGAAATGCTAACATTGATTTGTAATTCCATTAAAGCAATGCTACCTAATTATGGACAACTCCTCATTTTTTTACTGCAGCAAAATTTTGGACATGGATGTTTGCCAAGATGTTTATGCATACAACAATGCTAACATTGGTTTTCAGCCCCATTAAAACAAGGTTAATTGTCGGCAAGTGCATTGCTATTTTTGTATTCCAGCTCAACATTTTGTACTCCAGTTAAAAATTATGTACTCCACTACCAAGAAAAAAATATGGAAATCCTACACTGCTATGAAGCAATATGTTTCTGGCCCAGGAGGGCCAGATTATTATAGCCCAAATGTTTTATATGTAAATTTGCAGTTTAAGGTCATTTCTGATTTTTTTGAATTTCCTTTTTAATTGTATTGTTTATGAATGTGCTGAGCAGGATGTGTGCTGAGCATGACCACTCATTTCCTCTGCAAATTCATATTTTTCAGTCAGGAAGCAAAATATCACAAGAGTGGTTTGGAATTGGGTAAGATAGCATAAAAAGTATGTTGGCCGTAACGATCGCACTATGGGTCCGTACTACCGACCGTAACGACAGCACGCACAGTCTACCAACGTACGTAGCGAGCGTACGTATGGATGGTCTTGGCTTTCTTTACCTTTCAAGCGACACATACTGCCAAGGTTAGTGATTTGTAAAGAGGTGTACAGTGACATCACAGGAGTCAGGGAAGTGACGTCACAGGAGTTGGGTGTCGATGTGCTAGGTTAGGTTGGGTTAGGTTAGGTTAGGTTAATTTAGGTTAGGTTAGGTTATGTTCGTAACCATCATCGACACCCGACTCCTGTGACGTCACTTCTTTGACTCCTGTGACGTCACTGTACACCTCTTTACAAATCACTAACCTTGGCAGTATATGTCGGCCGAAAGGTAAAGATTACCGATGGTCTCTACCTACCGTTTCGCAGTGGAACGTGCATACTTTCTGCACATGCAGGCAGTACCGGCTGGGGTGGAGTGGAGTCCGATTGTGACCTCATTTGACCCTGAAGACCTGGGGTCATGAAATGTATACTGCAGCGAGTTCACTACAGCTGTAATTCCTCCAAATTTTGTGCTTCTAGTTTCCGATCTTAGGTGCCCGAACTCCCCGGTGAACGTTATGTGAGAGGCATGTTGACCGGGTATCTTCTGCACTTCCTTCGGTAGCGTTGCTTGCACTCGAAATGTAACGGAATGTGGTGCATACAGAACTGGGCTTTTGAAATAAACAACTTGAACTGGATATGGATGCAATGTTTCCTTCTCTCACCTGGCTCCCCATATACTCAAGCATCACTCACCCAGAGATGAGTTCCGTGCCCGATGAGGGGAGCCCGTATCTGCAGGTACGCCAGTCCCCTAGATTAAAGAAAATATGGTAATCCGATAGTCAGGGCAAGACACAGGAACTGGAAAGTGTACCTTAAGCAGAATTTGTATGCTTAGAGTAGCCACTACATCTGCTAATATTTTGTTGTCAGTCAAGATTTCTGAAAAAGAGAATATAGAGATTGAATGTAGAGATTGAATGTAGAGATTGAATACAGAGATTGAATACATAGATTGAATACAGAGATTGAATACAGAGATATATAGATATCTATATATTCTGAATACAGAGGAGTATAGCTACTCTTCAAGTTTGATTAGTATATTATCATGGTTAATCTATTCAGTATATTCATATAACAATGTGCAGAGATTTGAGTGCAATGCAGCTTTAAATGCACCCAGGTCCGTTAAGGCTACTACATCATCAGGCAATGAGTTACAAGTGGCACAGCATCTGAGGCTAAAAAATATCTTCCTACAATCCACTGATACATGCCTGTGAGCCAATTTCAGTGAGTGTCCACGTGTGTTCGCCAATGGTGCCAGCACAAACATGTCAGGGATCGTAATGGCAGAATGGCCATGCAAAATCTTCCAACATTTTATGTCTGCTTGAATCAGTCTACCTTGCACCGAGTACAGACCTAGTTTCTGTAATCTGGCACCATAATCCAGACCCTTCATCCCCTCTATGTTTCGTGTCCACCTTCAATGTACTGATTCTAGTCGCCTTAAATCGCCTATGTAACCTGTATTCAAAACACACGATGCGAACTCCAAAAGAGGCCTGACATGAGTAATGTACAGGGTTTTCATAAATTCCAGAGACAAAGTTCCACTATGACAATTCCAAAGGGTCCAATTGGACATTCATTGCATGAGTGGGCTTTAATTAACTTTTGCCCTCTTTACTTTCATGGGCAAATATTATTACGTCAAGCAACTCATGATAGTGTAAAGTAATCTAAAGTGCAACATGAACCAACAGCCCTGACCGCTAACGATTGATCGGGTTAAAAACGTGACAGCGCCGAGATTCGAACCCACCACCACGGCAAGGCACGGCACCGCAAGCGGACGCCTTAACCAACTGCGCCAATCGTTCGCACGGCGTTGGGCGAGTACGCAATGTAGAGCATGCTGACTGTGGAGATGTTTATTTCCTCAACGATCTCCGATGAAGTGTCACATGTTCTTTACACACCACCTAAAAAGTAATGTTCAAAATAAAGAAAATAGGATTTAAAATAACCCAACCTAACCTAGCCTAACTTTCCATGCAAGAAAACAGTTTTTAAATGACAAAATTTCCAAAAAGTTTGCTATTAGCAATTTTCAAATTTCAATAACCTAACCTAACCTAAGCTAGCTTGAACCATTTTTTAAGGAAAAAGTACAAATTTGTTTTTGAAAAATTTCCAAAGAAGTTTAACATTTGTTCTCCCTTACTATAAAAGCCTAACCTAACCTAACCCCTTTGCATGCTTCATGAAGGTAAATGTGTTTAAAACTTGTCCCATGGTTACCTTAAGTTGCAATAATACCACTATATAGGTACAGAGATACCTACTTTTTTGGTATTATTGCACTAAGATATCTGACACCTTTCACATGCATTTTTCCTCCATGAAGCAAACGAATGGGATTAGGCTTGGTTGAGTTTGGGTAGGCTTTTCTTAACTTTGCATTTTAAGGTAATTTTTGAATTCATGGATTTTTTCCAGTGCAATGTTCATGATGTGACCATTCATTTCCTCTGCAAATGCATATCTTTCAGTTGGCAGGCAAAATGACACCAGAAATGTGCTTTGAGGTGTGTGGTATAGCATAACAAATGATGTTCAAAAGGAATTAGAAAATTGCAGCATAAGCTAAACTGATCTAGCCTAATCTTGATGATGGCCAACATGAAGGGGTAAAAAGTGTAAAGTTTAATAAAAGCAACCTACATAGGCCCACCTGGATTAAGCATAGCTAGGTAGCTATATGAAGATAAAAAGTTTTGTAAATAAAATATATGACCTTCAATATACCAGGAGGTGCTGAGTTGACATCAAAAGTAATGATAAAAGAAGGTTTGTTCATTTTTTTAAAGCTTTAGCCAGAATTTGAGACATGTCCTAAAAATCCATGTTTATTCATGTGATTAATGCAATGTGACCACTTATTTTCATCACAAATGCTTAGTTTTTGAGCAGCAACCAATTAGGTACTGTGTCATCCATTGTAGATTCTGGGTGATCTGCCAACAGTATTGTTTCTTCTGAAAAGAAAGGTCAATCATTTTATAAAGCACTTTGGCACAACTGGAGCACTTGACTTTGGCAAGACATCCTACAGCTAATGCTTATTGAACCTACAACTCTTCTGCTGTGCCCCTAACACAAGGATTTCATGTAGTACTGAAGAAAAATAAAATATATAAATGAATGAATGAGTGAAAATGAAGAATGAGATTGAAGCAGCACATGCCTGAAGGCCAGTATTGAATCCTCTGCCATGTAGGTACCAACAATTATTGCTAGCAGACTTTGACTTGTTAATGATTCATGGTGAATTGACTCATCTTCATATTTAGGGTGAAAAGAGTGAGTTGATTTCATCTGGTTCCCAATAAAATGAATCACATTGAATGGGCTCACAAGCCAAAGGAATAATATTGAGTGACTTCATCAGCACATCAGTTGATCCAACACACGTCGGTCAGGACAATTCGGTCGACCTGAAGCATGGTTGAGGGGAAGGAAACAAAGGGTAGTGTTAAATGTATGTAAATCTGATTGGAAGGATGTTCTGAGTGGAGTACCACAGGGCTCTTCTAGAACCACTTTTCTTTATCATCTTTGTGAATAACATTGAGGTACAAGCTGGTAGGAGTGGCAAAGAGTAGTGATCACTAGTAATATTCAACTAGACTTGGATGACCTAAAAAGTGGGCTGATCAATGGCAGATGTCTTTCAACTGTGATAAGTGTAAGGTTATGCATCTGGGGTCTGGAGGTGAGACTTTCAGATATACAATGGGAGGGAGGGAACTGGATGTTATTGAAGAGGAAAGAGACTTAGGTGTGTTAGTTTAAAAGAAAATTAAAGCAGAAAAACAATGTATCTCGGCTAGGAACAGGGCACTCAGAATGCTGGGACTCATTAATAGAAGTGTGAGATGTAAGAGCAAGGAAGTCATGAAAAAAAAACTGTACTTAGCATATGTGCAACCCCACTTGGAATATTCTGTACAAGCATGGAGGCCCTACCTAGAAAAAGATATAGATATGTTAGAAAGAGTGCAGTGCAAAGCAACTAGACTCATCAGTGGAATAGGTACCTTAGAATATGGGGAAAGGCTTGTGTCATTAGATATGTACTCACTCAAGTATAGGAGATTAAGGGGGGGGGGGACATGATTGAAATGTACAAAATTGTTAAAGGACTAGACCAGGTCAATTTGAATGACACTCCAGTTTAGAGTATCATATAGGGGTCATCAATTCAGGTTAGACAAGTTGAGGTGTAGGACAGTTAAGCATAGCCGTTTGACATACGGTGATCACCTTAAATTTCTGTGCCAGTGCTGTTTCAAAGCTCTTAATATCTTGAAATGCGTGGCGCGAACAAAATACGGAGCAGACCGTGCAGCACTTTTACAGATGTACCGACAGCTCATCCGCTCTAAGCTTGACTATTGTTGTTTTGTGTATGATGGCGCCAGCACCCCCAGAAAGCGCGTACTTGATATGGTCCACAATACAGCCTTACGCATTGCAACCGGCGCATTCAGAACTTCGCCAATAGCAAGCCTCCAAGTGGAAGCCCACGAGCCGCACCTGGCATTGAGATGTGATAAGCTTGGCCTTCGCTATGCGTGTAAACTGAGACAATATCCTCTACACCCAACGTATGACGCGGTGTTTTCTCGCCGTCTATTGGCACTGTTCCAGAGGACGGAAGACAATCTCTGAACCCTTCTGCGTGAGAGTGCAAAAACAAATTCGCACAAGTGGTATCCCTATACGTGGAATTCGTATTGCTGACCGATCGCAGATACCACCCTGGGAATTAGTGTCGCCAGAAATAGACCTGGTCCTCTGTACGTCAAGAAGGGTGATGTCCCCACCGAACTGTTCAGGTTAAATGTACTGGAGCGAATAGCCACGTACGACGGACGCACCCTGATATATACAGACGGCTCAAAAGGAAAGCAGGGTGTCGGATGCGCGTTCGTTACCGGGTCCGTCACGAGGTCCTCGCTTCCGTCAAACGCATCCGTTTATACATCGGAACTGGTTGCGATCTTCAAGGCGCTATGCTTCATTGAAGTCAGTGAGTACTGCTCATGTGTTGTCCTGTCCGACTCTTTGAGCAGCCTGTCGGCACTGGAAAGTTTCAACCCACAGGAAGCTCTTCTGCGGGACATCTTACATCGGCTCACCCTACTGAAGCGAGGAGGGAGATTCGTTTCATTCTGCTGGATCCCAAGCCACGTTGACATTAGGGAGAATGAACTCGCCGACGCAGCGGCGAAACGAGCGGCACAGAAACCATGCACTCGCACCCTCCCTCTCCCTTCACGGGATTTCTACCCATTGATCTCAAAATACATGCATGATAAATGGCAAAGTAGCTGGGACGCCCTAGGCACTAATAAACTCCAGGAAATCAAACTACGAGTAGGGTACTGGCCCTCGTCTTCCAGGAAAGTAGGAGCGGAGGAGGTGGCGTTGGCACGACTCCGAATCGGACACATACACCACACACTGCCACCTCCTCATAAATGAAGACAAGCCAGTATGCCCACGATGCAATTCTCCACTAACGGTACATCACATTCTCACATGTCAACACTATGTACAGGAGAGAGCCCAGTACCTTGGAACCAACAGGACATTCCCCAGTCTCCTTCGAGGCGACTCGGACTGCTTAGGGAAGGTGTGCCGATACTTTAGGAAAACGTAATTTTTGATAATATGTTCAGATCAGTAAAAACCAGTCACCCAACCACAACACTAAGACATGGCTCTGACTAAGTAGTTCTCTGTTCTGTTATGGGCGCTAAATGATCTACTATGGTCGATGCGCCCTAAAACCCAAATCACACACATGACAGTTAAGCAACAACAGGTCTTCAGTCAAAGGGTTGTTGATCGGTGGAATAGGCTGCCTGCTGATGTGGGGAGTTCCTCATTGAATGTATTTAAAAGTAGGGTGGACAATTTTTTTTAGACAGGAAAATCTTGTTTCTGAGTTCTTACTTGTGATGGATGGGGTGATATTTTTCCTAGGTGGGTGTGCACGGCACAGACCCCTTTAAGAGGGCATGGATGCAGTTTGAAAGTTGTTTGTAGGGCATTCGATCCACATGTGTTGAGTGGGATCAGGGGAATAGAGCTGGATAGCTTGGGTAGATAGCCAGGTGTGTGGGATGTTGGTGGATGGCTTCTTTAGGATGTGGTGATGGTTGGGGTGGTTTTTTACCGGGCTTATGGCATCTTCCATTTAGAGACTTAACTGAATGGGCCCTTGCAGCTCTTATTAAGTCCAAACCCTTTATGACTTTATGACAAGTCCATTTTTTTGTACGTAGCTAATGTGGCAGTAAATCTATGCTTAAAAGGAAGATGTGATAACTCATTTCAGTTGCAAATGCTTCTTTTTCAGTTACTGAAACAATTTGTGAGCGTTGCACTGCATGCGTTTCACAACTGCACCATCTCTTGTTAATGCCACACCATCTGTACATATCTATGAGGTTTTGCATGACTAATCTGGAAACATTTGATGCATCTCAATGAAATGGTCCTGGCTATGGGCCATTCGTGTCCTCACATACCATTGTCTTCCATTGTATATCTAAATGTTCCACCTCCAGGCCCCAGATGCATAACTTACACTTACCATTGTAGAAAGACATCCGTCATTTATTAGCCCTCTTTTTGAGGGCTTCTAGCTCTAGTTGAATATTGCTAAATTTATCACTCGTGTTCCTTTATAACAGTTTGATGTCATCAGCAACTTTTAGCACCTATTTCTCAGCACTAACTCAATGTTGTTCACAAAGATGGTAAAAGGAAGTGGACCATGAATATTGCCCTGCAGCACACCATTTAGAACATCTTCCCATTCATGTTTACAGCCCTTTGTTGCCTTTCCATAAACCATGCTTCAATTCAGCCTATAGCTTTTCTATCAATCCCATGCTGCTTCGACTGATGAATTAGATGCTTGTGCAAATTTCCATCAAAGGCTTTGCTAAAGTCTAAGTCTGTCCTGCTTCCATTGCCAACCTCCCCAGTTGTATACTCTGTGAATTCTGGAAGCATAGCTAGCAAGATCTACAAAATCGATATTCATGATGAGTGTCCCTTAAAAGGATATTCTTATCACAAGTGAACTTTCTCCTTGGATAGCTTTGATAATATGTCTGAACTTTCTACAAAGGTTCTGTTATCATTCTTAAAGTCTGTACTACACTTCCATTATGCTAATTTTTTAATAAAAATTTGGTCCGAATTCCTGCTGAGGTGGCTTTGTGGACCAGAGTCCTATCGCTAAGCAGAGATTGTTGTGTGGACTCTGTATCCACCACCTGATCCATGAATACCAGTTCAACAACAGTATCTTAACTGAGAGTTTAATGTGCAATCAATGCGCTGACACGGTAGCTCGTCCGACGTCACTGGCCTTATCGGGTCAGTTGCCAGCTGACAATTCCAGCTGGAAGTTAAATGCGAGCGTGTGAAGCGACTCGAACCTGTCTTGCCAGGACAGGAGAGACAAACGCAGGCCAGCGCTCTAACCAACTGAGCTACCGAGGCGGCAACAACTGGATGTACGAAATCTTTGGTTACCTCAGAAGACTATTGCACATGGTTTGCCCCCAGTGGCCGGAGGACAGCGCGCGGGCACCATGTCTAAGCCGCCGGCGGCCAGCAGCAGCCTGACCACCTACAAACTGGTGGTGGTCGGCGACGGTGGCGTCGGCAAGTCGGCGCTCACCATCCAGTTTTTCCAGAAGCTGTTCGTCACCGACTACGACCCGACCATCGAGGACTCGTACATCCAGCACTGCGAGGTGGACACGCAGTGGTGCATTATGGACGGTGAGTGGGAGAATGTCGCTTGCGGAAAAGTGGGAGCCTGTCGCCTGTGGGAGAGTGTCGCCTGCCTCGCCGGCGAGTCGGGAGCGTGCGTGGCGCCGAAGTCACGCGTCGCTTGGCGATGCGGTGACACTGGTGGTCGTGCGAAGTGTGACATGCTATTCAGAACGGCGTTTGAAAGTGATCAGCACGGCTGTTGAGAAAGTGGCCCGACGACTTCGAACACTGCATAATTTCAGTGTGACCTAGTACCAGTGATAAATTATTCGTAAAATAGGGTGGAATATACCACTCACTGAACACTCAATCGACATCTCTCTCCAATAAGTATCGACATTCTGTTCCTTGATGCATCCTGATGAAGTCTTCGTGACTCCTTTCTAACAGAATCACCGTTTATAAGCATCATGTACATGTTCTCGATAAGGAATGGTGATATACGAACATTTCGCAACGCAATTTCAGGTAAAGAGATTACCTAAAGTGTTATGGCATACAATACCAGTTTATAGCATAAGTATTATTTCCTCTATCCTGAATATAGCTCTTCCTAAACTATGAATCTCAAAACAAATGGTGAAGGTACAGTCATAAGTACGTACACCAGGCTGAAATTTGGGCCTCAAGGACATCAAAATCATTTTAAATGACATTAATTCCATATCAAATTTCGACATCCTACTGTGTCGTTTCGACATCTCACACCTAACGAAAAACCATTATTTTAACCCCGCCTGGGGTCCGCCTGACGATGACCAAACCTCTGTTGGGGGCGCTTCACGCATTATAGTCCCCTGTGACTCGGTGCGACAGCCAGCAATGCAGTTGGGCGAACGAAAACACTTGTTACCCACTTACCATTGAGGGCTGGTACCATGCTTAAAATGACACCCCCACCACCACCACCCGAGACTGGGTTAACCCCGTTTCGCCCTAGTGCTAGTTTTTCGACATTTGTGCGTAACAGTTGTAAAACGTTATTCTTCACTGCACCCTAGTGCACGGGTTCGTCGATAATTTGATGCAGTCCAAACCAACTCTGGTACAGTGGGGCTGTACAACGTCCGTTGTGACTATATTGGCGCAAAATGGTCCGGCAGACTGTGCGCCTTCAAACAACAAACTAGTACCACACCACATTGTTACTATCACGCAGTGCTGGGCTGGCCCATCCGGAGGAATTTGGCGCCGATCCCAGTCGATGCACCATAGTCGATACGTGAGTAGGGTGCGAGTGGCTGAGCTGGTGTAACTGCTGCTGAGCTGGTTTGACTCGTGCAGTGGTTTGCTATTGGGCTTAACACGCGCCCTGGAGGGCCTCTGAGAATTACGCGCACTGGAGGGGGGGCGGATTCCGCCCCCCTAAGATCTCGGCTCCTAGTAAAGCTGGAGGAACGAAATTCGCAGGGTGGATGGGCACGGTAGTGAACTCTATTGTGTGCAATTTTCGTGACCTTAGAGGTCAATATCTTCAAGGTCAAATGAGGTCAGATTGGCAAAATTTTCCGGTTTTGCGTGGCTTGGCTTGTCATCGTTATGGATCGCTGTGATTGTGTTTAAATGCTCAAAAATGGGCATGAATGATGTCTTGGACATTACTAATGATGCAATGCAGATGCTAGACCCAACATTTGACCTCAGGTCACCTATATAGCACCACTTTATCAGGTCAGTTACCTGTTCCAGTTACCGGAACCGGCCGCCCGCCCGACTGCTCCGTCGGGCAGCTCGGAGCAATCGGCTTCGTGAAGAAGGGAGTGAAGTACATGAATAAAGTATGGAAACGCAATGACAACCAGTAGTGCATTTATGGCAACATTCCAGTTGATCAAGTTTGGTTCCATTAACCTGTCATGAACTTGACCTGACTTCACCTTGGTGACTTAACATGACCTTGAAGCTATACAGCATATCAATATGCATCAAACAAGTCGCTAGTGTTGCCTAGAACACTTCCCTTTTGTCAGTATACTGGAAGCGCATCAGCGCCGATTTTGGTGGTCTGGCGCTAAAACATTTTTTGACTTTACCGGCCCCTAACTTGAAAAATTTTCGGCCGATTTCAATTTTTCTTGCTTTAAACGACGTGCCGTTCATTTCTAGGCAGGTACACCGAAAATTGCGTATATCGACCGGTAAAATCTGCAGTTATTTGCGAAAAACCGGAGGGGTGGGCGGATTTCGCCCCCCCCCCTCCAGTGCGCGTGTTAATGGTCCGTTGATGACGGAGCGTCCCCAGCAGTCTTGTCCATTGTCTTCTCCGGGAGTCGGTGCCATTGACTGCGTTTCGCATTGCGCCGCATTGAGTGCCTGTAGTGGTCGGATAGTTCAGTGCAGGTGGTGACCGTGGTGGAGCAGGTGGTGACCGTGGTGGAGCAGGTGGTGACCGTGGTGGAGCAGGGGGTGACCATGGTGGAACAGTAGGTGACAGTGTTGGAGCAGTGGGTGGTAGTGGTAGAGCAGTGGGTGACCATGGTGGAGCAGTAGGTGACCGTGGTGGAGCAGTGGGTGGTGGTGGTGGAGCAATAGGTGGTAGTGGTGGAGAAGTGGGTGACCGTGTTAAAGCAATGAGTGACAGTGATGGAGTGTTTTTCATCAGCACTGTACGCCGTCGGACGATTTGTGGTGTAGAATTGCACCCATTTTTTTTTATTTCGTTTCATTTTTAATCATCGTAATTTCCAACATCAGCTTACTTGGCGTCCTCTCGGATCATCCGGGCGAAATTTGCCACTCCTAGGTAATCATATTTCTTTTTAAGTGGAATTCGTATGATGAGATATTAAAAGTACTCTTCTACTCTTTGTTGAAAAAAAAACAATCAAAGTATTGTATTTATTGGGTAGCGCCCGAAGAGCCTCGCCATCTACCTTCCTATGTTTCTAACGTCAACAATGATGGCATTCATACAATATTTTGCCAGCATGAGGTATAATATTCGTGCGTCAGTCTTGGCTTTCGCTGCACTCACTGCATATAAGGCAAATGGATATTTAGCATCAGGCTAATTGGTGCCACATTTGCTTGGCATTGCGTGAATTGTCTTGATCTGTGTTCTACTGTTGTACAAGCCCAGCTGGTTGTTTCATCAGTCCTAGCGTGTTGTGTGTGACTACCCCGCGGGGAAATCTGTTCCATAGTGCCGGCCCGGCGTCGTTCGGAACAGCATGTGACCCTGAGATGACCTCAATGTGACCTGGTGCCACAGTGCTGGACACGGCAGGGCAGGAGGAGTTCAGTGCGATGCGCGAGCAGTACATGCGCACGGGAGACGGCTTCCTGCTCGTATATTCGGTCACCGACAAACAGAGCTACGCCAACATTGAGCACTTCCACACACAGATCCTTCGCGTCAAGGACAGGTGCGACGCCGCATTATAGGGGCTATTGTGGTGCCGCTGTCAGCGGTGGTGTCCGGCTCATGTCGGCTGTTGTGGTGCCGCTGTCAGCGGTGGTGTCCGGCCCATGTCGGCTGTTGTGGTGCCGCTGTCAGCGGTGGTGTCCGGCCCATGTCGGCTGTTGTGGTGCCGCTGTCAGCGGTGGTGTCCGACCCATGTCGGCTGTTGTGGTGCCGCTGTCAGCGGTGGTGTCCGGCCCATGTCGGCTGTTGTGGTGCCGCTGTCAGCGGTGGTGTCCGACCCGTGGGGGCTGGTATGCCGTAATGTATGCTGCATGCTGTGCTCTATGTGGTGGGGAACGAGTAGTCTAGGGGTAAGTTACCTGTCTCACAATCGAAAGATTGTGGGTTCGAGTCTCACCTGTCGCTATTCTTCGCCCGCGGCCAATCGGCGCGAGAGATTGGCGACGCTACATGACTCAACGGTCGATGTGTCGTAAAACCAATAACTAACCAACTGTGCGGTGATGGGGGTGAGAATGTGGATGCATGCTCCATATCTGGTGAATAGAGTGAAAAGACCGAATGAAGTTAGGAACCACTACTCCAAGGAATTGGATGTATAACTGATCATTGGTTATGAACGCTTTTTCTGTTCGCATCTTCCCTTGCCCTAATATTCCTCCTTTATATTCCTTCGTTTTATATTAGAAGCACCCGATCTCATCGAGCAACTTCAGCCTCGAAAACCTGACCTGTAAACGTTGGCCTTCAAATTACTCATCATGCACGCGATGCGACATATGCATATTTGCATCGATGTGTGTTGGATTTACAGTGTGTGCTGTCGTGTATGGGTGCTGTATGGCCAACGCAGTTGATGTGCCCTTGAGCCAAAATAGCCAACCAACCAACACTTAATGCATTTATATTTATTTGGTCGTCCATTGTTGATAAAACTGTGATTCTCGGTACGATATGTAGATCTAAACTGTGTTTCCATATTATATATAGGGGACGGGTAGTCCAGGGGTAAGTTGCCCGACTCACAATGTAAAGATTGTGGGTTCGGGTCTCACCTCTTGTTACTCTTCGCCCGCGACCAATCGGCGTGAGAGATTGGCGACGCTACATGACTCAATGGTCGACGTGTCGTACAACCACTACCTATTCTATATATAGTTCAAGCATGCGATTATCTCTAGTATATAGATATCAAACTGTGATTACTTGTAGAGATCGGAGGTTAAGCATATAGAGCTATGGAGCTATGGAGATGAATCCCGTGATTCCCTACAAGGTAAATCGTGGATAAAGAAATAATGAATAAAAGTAATAAAATAAAAAAATATCAGCCCTGATTTCTCGTAAGATACTGATACACAACCTGCGATTTCCTGTGAGATGTAGATATTGAATCTCCTCGAACGTTATTCACGTTGACACCGACAGCGACTAATCACAACTTGTTGACTTCAGAGACGCCTACCCGATGCTGCTGGTGGCCAACAAGGTGGACCTGGTGCACCTG
Organism: Ashinkailepas kermadecensis; assembly: GCA_034440615.1. Lineage (NCBI taxonomy): Eukaryota > Metazoa > Arthropoda > Thecostraca > Neolepadidae > Ashinkailepas > Ashinkailepas kermadecensis. The sequence continues at coordinate 198,979 of JAOTOM010004629.1, read as the reverse complement.
CGTAAGGTGACTGAAGAGCAGGGTCGGGAGCTCGCCGCAAAGCTGGCCATACCCTACATAGAGACCAGCGCCAAGGATCCGCCGCTTAACGTGGACGCCGCCTTCCACGAGGTCAGGCTTGGGCTGGTGCTGGACGTTACAGGGCGCTCGCGTGCCGACAGGTCCGCAGACATCTGATCCCGCGGCAGTCCGTAAGGTCAGGCTTGGGCTGGTGCTGGACGTTACAGGGCGCTCGCGTGCCGACAGGTCCGCAGACATCTGATCCCGCGGCAGTCCGGAAGGTCAGGCTTGGGCTGGTGCTGGACGTTACAGGGCGCTCGCGTGCCGACAGGTCCGCAGACATCTGATCCCGCGGCAGTCCGTAAGGTCAGGCTTGGGCTGGTGCTGGACGTTACAGGGCGCTCGCGTGCCGACAGGTCCGCAGACATCTGACCCCGCGGCAGTCCGGAAGGTCAGGCTTGGGCTGGTGCTGGACGTTACAAGGCGCTCGCGTGCCGACAGGTCCGCAGACATCTGATCCCGCGGCAGTCCGGAAGTGGGCAGGCTCCATGCGGGAATATAATTAAGCCTCCATGGGAGGAATCGCCGTCCCATTTCCGTGTTCTATGGGCGAAGGGCCATTATGTGGCAGTCACCTTTAAAATCAGCCGGCATGGAAGTGTCTAATGCTCGATCAATGTCTCGTTTTATTTGTTTTCCAGGTTAGTTTCCCGTGTTAGTGTGAGACCAGTGGAGACAACAGGGCCGGTTCTCCGTTGAATGAGCTCAGCCATTGTGTGGCCCGCCTCGTGTCATCATGTCAACAGGGCCGGTTCTCCGTTGAATGAGCTCAGCCATTGTGTGGCCCGCCTCGTGTCGTCCCTGCGTTTTACATAGGTCGAGGACTCATTAATGACGTAACGCCAAGAGCACCTTGTGGTTGGTCGAAATGTGGATTCCGCACGCTATCGATTCTGACTCATTTATCTGTTATGGTGGGGTATATTCATCAACGAAAGTAATTATTTTTGTATTGGGGAGTGTATATTTTGGGCAATGCATATTTTGTGTATCGATGTTGTATTCGGTATGGAGTCGGCCGTCAGGGATGGGCACAGGGGCATGCGTCCCCCACGGTATCGTGGAATCCTCTGACCAGAAAAAGGCGTCTCTCTGATTGGAAAAATGCTCCTGCAGGAGGAGCGAGTGCAGGAACCTCCGGAACTTGCCCGACTAGTGGTGGCCCTTCGGGGAAATGCTGCCCATTCCACAGACGAGTGCCACTCCCATGGAAATTCCTGGGCCCGCCTCTGGGTCTAGTTGCGTACTACTCATCCCTTCACATTCCGGCTATACGATTACGCTAGTGCGACGCTTCCGAGTACGACATTCTGGGTACCGGGTGCCGATGACGTATTTCGAAATTCATCAGGAGGGAGGAATTGCAATCTCCAAGGAGGCTGGTGCCATTTGGGAGGGGAGTCCAATCGGTTCAGTGGACGGCAACGTCGACCAGACGCGCACCTAAAGAAGTTCCACGCAACGCCTTCATATTCAGGAGGGGTCTTGTCCAAATCGATTCCTTCCTGGTTTTCGGGGCGTCAGCCTTGGCTATGACCAACGCAGGCGGGCGATGCCGTCGATGCCCCCCCTAGAACAAGCCCTTGCATATAAAGAGCTGGCGAAACCTTGAATTCAGCAAACCCGGCGTACATGACATAGGCCGGCACATGACTGGCCTTGGTCGCACATCTGCTAGGTCGGAATAGAGAGTTGGAGGGCAGCCCTTTTCTGACCACCGCCCGGCACCTAAAACGTGCGGTGTACGTGCTGGTGCATTTTTTCGCATCTCACTTATACTTTGCGCATGCAATTTATTTGGGCAGGCTAAAGAGGTTCCGAGGAGTGGATGGCTCCAAGAAGTCATATGCCCTTGACACCATCCGTAATGTCCCGTCGAGAACAGCCATCAAATCTGGGCCGCCTGTGGTGTCATGTAGCGCATCTCTCACCAGAAGATTGTAAAAGAGTTGTACTGCGTCGCGCGACACAAGTGCAACTTCAGTTGAGTTCAGCATCATATAAAAAAAATATTTGTTTGTCACAAAACAGGATTTTCTTGATGCTATTGTGAATCAAAACGGAAAAGTGGTCAGCTACTTATGATATAGTATGCTATTCAGTTTAGTTACGGGCCATCGTTTACATGTTGCCGCCCGTGCGGCCAGGCGAGCTGGCACTCGGTTGGCTGATGCCATCTCATTATATGTCCAGGAATCGAGTTGTAAGCACATGCTTAAAAAGACGATCTTCGAACATAATCACCTGATATGTAAATAAAGCTGAAAATGGGCCTCACATGGGTGTGTGGCTGCTGCCGAAGGCCACGTGGCTGCACTGCTGGGCGGGTGAGGTTCACCAGGGATTGCCGAGTTGCCTAACCATGTTCGAGGACGCAGAACTTCCCCCGGGAGGCAGCACCCATGTTAGCCTCTGCCACCTCACATTCGAGGAGTTACCCAGGGGTTGTCGTGTAAGACGAACACTATCCGATGTGCGTACTGAGTTGTGGTCTCACACAGGTATGTGGGTGATTGGCAGGTGTTCGACATGCAAATGGTGGGTGTTGCTACCCGCAAGAGTTACCAGTCAATCTATGAGAAAAAAAACTAGAAGAACACTAGGATTAAGGCCAGTGTTCTGAGGGTTGGGGGTCGGTGACTCGTGTCAGGGGTGCGGTGACTCGTGTTAGACCTATGGTGACTCGTGTCATGAGTACGGTGACTCGTGTCAAGGGTACGGTGGTTTGTGTCAGGGGTACAGTGGTCTGTGCCACAAGTGTCGTGGCCCGTGTCAGGAGTACGGTGACTGTGTCGGGAGTACGGTGACTCGTATCAGGGGTACGGTGGTCTGTGCCACAGGTGCCGTGGAGTACGGTGGTTGAATGACCAGTGTTTTGACCTTGCCGTCGACAGGTGGTGCGCATCATCCGTACGTCGCCGCCGTCGGACCAGGACCGCAAGCGGCGCCGCCGCCGTCGGGGGCGGCAGTGCGCGCTGGTGTAGGCGCGTCGCCGGTGGTTGTCAGGCCAGATGCGGTCCGACGGAACGTAGGTCCCTTCTTGGACCAGCCGGCGCCAGGCGCTAGCGCGTGCTGGTGTAGGCGCGCGCCACCAGCGTTCGTCTGTGTTGGCGCGGTTTGATGTAACGTAGGTCCCTTCTTGGACCAGCCGGCGCCGGCCGACCACGCCGCGCCGCCAGCCGTTCACCGTTTTATACTCTTGATGTTTGTACGTTGTCGAGGCTAGATGAGGCCACAGTCGAAGTTGTACAACACGAGCGGCGTCTCGTCCGTCGGGCGTTAACCGGCGCATAGCTGGGTCAAGTCGCTTTAACCGCAATCGCCGTATCAATGCGAATGTTCCCGAGTATCATCCACGGCAGAGGTGGTGTGAGTGGCCGTCGGCGTGCTGTCCGGGTCGTGTGGTGCGCGCGGAGATGGCGTGGCACGTGAAGTCGTCTGGTGTGAGTGGTGGCCGCTACAGCCGGCCGGTGGCCGCCCCGCCCCGGAGGGCCGGGAGAGGCCTGCAGGAGCGGAGTCAGCCCCTGGACTTGTCTGTGGTACTGCCTGCCATTGGCCGAGGCTTGTGACGCAAAGGTTAGCTTTGCGGGTCGGGATGTGTCGGGACGGCTTGAAGCTTGCCACCGATCACGGCGGGTGGGGAATAGTATTTGACCGCTGGTCGGAGTGGGCGGGGACTGAGGTGCGGCTGCTGGTCACGGTTGGTGGAGGCTAATGTGTGACTGCTGGTCGGAGCGAATGGGAACAGTGTGTGGCTGCTGGTTGTACCAGGTGGGGACTGATGTGTGGCTGCTTACTGTCGCGGGTGGGTACTAAGGTGTGACTGCTGGTCGGAGCGTGTGAGAATTAGTGTGTTGCTGCCGATCGGTGAAGGCGAGGGTCTGGCGCAGCCACTCCACCAGGTGGGCCAGCCGCCATAAGATGCCGACCGGACTGAACGTGATGTATCTCATTCGTGGAGACCAGCACATGGATGTTCCACCCATTTATTGTACGCGTACATGTTGTGTTGTTCTCACATTTGCTGCCGTTTATAGGATGACTTGGCCGGCCACCCAACTGGATGTGCAGAACTATATCGTGGGTGCATCTTGTTCCTTGCTACCGTTTTCTGGGTTGTGTCTGGTTCGCTTGACTGTCCTCGGAATGTTTTTCTTGGGCTGCTATTGAGCAGTTGATGAGTGCTCAAATTTTTACTCTGGGCTCAACGACGGCAACCTCGCCACGTGTTCGTGTCGGGTAGGGTCTGTCGCGTACATATTTGCCTGGCGTTAGTGCTGTGAGGTCTGGGTATTCGCGATCGCTGTTCGATGGTGATATTTTGTCAGTTCGCCTGCGCCCTCCGACCGCGCCACCCACCAGCGGCACTGTCTGGCCTCTGTTCAGTCATGCTGGCCGGTGTGGTCCCGGCTAGCGCGCGTGACCCCCCCCCGCGGTGCCGCTTGTGAGCATTCCGGCCGGCGCGGTGATGTGGAGCTTTCGGTGTTGGCGGCGCCTGTCTGTTGTCGAGCTTTATGTTTGATGTGTTGCCGCGGTGTGCGCTTGGCCGCCTCGCTGCTCTCTCGTCCCGGCCTGACCTGGCCTGACCTGGCCTGGCTGCCGCTCAGGGGGGACGTCCCGGGCGGCACTGTCTCTCTGTCGGCCGGTGTCGCGCCATCCTGTGTATAGATGGCGCCGCTGTACCCTTTCCCCGCCAACCACGCACACCCTCGGACGAGATGGCCGCGGCGCCACCCGTCGACATGGGCCCGCCGTTCGGCCTGCAGAAGAGGCGGTGTGCGTAATGTCGACACGACAAATACACGATTTGTTGTCGAGCACGGTGTACTGTCGTCGCCGCCGCGGCCCCAGTGAGTCATCTCCGCCCCGGCCGCCAACACACAATATGCCGGCGATGTCGGAGTGCATGCCTGCCGGTCGGTGCCTACCGTAGCCGCCGGCTCCGGATGGAAACTGCGCAGTGGCGCTGCTCGAGGTCAGCGGGGAGGCGGCTACCCGCTACCCCGAGCGGTACTAGAACGCCCCACCCCACCCCCCACTCCCCACACCCCTTCACACTCCACATCTATCTCCGCGTGGCTTAAGCTAGCGGTTTGTGAGCAAAGCTCGGTCATCAATTTTGTTGGAGAAGCGATATAAACATCGTGTTTGGGAAATCGGTGAAGGATTAAGGGTGCTTCTAAGTGATATATCTGAATTGATTCAAACCCGCGGCGAGGAAGGGAGATAATCAGCTAGAAGCGCACGGTAGCTAATGTGCGGAACTTTCTCTGTGTCCGGTGAAAGCTCCTCTGAGCCAAATCTCAAATTCTCAGATTATCAAGAGATCGAAGTGTTTTTGGAACCAAAACTTATAGTTTTATTTTTGCTTATAGCCTAAAACTTAAGTTTAGCCATCGCTCACAAAGTTTGGCGAAAGGATCTGTTAGCACCGAACTCTCGAGTTAGATCAATCAATGCATAGCATATATGCTATGCATTGCTCGACCATCGGAAGTCATGACGTCACAACAGGGAACTTCGTGGAGGTCAGACCTTCATAGGAAGACAGCAGGCCACTTCGGTCGTTGCCTTCAGAATAGGCTGCGATCTTGTCGGGCATTGGCGCATAGGTGAAGGGAAACAATGAGTGGGTAACGGTACCGCGTCTGTCTGTTATCACGATGTCGGTGCCGGGCGACGATCGTCACCAGTTGTCCGATTGGCGGATAGCCGCGGCCAGCCCGGCTCCTGTCTGGTCTCGACACTGGCCGCGCTGCAGCTCGTCCGAGTGGCGGATAGCCGCGGCCAGCCCTGCTCCTGTCTGGTCTCGACACTGGCCGCGCTGCAGCTCGTCCGATTGCGCCGGCGGCGACCGCGCGGGCTCGACTGTCATGGCGGTCACAGTCAGCAACGGTGGCGAATGCTGTACAATGGTGCGTCCAAATGGAATCCTGCTTATTATCACTTGGTGGCAATAGTTTAAAACGCATCGAAAATCCTTGGATTGATTCTTTGTTTTTCGCGCTTTCTTTACATGCAGCGCATTGTATGCTAACGGGGACCGAGGAACGTGGTATACCAGTATTTGCTCCGTTATAGGGTCGCTGAGCAAAAGAGGACAATCTGACGACTACAGGATCCAGTGCTACACGCACATGGGCTGGCATCACACCGTTGTCTGCAGACCACGCTGATGATGCGGTATGTACCGCGGCCACTGTAGTGGGCGGGGTGGGGCGGGGCGGGGCGCACAGCGCCATCTGTAGTGTCCGGGTGCGGGACGTGCGCAGAATGTTTTCTTTGGATGCATAATGTGAGTACTGAAGAGAGCATGCTACATGGGCGCAATGCTACCTGCTGCCCCTGTAGTCGGCGTGCCCTGAATCACCAATCCACCGTGCACCACAACATCGAAGGTGGTTTGTGGAAATATACATACACAGACACACACACACACACACACACACATATATATATATATATATATATGCATGTGTGTGTGTGTGTGAGTGAGTGCGTGTGTGTGTGTGTGTGTGTGTGTGTGTGTTTGCGTTTGTGTATGTATATACATATAGGGTAAATTGTGGCAAGCGGCCCGCGTTAACGGAACAAATCGTCATAGTTCATTGCGAAAATTCCTGATGGGTTTGACTGATATAAGAAATAGATGCTGTAGGCACGTGGCCTCAACGTCCAGATGTAACTGCAGACTGACAACTCGCATGACGATGTATTTGTCGCGAGGTGTAATGCGTAGGTCGAGGTTCTGCTGCTCAATACTGGTCGCGTCACCACGGAGTGCCGATCGAAACAAACAGTCACCTTCAAAACAGCCCCTCTCGACAGCTCGGTAGCGTTGCGCGCGGGTAATATAGTCCGTACTGGATATTAACAGCACGCCCCGCGGCGGTCAAACATACCTAGAGATGTCAACGTCCCGCGCGGCGGTCAAACCTACCGAGAGATGTCAACGTCCCGCGCGGCGGTCAAACCTACCTAGAGATGTCAACGTCCCGCGCGGCGGTCAACCTACCGAGAGATGTCAACGGACAGCGTACACAAATCCAACCAGCCGTCAACTCCACGGCAGCAGATGCATTGCCTTCATTTCCTTAATGCATCATATTTGCGGACGATACATTCATATGCACAAAAACATGAAATTTTGAACCTCTGTAGACTGGGCGTTTTGCCCCATGCCCTGATGAAACACCCACAGTGTGGAGCACATGGCCCATGCTTGGACGTTTTTCCCCAAAGCATTAATACAATTTGTCTTGCTTTGGTTTACCGATGTGCTCATAGTGCATGAGCAAATTACGCTGTATGTTAATAAGGACACGACGGAATACCATGCAGTCCCTACTTCATAACAAGCTGTTAAAAATTGCATCCGGATGTAGTTAGTTCATTGCCCGTGATGTTCCCGTTCCTGACCGAAAAACTCACAATTTTGACACTCGGGGTTGTTGCCTCCCCAATTTGGTGGATACCTCTAAGACTGGGAAAACTCACAGTATATGTATGTTTTCCATTATGGATTCTGTCGTTAATCCGTTGGATGTGCGTTATCAGATTATGTAACAAAATAATGCGACACAAGCTCCAGATGAAAAATAGTCATACACCTGTTTTAAAGCATATACCTATGGTGTAACAAAGAACACCACAAAGACAACTCACAAATTTTGACTGCTCGTGCCATTGAAAGACGATCCTGGCTTTCCCCATGCACATTTAACATTGTTTGTCTATCCGCAGAAGTCGCAGATGCACGTCTTCTAAGCCGTGTTGGCGTCCGTGCATGGTTCACAGGCTAATTTGGCACATATGAGACACCGCATCCACTTTTCGCACGACAGAGCATGTCGCATGCCACATCCGAAACGCAATGTCTTCTTGTGGTGCGATTTTTTCAGGTGGTGTTTTGGTGTGAACGGGAGGTGCTTGAGCACTACGTACGTTTTGTCGATGACCGTCTACATTTTGGAAAGATAGCATTAGGCTTTTGGCGATACATGAATAAGTCCCACTTCGAAGACACCAACGCCGTGCAAAAGCATCGTCTGCAATGTTGTGAGAGATTGTTAAATCTCCAACTCATAGGCGTGTTTAAGGCCACACTCCACGGTTGTGTGGGGCGACGTGATGCAGTGGAGGCATGCTGCCAGTTCGCAGGTCTGAGTTGGAAGTTGTATGATGACTGGTTGCAATGGTTTTTATCTTGCTGTGCCTATGCTGTAGAAATATCTAGGCCGGAATTATCCGGTGAACTTGGTGGGGTGAATTCCTCAGCACTACGTTTGCACTGGCAGTCAGTTTGCTTGCCTTTCTATTTGTATATTCTATTATAACAATCGGCTGTTGCGCCACAACTAATTCCCTTAAGATAAGCGAAATTCCTGTCCAAAATAATTGGATCGTGGATGATGTGATGCTTGCGTTCTTGGTGCATGACATTGCATGTACCGAATATTTCCATTTGTGCCACACCACAATGTTTTCATTTGCATGTAGCCGTGCGCAGCAGCCGCGCTCGGCCGTGCTGAGACGAGCCGAGCCGAGCCGAGCCGAGACGAGCCGAGCCGAGCCGAGCCGAGCCGAGCCGAGCCGAGCCGAGCCGAGCCGAGCCGAGCCGAGCCGAGCCGAGCCGAGCCGAGCCGAGCCGAGCCGAGCCGAGCCGAGTCGAGTCGAGCCGAGACGAGCCGAGCCGAGCCGAGACGAGCCGAGCCGAGCCGAGCTGAGCTGAGCCTTACTGAGCCGGGCCAGGCCGAGTGGTACTGAGCTGAGCGTGTCCTGTGTAGAGGCGCGGTGGCCATTCTGCCCCGGCGTGCTGAGGGTCACCTGACAGCACGTGACTCTGAGGCCCGTCAGTCCATGGTCGATGATTCACGCCGGAATCTGCACCAGACGGCAGCCATACCGGGCTAACTGGCAGACGGCCACTGCAGGCAAACAGTCACTGGCGCTGACCGGGCTAACTGGCAGACGGCCACTGCAGGCAAACAGCCACTGGCGTTGACCGGGCTAACTGGCAGACGGCCACTGCAGGCGAACAGTGACTGGCGTTGACCGGGCTAACTGGCAGACGGCCACTGCAGGCAAACAGTCACTGGCGTTGACCGGGCTAACTGGCAGACGGCCACTGCAGGCAAACAGTCACTGGCGCTGACCGGGCTAACTGGCAGACGGCCACTGCAGGCGAACAGTGACTGGCGTTGACCGGGCTAACTGGCAGACGGCCACTGCAGGCGAACAGTGACTGGCCCTGACCGGGCTAACTGGCAGACGACCACTGCAGGCAAACAGTCACTGGCGCTGACCGGGCTAACTGGCAGACGGCCACTGCAGGCAAACAGTGACTGGTGCTGACGTCTGCTCCCCGGAGGTGCCACGGACAACATGACCGCTCCCGGGCTCGAACGACAGCTCCTCCGAACTGGCTTGGCACAGGTGCATCGCGGCTTGCTTATGATGAAGTAGCAGGAACTTCCTTGGACTTCGCACGACTTAAGAACTCGGGCCTCTCTGGAGTTGTGGTAGCGTTGCACAAAGAACCAACATGAGCAGTGCTAATGCACTTCAAGATCAGCATAAAATGACTCATGAGTCTGATGATGTGAAGACCGGCTTTTATCGCACCAGACAAACGTCCGATGGAGTGCTCCACTATCAGGAAGAACATGCAGAACGCTTCGCGTCCGGACAATGGCGGCGTGTCAAAGTGCAGTCTGCGGAAGCTACCTCGTCTGGCATTCATGTCGTCGAATAGCTGCATGCTGATGAGTTGAGACCTACCGGATGGCATTCTTTGAGCGCCATGAGCGGCGAACTCAGTAGGGCGCTATAGGAAGCCGCGCCTCCCAGCCCCTGCCAAGGACAATATTGAACCTTTCGACGACCACTCGTAGCGTTGTTATGCAGAAGCAGCTTCAAAATGTGGCGTTTTGTGATTAGCGATGAGATAGACAAATTAGTGAGAAAGTCTTGCACCCTCCGCACGCAGAATTTTACTTCGATAAAATATTTCCGTTTGTTTGTCCTACTTCTTGGCCATTATTCCGTAGCTCGGCCCTCTCCGAAATCGGCTTTCATTGGATATATTGGCCCCATTCAAAGCCATTTTCTGGGTGCACCCCTGCCATCACCTCATCGTTCACTGGTCCGCTATTCACCTCCTTGTTCACTGGTCACTGTTCACTGCACTGGTCACTGGTCCGCCCGGGTGTTGACAATCTGGACAGTCTGGTTGCATCCCAACGAATGTAGCTCCAATGGGCTCTCATTGGTGTCTTCGAGATAGATTTAGAAGATGCCATTGACGCAGTGTCGTTTTGTATGCTTCATTATGGGATCCAATGTTGATTCTTACCCTCCCGACCCTCCAATGATCAAGTTGGCTTCCATCCCCAATGCTGTATGGGTTCATTGAATGGTCACCAAAAAAAATGTGCCCATTAACGTTCAAGAAGGATAGTCCTTCAGAGACACATTAAAGGGTTTATAAGAATGATAATGAAATATCTGGGATGACCGTTATTGAAACAAGTAATGAACTTTCGGAGCTGCTATGAGCTCCGAAAGTCCATTAATTGTTTGAAAAAAAGGTCGTCCCAGATATTTAATTATCAAGAAAGTGAGTGTCAAATGGAATGCATGAAATACGCTAAGCCCTCCTTAGCAAGCAAAAATTACCCCAGAAGAAGCAGAATGGCCTACGAAACAAGCCTAGAATACCATGCTTTAAACAAGAACAAGAACAAGAATATTATCGCATGGCACCGCTAATGGGTGCACTGACAGCATAACTCGGCACACATGCATCGAACGGGTATACACCGCCAGCTGATTCTGGTCCGTACACAAACCGCAAATCGGCCTATGCGCCTGTGATTCACGCGGCCAACTGACACACGATGTCTATTCGCGGCGTGGTGTCGGGCGGCCTGACCGGGCGGCCCAGCGGTCAGTGGGCAGCGGCCAGTGGACAGCGGCCAGTGGACAGCGGCCAGTGGACAGCGGCCAATGGGCAGCGGACAGCGGTCAGTGGGCAGCGGTCAGCGGGCAGTGGGCAGCGGCCAGTGGTCAGTGGGCAGCGGTCAGCGGCCAGTGGGCAGCGGCCAGTGGACAGCGGTCAGTGGACAGCGGCCAGTGGACAGCGGTCAGTGGGCAGCGGCCAGTGGACAGCGGCCAACGGCCAGTGGACAGCGGCCAGTGGACAGTGAACGGTGGAAAGCGGTCAGTGGGCAGCGGCCAGTGGACAGCGGCCAGCGGTCAGCGGCCAGTGGACAGCGGTCAGTGGGCAGCGGTCAGTGGGCAGCGGCCAGCGATCAGTGGACAGCGGCCAGTGGACAGCGGCCAATGGACAAGCTCGGTCAGTGGGCAGCGGACAGCGGCCAGTGGGCAGTGGACAGCGGCCAGCGGTCAGCGGACAGCGGTCAGTGGGCAGCGGCCGACAGACGGCTGCCGGTGGCGATTGGACAGGCCGGTACGGCGACACGCAGACCACACGGCCAGGGTGCAGTCGGCGCGCCGGCGGCGGCGCTGCCGCGACCATGGCGATTTGCATCGCTCACGTGAGTCGTCACCGTGCGCTGCTGTGAGACGCCGCCAGGGCGGCCGGCCCACCTGGACGGCCGCCGCGCGCCAGTGCGCATGCGCGCTCACCCCTGGCGCGCGCGCCTCCAGCAGAGGAGAGGACGACAGTCTGCGGTGGTGCCAGTGGGCGGTGCGACGCCGCGTGCCCGGTGTACGGTGGCTCCGGAGCGCTGTGGTCTCCGTCTGGGAGCTGTGCGAGTGACGACCGCCTCGGGAGCGGAGGAGCCCGGTCGGCTCTGTGTTACCGCAGCCCAGTGGCAGTGCACTCGGTACACTGGATTATGAGCATGTGCCAAAGGTAAGCCGGCGAACAATGACGGTCATGGGCACGTCTGGAGATCTCTCACAAAGCCAGCGGGTCCAAGTCCTCATTTTCAAAACATATTTTAAGATTGAACAAGGAAAATGACTACGTAACATTAGCAGGGTGTCCAACCAGTGGCGGTCCAGATCCCTCCCCCGCCTGACCCACCCGGGATCTGGACCAGTGGCGGTCCAGATCCCTCTCCCAGCCTGACCCACCCGGGATCTCCAGCCATGGTCATGGACGTCGCCGCGGATTTGGATATGGGGAATAGGATAATCCAAAATCGATCTGCTTCCACGCAACGCCTGCGGCGTTGCGCTAAGCCTCACGAAGTTTGGGAGGACGCGTCCCCATCCCCCCGCCCCTCGTCCCCCACCGTGGTGATGCCCATACCGGGAAGTGCGTTGCGTGAGTCGCCTCCTGGTGAGCCGTCTATCCGCGTTCTGCTGTTCTGCTGACACGGTTAGCACTTCTCACCAGGTGGCCCAGCCCGGCTTCTCACCAGGTGGCCCAGCCCGGCTTCGGTGCGGAGCAAATCCTGGAGCAGGCATTAATCTGCCACCTAAGTGAATATATCGGTCGATCGCTACTCTTCGTCCGCGACCAATCGGCGTGAGAGATTGGCGACGCCATATGACTCAACGGTCGACGTGTCGTACAACCAATAACTAACCGGAGCAGGCTGCTCGTGGAGGAATGCTAAAATCCTACACAATCGAAGGACAAAGCGAAACTGTATTTCACTGTGCTGACACTAATGCGTATGGGTAATGCGTTGGCATTACCCACACGTATGGGTAATGCGTTGGCATTACTCATTTTACCGTACATTTCGGTAATAATCTAAGTATTTCATATACGGTTGAATTGATTTTGCACGAAAACTGGAGAATGTGTGAAGCCTGGCGGTGACACATGGCGGGCGGTGACACATCAGCTAAGTTAGGTACATAAACGTGCAACGATGCATGGTGGAACACCAGACAAGGGCCATAGCCCATCCACTCTTCGGAAACTTTAGCAACCGCATGGGAGCTGCACGAAAAATGCAATCGACCAAAGGAATGACTTCCCATTTTCGAAAGGTCGTACGCCCTTGTGTGCAATAGGAAAAATCGGTGCACGCACGCTTATGTAAACATCCCTTAGTCGAACTTGCGGAGAGCTCGGTAGTTTGATAAGCTTCCGTTATTCGCGCATGTACGATGGTTGGAAGTTGAGCAGATGATCGCCGGTTACATGGAACCAGGCGCGAATGGCTACCATTACCATTACCATTACCATTAACATAGTATTACCATTTATATATGGTCGTTACTCACGTGCTTCATTGTAAGGCATATGTTGAACAATGGCTGTACGTGAATCCTGCGTCACGTCTGTGGTGGTCAGGGCTATCTCGCGACTGCGTGCGGAAATAACATGATAGTAGGTAGGAACACTTGGAGGTGGGATCAAGGGGATCAAGTCGTTATGAATTGATACTCACACATGTTGTAACATTTTGCCATTTCCCTTATGTTGCTGCTGAGAAATTGTCTTCCTGTGTGGTTCTTAGACACACATAATATGTTTTTGGGCCCACTTGAATATTATACGGTTCCCAATATATGTTATACATTCTAAACGGCAAAGTAAGTTTCCACTGTTGGATTATCTAGCTTTAATTATCGCTTCTTATTCAAACATAGCTGCACAAGTATTTTTGAAAAAAGCCGCCCAGGTATTCCCGAACATAACTCTGCACAGACAACATCGCCAATGTGAGAATCGTGCGAATCCATAACTTCAACCAGAGCACCTCCATTACCCACACCGAAGTTGCCATGGTCCAGCGATCGGGTATGTCGAATTTATCACGAATGCAAGGCAGCATTTTAGAAGTTATGGGCGCGAATGATCAAAGACTGGTCGAAGCGTCCTAAAGCCCAAATAGCAAACAGAAAACAAGCAAGGCAACATTGCTAAGTCGGAACTAGAATCGCCATTGGCATCGATTCTCCGTTGTTGCGCATTGACACATGGGTGTACTCTCCGGGGGCTGTAGCACATGTACCCCAATGTTTGGGCAGCTTCTTCTCGCATACCTTAACAGCCAAAACCATTACCCACCAAAAGTGATTTTTGATTTGATTGAGGGACATTTGATTAATTGTCAATAAGCTATGGACTAAGTGCACTACAAATTCTGAATCATTGTAATTTGTTTAAGCGCCGTTGTTGCCATGATAAAACGGCAGTGACTGCATTCTGTCGCTGAAGGTTCTGTTAGTGTATCATTGCCCTCAATTGATAGTGTGCTGTCCTGGAAATGGATCACAAGGGACCGATGCCTTTCCCTCCTATGTGAGAAGAATCCTCCGCAAACACCGACGTTTAGGTATAAGAGTTCCATTTTTAAAGTATATATGTACATATATACACACACACACACACACACACACACACACACACACACACACACACACACACACACACACACACACACACACACACACACACACACACACACACACACACACACACACACACACACACACACACACACACACACACTCACACACACACACACACACACACACACACACACACATATATATATATATATATATATATATATATATATATATATATATATATATGCGTGTGTGTGTGTGTGTGTGTGTGTGCATGCTGGAGCAACGCTATTTTTGGAAGTATTCAGAGTTGCAATGGATTGACATCCTTCCAGCTCTTTTAGTGTTCATGCATTTTGAATTTCAAATATTTAAGTGATGAGTTTTGTGTCTCTCCGGAACAGAGCTACCTTCCCCGTCCACAAAGCGAGTCCTCCTTTCTCTTTTGGATCGGACGTGCCATCACTTTATTTGGAGGACGCGGGAACCTGGCATGAATTACCATTCTTAATTGGTAATTGCGATGCTATTAGAAATTGTATACAATCGACCACGTGATGGGCCCTGGTCGGCAGAGATTGAACAAACTTCTGAACATTTTATCACAGGACCATGAGCATGGGCTTTTCCACATATTTTGGTTGGGGTGACGGGGGTGGCGAGTGTTTTTGGATCGATTTTTCTTATGCAACGCCATAGGTATAAAGTTAAATTTTAGGAAGTTTATGGTGACGAGTCCCCACCGCCCCGGGCCGTGGCGACGACCGTGCCAATGAGCTCATATCATTCATATAGCCATGTAAGGTTGCAATGGATGGATGGTTGTACGAATGCAGGATGCAAGGAAGAAGGGAAGAGGTGCCAAGGATGTAATTATTCGAAAGTGCGTCAAGTCATTCGTCGTGTTCGACAGCTGTTGGGAAACCCGCCGGGAAACGTGCTGCAGAGGCGCAGCCAAGGGGGGCCGCCCCCATAGCAACCAACATGCACTAGATCCAACTGTAAATTTTGAGGCCTTCACCATTGTAAACGAAAAATTACCGGCGCGCAAAGCGCACCGAAAGCATTCTGTTTCCTGACATTTCTGTCGTCAGATCCCAGTTAAGAAAATTCTGACTGCGCCACCGTTTGCATGTCATGCCCTGACCTGTACGGGCTTGTCCATCCGGTTGCCTCTGATGCTAGGCATACATGGCCCTTCACATTTGTTTCAATACTTCAGTATTACACTCTAGAACCGATGTATGTGTGTGTGCTTTTCAATATATTGTGTAGCTGGTTATCAGCGAGGTCCAAGGGCGACGGAATTTTAGTTGGCAGAAAAGCACTGAAGCGTCCGGTCTGACATGGTTGTCCCGACCATGACTCATCGTTCTGCAACAACATACTCTAGAATCAAGACTATGCACGAGCATACAGCAGTCATTCCTTCAGTGTTGTTACTTCATGTTAGTTAGTTATTAGGGCTTTAGGGCGCATCGACTACATCGGTCATGTAGCGCCCATGTTACTTCACGTTGCCAGGTTCTGACTTGTATATTCTTCTCTATCCGTCTCCATGTGGCGTCGTGTTTGTAATTTGTCACCCTCTTTTTCGACAGCGTTTCTAACCGCACAGTTTTGGCAGCGAGGTAGACGAGCGTCGATGGTGGCATTTTGCTGTCGATTCGTCTGGGATACGATGGGATTCATTATTGCACGTAAAGAGAATATTCAATGTGTCATGCCACCGGGAGCATTGTTTTCATGCCTAAAGAGAAGCATTGCATTACGTGCGAAATGCCGACGGACAACATCGATTCTGCGATGATAAACATTTCAAGCCAATGTCATACCTGAAGAGATGCCACTTATGCGCGAAGCATTGCGTACTTCTGGTGCAATACTGTTGGCAAATTCGGTGAGCTTTAGGCTTTTCACCATCGCGATTGGTTACTCCTGATATTGCATGCCTGAAACATTTGGGGGACTTATGTCAGAATCTCTGGCAGTTTCCGATCTTTGACGTCTCATGGACAAAAAGGATCAGTATTTGACTTAGCGGGCATATGATCATAGGAAGTCTCTTTTTACGAACCTCTTCCTACCAGTTATTTAAGTATGAAAGTTGAATGCATTCAATTATTTTTCACTAATCTTGGAACTTCATTAATTTTTATCTTGGAATGAATGGAAATCACTCATTTATGTTGGATTGAAAATTGTGTTTGGTTGGTTGGAACCTGATATATAGTCCAAAATGCAATCAGGTGCCATTATTGGCTGGACTTCACAAGCCATCAACCTCTCTGAAGTGGTTTAATAATGTACTAATACAAACTCAAAAATAATGCAAAAATAATAAAACTAATGCACCGTCTCTTCTGCATAACGATTGCATTGACGACAACGTGTGATTTAGCTCGGTGTTCGATATGTGCATGTATTCAACATCGGAACAAAATTTACGTTGGTAACACATGACTTAAATTTGATTTCATATCGCGGGTAGTAAAGAGACGCATTAAATTGGTATTCGTAGCATCTATTAACTTTGTTCTTCGCGTCATGTTCTCAATGCTACAAGAGACCTTCCGCGAAAGTACTCACATACTCTGTGTAGGATCAGTGGTGACAGAATATTTGAGTTCAGGAAGGTAAGAATACGCCCCATTTGAAGCAGCTTCCTTGCAATCTACTTCGTTGCGTTAATGTTCAGTTTTGCAGCTTAAGGACGCGGGACGGGGGCCGCAACGCCCCAGCGCTCCCCCTAATTTCACCGTCTATGTGTAGGAGAGCATATCATTGAAAATTAAGGCACTGGGCATTGAAGAACACAAATAATTAGACGCCACTGGAATTGGAAGCTACACCTGGGGACTATAAATCGACAACGAAATGCGGCATTCAGCATAGCAGCTATGGTATCCATTTATCAAAGACATGTAGCAGGTTCTCGTGGCTTAGCAATTTCTGAGATAATGCGGTAAGAAAGAGAGTTAAAGCAGTGTACCGAAACCCGCAGAATATTGCTTGTTACGACCGCAGACAATTCAGTGGCATCGGCTGCATGCCTTTGCCACCAGAGGATGCCCTTCAGATACTGAAGGCATTGCGAGTTCCCTAATGTCCTGGAACTCCGCCACAGGGCGGGTGTGAGAGGGGCGGCGGGGATGCATCCCCTCCAACTCTTCTAACATCTGATACAATACCTGTGAGCGGTTCATGGAACATATCGGTTCGAAATTGTCCACATCCCCCGCATTTTTGTGTTGGCAGTGTGGTGGAGCTCGCGCTCGTGCGCGGCATTCTCAGCGTCTTGACACCTGAATGCCTGTCAGGTTCACATCAGTCACGCCGTGACGTGAGTGACAGGCTGTCCGACAGGGGTGGGAAAGGTTCGGGTTCAGTTTATCTCGCGGCATCGAATGGGACGACGTCGTTTTCGCGCCAACGACTAACGGCACCTCCACTTGCCTTGTGACGTCACTGCCCGCCGGACGTGCAGTTACATCGACAGTCGCATCACGTCGCGTGAGCGCGGTATGGTGCTGCCGTCTGCCCTGCTGTACCCACCGCTACCGCTCGGGAGCGTCACTGTCCACCACTATCCAAATACATGCACGGTGCGCTGTCCGTGTATGGTATGGTGCTGCCGTCAGCCCTGCTGTACCCACCACTACCGCTCGGGAGCGTCACTGTCCACCACTACCGCTCGGGAGCGTCACTGTCCACCACTATCCAAATACACGCACGGTGTGCTGTCCGTGTACGCGTGTAGATGTGGAAAACGGAACTGTGCCTAGGTGTGCTGCGGCTTGCCGGTTCGACTTGTAGAATGTTCTGACGCTGCCATTCATGCTTAGGTGGACCGGGCGTCGTCCTCCGCCAGTGTCAAGCTGGGATTTCAAACACGTATTGCATCATCTACCTGATCGGGAAGATTGTGGTTTTGAGGTGCGGCTGCTGCTTAGCTTCCATGCGCGCCTGTTTATGTCCGTCCACGAACTTGTTAGTCTGGGCGTTTGGGTAGTCGTGACACTGTGAGTAGCACGCGGGACATCAATGTTGAGGCCTCGCTATCCGACTATGGAGGCCCACCTGTTTCTGGATGTGACCCTACGCCACGAGCTGTAATGAAATCTCCCATAACACCAGACAGTTTTACGGTCGATAATTCGTGGTCTGCAGCTTTCTGTCGACAATGCGGCACTCAACCGCTCCACAGCCTCCCCCCCAGCTGAGAGGCCCGGGCTGTCCCGCTGCCTCCCAGTGCACGCTGCCAGACTGCTCCACAGCCGACTCTCCCCGTCAGACCGTGTCGCAGTTGTCACCACCAACACTCTCAGCCTCGGCCAACCTCCTGCCCAGCCGCCTGCCCACGACTCCGCCGGCCGCAGCGAAACAGTAGACCGGACCGCCGCCGGTAGCCACCGACACAATGACCCCTTCGGCGATGACTGGTCACTGCAGCGACCACCGACCATTGTGCAGCTGACCATGGTGATGGCGAGGGGTGCGGAGCCGGCAGTCGGCCGCTGCCTCACCGGCCGTGATGCCAGGGGACGGCGGTGACCGTCCTGCACCGGCCTGCTGGGGCCAGGGAGGTCCCAGCTCAGTACTGGCCACAACCTGCACCGGCCTGCTGGGGCCAGGGAGGTCCCAGCTCAGTACCGGCCACAACCTGCACCGGCCTGCTGGGGCCAGGGAGGTCCCAGCTCAGTACCGGCCACAACCTGCACCGGCCTGCTGGGGCCAGGGAGGTCCCAGCTCAGTACCGGCCACAACCTGCACCGGCCTGCTGGGGCCAGGGAGGTCCCAGCTCAGTACCGGCCACAACCTGCACCGGCCTGCTGGGGCCAGGGAGGTCCCAGCTCAGTACCGGCCACAACCTGCACCGGCCTGTTGGGGCCAGGGAGGTCCCAGCTCAGTACCGGCCACAACCTGCACCGGCCTGCTGGGGCCAGGGAGGTCCCAGCTCAGTACCGGCCACAACCTGCACCGGCCTGCTGGGGCCAGGGAGGTCCCAGCTCAGTACCGGCCACAACCTGCACCGGCCTGCTGGGGCCAGGGAGGTCCCAGCTCAGTACCGGCCACAACCTGCACCGGCCTGCTGGGGCCAGGGAGGTCCCAGCTCAGTACCGGCCACAACCTGCACCGGCCTGTTGGGGCCAGGGAGGTCCCAGCTCAGTACCGGCCACAACCTGCACCGGCCTGTTGGGGCCAGGGAGGTCCCAGCTCAGTACCGGCCACAACCTGCACCGGCCTGCTGGGGCCAGGGAGGTCCCAGCTCAGTACCGGCCACAACCTGCACCGGCCTGCTGGGGCCAGGGAGGTCCCAGCTCAGTACCGGCCACAACCTGCACCGGCCTGCTGGGGCCAGGGAGGTCCCAGCTCAGTACCGGCCACAACCTGCACCGGCCTGCTGGGGCCAGGGAGGTCCCAGCTCAGTACCGGCCACAACCTGCACCGGCCTGTTGGGGCCAGGGAGGTCCCAGCTCAGTACCGGCCACAACCTGCACCGGCCTGTTGGGGCCGGGGAGGTCCCAGCTCAGTACCGGCCACAACCTGCACCGGCCTGTTGGGGCCAGGGAGGTCCCAGCTCAGTACCGGCCACAACCTGCACCGGCCTGTTGGGGCCAGGGAGGTCCCAGCTCAGTACCGGCCACAACCTGCACCGGCCTGTTGGGGCCAGGGAGGTCCCAGCTCAGTACCGGCCACAACCTGCACCGGCCTGCTGGGGCCAGGGAGGTCCCAGCTCAGTACCGGCCACAACCTGCACCGGCCTGTTGGGGCCAGGGAGGTCCCAGCTCAGTACCGGCAACAACATGCAGCACACCGAAATGTCTCTGGTGGGAGGGAGAGCGTCGACACAGTGGACCTCTTGGGCTGGGGAGGCTCCTGCTCAGTGCTGGTGACGGCGTTAGGGGCGTCGCCAAAGTGGACTTTTCGGGCTTAGGGGCCTAGCTTACCCATCATAGCAGGGGAAGTCTGGACTTGGGGAGGGGAGACACACACGTCCCTCCCTGTATTTATCCCTGGCATTTGGGAATTGCCGGTCGTCTTGCAGACCGAAAATTGTATGAGCCTCTAGATCTTTCTGCAGCTTAAATGCACGTTTCCATCATCTATATCACTCCGTCACTGATATTACTTGTCAAATACAATTAGAACGGCACACAGAAAAGGGCAGTAAGAACATATTAGGTACGAATTTTCTTGTAAACGTTATTGGTTCAGCAAGGAACGGATCTTCATATCCTGCTCTCCTAAAAGATGCCTCTGCGCATAATTCTAAAAATTTCCTCCAACCGTGGGATCCACTTTTGCACTGAAAAGGAAGTTTCGGCTTGCATCAATTCCGAATTGCAAAGCCATAAAGCTGATGAAGCATGGCAGCTGGTATTCTTCTGGGCCGCTCTGTGTCTTCTACACTGGCTATTCCGACCCAGTGCAGCAGTTCTGTCTCGATCCTGATGGCTCCCTCTCGATCTGGATGTTCTGCCACATGAGTCCATCTCGAAAGATCCCCCAGCCTTCAGATCACGTGGCTTATGCACCCACCTCGGAAGAACCCCCGATCCTTCAGATCACGTGGCTCATGCACCTCGTCTCGGAAGGTGCCCCACCCCTCAGATCACGTGGCCCATTCAATTCACCCTAATTGACTGGCATGCGATGCTAATGTTGCTAAGTCACCAGGAGCAAATATAATTCAACCGGCTCTCTTACACTCTAGAGAGGTGCTCGTCGGCAGGAATCTCGGCTTGTTCTCGGTGGCCTTGTGGTGGACCGGCATGCTCGCTGCCTGCTCCATGCCTGTTGCTAGGCAAATGTGCTGGCATAATGTTGATGGGGCGAAGCCCCAAGTTATAATTTGACGACATCTAGGCATGTGTAATAGCGGGTATCTTGCGGAAAAACGACGGGGAAGGACGGGGCTGCAACAACAAAAATAGCTTCACTGCCTGACTACCATTCCCGCCACGATATTGTTTGTGTTGCACCCTCCTGCTATCTACGGAGCACATGTGCCGCTCCTCTCACCTTCAGGTGGTGAGGTACATCTCTCACTGGCACCACACGAACCAGCTGCTGTTATCTGCCTTGACTGCAAGCGTTGCATTCTCCAACACTGACTTAACTGGCCAGTTGAAGTCACCCGCATGCGGTGCACAGGCCGGGCCGCTAAAAAAGCATCACTGAAACCTGCTCCAGGAGCGTGCCAGGAGGATTACCCGATCATTCCGAGGAGTAAGGCCGCATTAAGATGGCAGATTTCCAGAGTGCAGGGCTCTTGTGGAGATGGGTTCGGAGCGAGCTTTTAGGCAAAAAAATTCCGCCTCGTCTTGACATCATATGGCGTACTTGTGCTGCTGTGTTTTGCACTTGAATGGTAAGCATTTTGCTGTTGAACTAAGCACTCGATGTAGCCATTCATCAAGACGAGTCGATTAGACTGCACTTGAACTTCAATCAGACAATGGATACACTTACCACATGGAAATACCTTGATCAACTGCCGTCTGTCAAGGGCATTGAGTGCTGTGAATGCCCACCCAGTCGAGCTTTCCGGTCACGGAATGCTGCGAAAGGTATTGGCGCTTACCATGTCTGATGAAGGAACTTTGACCCATTCCAAGGTAGATTTACCAAGGCTATGTTACATCAAATACCTCTGGCATAATTGCTGGACGAATGCTGCGAGCCTTTTGGTCACACTTTTTGTCTTCGCCTGTTTTACTCCTGAGCGTATTCTCATACTATTTCCACATGATGTTTCGTTCATCGGATTACTTGTATACATTCGATTGTATGTACATTGCATACACCCAGGGATCTTTTGAAGTTATTACAATATAACTGGCCATTTTCTTCTTCAAATTTAGATCTGCGTTAGCCACAGAAATGGAACTTTTCACGCGAGGTAATCGAATTGGGACAAAATTGCATTTATCCTGAACTGATTAGAAAGTTTCTTGTCTTTCTTTACTATATAAGCTGGTTTCGGTTCCCAGAGCTCCACCTGATATGGCAATTCCCGCATGCACGTGACGAGGCAAAATAGCCTGCTGAACTTTTACTTAACTGAGTCGGATGCATTACAATAGCACACTACTTGCCATCAAAAGGGTACTGAGTGTCATCATTTGATATAAAGAAGTTTTCTTCCCTCGGAAGAGGAGCAACTGTGGCTTCCAACAATGCGATCCTCCCACGAACTGCGTCGTCATGAGGATCCGCTGGGTGGGAACGACCCCCCTTTCCGGCAAGACTGGGCACGCGCCACCTTCAGTCTCGGTCGCTGATGGCCGGTTGTTGTGTTGGTTGTTGTGTCGGCTGGCTGTCGGCTGGTGATGGGCACGCGCCACCTTCAGTCTCGGTCCGCGGCTGGCTCGCCGCCCCAGCTTACCTTGGATCCACTGGCGTATAAATTAGACATAAATGAATGAATATGTCCGGCGGCGTCAGCCGGAGCCGCCGCGGCTCATCAATTATTCATCCCACGACGGGCCATTGGGCGGCCAACAAGCACCGCCGCCGCGACCTGGCTCTGCTCGGGCCCGGCCAGCCAGTCGACACCAGTCTGTCGGGGCTGACCCGCCGACACAGCTATGTCAGGACCCGACCAGCAGTCGACACCAGTCTGTCGGGGCTGACCCGCCGACACAGCTATGTCAGGGCCCGGCCAGCCAGTCGACCCCAGTCTGTCGGGGCTGACCCGCCGACACAGCTATGTCAGGGCCCGGCCAGCCAGTCGACCTCAGTCTGCCGGGGCTGACCCGCCGACACAGCTATGTCAGGGCCCGACCAGCCAGTCGACCCCAGTCTGCCGGGGCTGACGCGCCGACACAGCTATGTCAGGACCCGACCAGCAGTCGACACCAGTCTGTCGGGGCTGACGCGCCGACACAGCTATGTCAGGGCCCGACCAGCAGTCGACACCAGTCTGCCGGGGCTGACCCGCCGACACAGCTATGTCAGGACCCGACCAGCAGTCGACACCAGTCTGCCGGGGCTGACGCGCCGACACAGCTATGTCAGGACCCGACCAGCAGTCGACACCAGTCTGTCGGGGCTGACCCGCCGACACAGCTATGTCAGGGCCCGACCAGCCAGTCGACCCCAGTCTGCCGGGGCTGACGCGCCGACACAGCTATGTCAGGACCCGACCAGCAGTCGACACCAGTCTGCCGGGGCTGACCCGCCGACACAGCTATGTCAGGACCCGACCAGCAGTCGACACCAGTCTGCCGGGGCTGACGCGCCGACACAGCTATGTCAGGACCCGACCAGCAGTCGACACCAGTCTGTCGGGGCTGACCCGCCGACACAGCTATGTCAGGACCCGACCAGCAGTCGACACCAGTCTGTCGGGGCTGACCCGCCGACACAGCTATGTCAGGACCCGACCAGCAGTCGACACCAGTCTGTCGGGGCTGACCCGCCGACACAGCTATGTCAGGACCCGACCAGCAGTCGACACCAGTCTGCCGGGGCTGACCCGCCGACACAGCTATGTCAGGGCCCGGCCAGCCAGTCGACCTCAGTCTGTCGGGGCTGACCCGCCGACACAGCTATGTCAGGGCCCGGCCAGCCAGTCGACCTCAGTCTGTCGGGGCTGACCCGCCGACACAGCTATGTCAGGACCCGACCAGCAGTCGACACCAGTCTGTCGGGGCTGACCCGCCGACACAGCTATGTCAGGACCCGACCAGCCAGTCGACACCAGTCTGTCGGGGCTGACCCGCCGACACAGCTATGTCAGGACCCGACCAGCCAGTCGACACCAGTCTGTCGGGGCTGACGCGCCGACACAGCTATGTCAGGACCCGACCAGCAGTCGACACCAGTCTGTCGGGGCTGACCCGCCGACACAGCTATGTCAGGACCCGACCAGTCAGTCGACACCAGTCTGTCGGGGCTGACGCGCGCGACACAGCTATGTCAGGGCCCGACCAGCCAGTCGACCCCAGTCTGCCGGGGCTGACCCGCCGACACAGCTATGTCAGGACCCGACCAGCCAGTCGACCCCAGTCTGCCGGGGCTGACCCGCCGACACAGCTATGTCAGGGCCCGACCAGCAGTCGACACCAGTCTGCCGGGGCTGACCCGCCGACACAGCTATGTCAGGACCCGACCAGCAGTCGACACCAGTCTGCCGGGGCTGACGCGCCGACACAGCTATGTCAGGACCCGGCCAGCAGTCGACACCAGTCTGTCGGGGCTGACCCGCCGACACAGCTATGTCAGGGCCCGACCAGCCAGTCGACACCAGTCTGTCGGGGCTGACGCGCCGACACAGCTATGTCAGGACCCGACCAGCAGTCGACACCAGTCTGTCGGGGCTGACCCGCCGACACAGCTATGTCAGGGCCCGGCCAGCCAGTCGACACCAGTCTGTCGGGGCTGACGCGCGCGACACAGCTATGTCAGGGCCCGACCAGCCAGTCGACCCCAGTCTGCCGGGGCTGACCCGCCGACACAGCTATGTCAGGGCCCGGCCAGCCAGTCGACCCCAGTCTGTCGGGGCTGACCCGCCGACACAGCTATGTCAGGACCCGGCCAGCAGTCGACCCCAGTCTGCCGGGGCTGACGCGCCGACACAGCTATGTCAGGACCCGACCAGCCAGTCGACCCCAGTCTGCCGGGGCTGACCCGCCGACACAGCTATGTCAGGACCCGACCAGCCAGTCGACCCCAGTCTGTCGGGGCTGACCCGCCGACACAGCTATGTCAGGACCCGACCAGCAGTCGACACCAGTCTGTCGGGGCTGACCCGCCGACACAGCTATGTCAGGACCCGGCCAGCCAGTCGACACCAGTCTGTCGGGGCTGACCCGCCGACACAGCTATGTCAGGACCCGACCAGCAGTCGACACCAGTCTGCCGGGGCTGACCCGCCGACACAGCTATGTCAGGACCCGGCCAGCCAGTCGACCCCAGTCTGTCGGGGCTGACCCGCCGACACAGCTATGTCAGGGCCCGACCAGCAGTCGACACCAGTCTGCCGGGGCTGACGCGCCGACACAGCTATGTCAGGACCCGACCAGCCAGTCGACCCCAGTCTGCCGGGGCTGACCCGCCGACACAGCTATGTCAGGACCCGGCCAGCCAGTCGACCCCAGTCTGCCGGGGCTGACCCGCCGACACAGCTATGTCAGGACCCGACCAGCCAGTCGACACCAGTCTGCCGGGGCTGACCCGCCGACACAGCTATGTCAGGACCCGACCAGCAGTCGACACCAGTCTGTCGGGGCTGACCCGCCGACACAGCTATGTCAGGACCCGGCCAGCCAGCCCACCTCTGCCCGCACCGAACGCCCGACGCAGCTCTACCCCCTCGACTGCGCGGTCAGACACACCTCAGGCATGTTGACCCAGTTAAGACAGACCGATGACTGGGCTTCGCCATGGCCGCGCGAGGCGACTTGCAAAGTGTAATTGCATCAGCAGGCTATGGCCACAGACGTAGCCGTACGGCCATTTCGCCAGTGTACCAGCGGCCTGGCTATAACCCTCCTGCTATTTCTGCTCACCGCGTGCGCCCTGCAAGCCTTGTGCGCCTTTTGCCAAACTCCCTTGGTCCTGCAACGGTAAAACACAATATATGCACCGACTGTCACGTAGGATCTGGTTATCATTGCTTAGCAAGCACGCACACCTGCTGCTACTGTTGTACAGCAGGTCTGTTTGTCTATCGCTAGATCGTGAAGCAGTTGTGAAGTGAACGCTATTGAATGTGACGTGATGGAAGGCATGTGGCTAGTTGAAGACAAGTAGTAGGGTTTTCTCCTGGCATATCTCGATACAATCCATGCAACAATTATGTCTTTTTACCTGTTTTCTATAGTTATTTATTTGTGAGCACTGATTCGATAAACATCTGCAACGATATGATGCCATGTGACAATAGTCAACCAATATATCTTAGCATATTGTGGATGGTCTTCCTCTATCTCAGCACAGGAAGGAAGTTAATAGCGTAGTTTGATCTTGGGCTGGCGTACACCCATATCGTCGACTCAGGAGTTTTCACTGGGGTCGTCATCTAGCGAAAAGCTTTGATGCGGAAGAACAAACTAAGCGTGATTTTAATTCAATTTTAGTCACTTTAGATCAAACGACGCTCATACGTCAAATTTAGTCTTACTGGGAGAAGTTGCAGATTGAGGGCCGGCTTCGGTTGCAGTCAACACATAAATCAAGGCTGTGCGATCGCTTGCCTGTGCCTGCGCCCACCGACTGGCTGAGGTCTGCGACGGAGCCGTGACCGATAAGCCATCTGTGTGGCCGTGCCGTGCGGCCGCTGATGGCTGCCGCCGGCACCATGGTCGACACGCTCTCCTAACGGGACCAGGCCGGTACGGCGCGGGCCAGCGGTGCCTCGCCGCGCCCAGATGATCACCTAACGGCGTCTGTTCGGCGGCACCGCCACCACAGACACCCTTCCCACCCCCACCTCACTGGTCCACCCCCTGTCCGCTGACGTGTTCTGCGGCACCGCCAGCACAGCCACCCTGCTCACCCCCACCTCACTGGTCCGCCCCCTGTCCGCCGGAGAGTCCTGCGGCACCGCCAGCACAGCCACCCTGCTCACCCCCACCTCCACCTCCACCTCCAGCCTCACCCCCAACCCAGCCAGTCGTCTGGAGCGCCCCCTGTCTGCTGACGGGTGCTATGGCACCGCCAGACACAGCCACCCCGCCCACTCCCACCCGCACTCCCACTCCACCCCAGCCAGCCAGCCAGCCATCTGTTCCGCCTCCGTGTGATTTGCTGGTATTGCTCCATCCAACCCACTGCTCCGGCTCTAACTCTCTGTCTGATGTACCGTTCTGTCTCTGGTTCTCTTTCTTTTCTGCCGGTGTGTCCCTGACCCGCTGCTCTGGTGTGAGGTGTGACCTTGTGTCCTCTTTACCGTCCGTCGGTCTGCTTCTACCCTGTCACCTTCTCGAGCTACCTCAAACCCTCTGCCTGATACACCGGTACTCATGCGAACGAGAGGAACGGCGACGTCGATGGACCGACGTATACACACTTGGGTATATCAAGCCGACTATTGCTGCTGACTGGCACCCAAATATAGAACCCAATCTGTGCTGTCTTGCACAGCTCGCCGGGCAGTCAAATAGCCCGACCCACCGACGGACGCAGGCGATATCGAATAGAGAGTTGAGATCACGGACTTCCGGGCCTATTCATCGGTACGTGTTCAGCGCGAGGGGCACTCCGAGAAGCTCTGTTTTTGTTGCCCAATTCCTAAGAAAAAACCTTCACGCGCTTTCGGTTACGTGCAGTGCAACTTTTTCGCAGTTGGCGCGCACGTCCAGCTATCTTTTGATCTGCATACGGTTGTCGTGAACCGTCCCAGGATGAACGGCAGCAGCCATGTGCTGCTATGACCGAAACTGCAGTGTGCTATTATGTCCGAAGCTGCAGTGTGGCGTATTTGTGCTGCACATGTCCATTCCACGCAGTCTGCTCTCAGTTATGCGCGATGTAACACAAATATCTTTCAAGCTCTGGTTTTACGTCTAAGCTCATTGTGTTTCACTTATAAACAGACAGCGAAGCGTTATAGCGACGGCATTTTAATTTGCGGGCCACAGTTGATGCTTAATATTCTAACTCAGTCGGTTGTTTTCGCCTTGCATAGAAATTCAGTGCCATGTCCGTTTACATCGGAAACCGACGAATAATGTACGCATGTATGCATGTGCATGCAGGGCTCAGTTGTTGGTGTTTATCCTGGATCGATGCAACCTGACATGTACACCAAACACAATACATATTTGAGAAGATCAAACCGAGGGCATTACCCTCTTCCCTCTCGCAATAGTTGAGCGCTGTTAAGGGCGACTTTGTGCGTGGGAAATACACTGATCGCCTAATATTGTGAGGCCTGGGGCGCCTGTCTGGCGTTCAATGCAAATGCTTGGTCGGTGAGGTATTGCAGTTCTCCAGATGAATTGCATTCCTATGCAAATATGTGTCATCGGGCATTCACATCATCAACATTTGGTACTCATGAATGGTGATTTTGGCAGAGTGCCATCGATCTTTAGAGGTCGCTTGTTTCCGAAATTGACTTGTTCTGTGAGGCTCTGAGTCGGAGAATGCGCTATATGTGGACCCGGTGGGAGACTACGCTGTCCGAAGTTTGCTGAAAGAATATAGAAGCTGGTCAATCAGTGGCACTAAATGCATTGTGAACTGCAAGGAACATACGGATACTGACGCTAAATCCGTAACAAAATTTAATGTTGAGCAAAGAACACTCGCAAAAAGTGTTCCGTTTCGGTTCCTCTTGTTTTGCATTGATAATCGGAATGCCCACATGACCCAGATGTTGTTCCAAGGTATCCCTGTAGTATTTCTGTTCGTGGAAAGCACATCCAGCACCTATTATTATGAGGAATGATTATATGTGTTACCTGGCCGTACCAGAGTAGCCATCACAAGCATGTGGTCAAGGTAAAGAGTTGAAGAATATCGAACCTTCGACAAGTTCCGCTCGCCATCCCCGGGGACACAAAGTTCAATTTATTTTCGTGCTCACATTCGAGGTATTCCAACAGTCCCCCAGCAATGCTGGAACTACTCACCACTACAAAATCGTCAATCGCGAAATCATTCTGTCGTTAGACACTGTCTGCATTGAAACTGGAAATATTAGGGTTCATTACAGTCGATTTCATACATGAGTTTTCTGTATCTAATGTTCAGTATTTGACCAGACTGTGTTTGCATTTGACCGTGTAAATTGGCCAGAGGAACCTTACCAATGTCGTACCTAACGTGGCACTGCTGTCCGCATCCCGGAGGGAGCCGATCGGACGTCAGTGGCAGTTGAAATACACGCCACACTGCTTCACGGAGCATCAGTGTGATATGTGCGGATCGTGATCAAGAGCAGGTTAAGCTGCAAATAGCGCCGTAAAAGACAGCATCGGTCGCCACCACTGTGCCGTTCCACAACACTGTTCCCAATGGCTGTGGGTGCTGTGCCGTGCTCACAGTTGGTCGTGCTCATGTGCCGCTCTGACCACATGTGACCTCTGACCTAGAGCATCGTCCGCTGAGCCCACGTGATCCTGGGCCCTCGGGCGCAGAATGTCGTCTGCTTAGGTCACGTGTTCTTGGGGCGTGCCAGCCTTGGCTACCCGGTGGAATCACCAACGGTGCATGTCTCAATGTAACTGCATTGGCCAGAGTAAGCTAACCCATGCGTAGAGGAGAGGAGAGTGCTGTGTTGGCTAATTATTGCTGGGATGACAACCAAGCATGGGCCGATTAGCGCCACGAGTCGGATAATTGCGTCAGTCACGAGGTGATTCCTTCACACCATCAAGGAGGCATGATATCTTTTCACACGGTATTGTATATATATATAACCAATGCAATTGATGAGCCCTTAAGCCTAATTCACCAACCAATCCGCACGTCTTCACATCAGGGGAGGGGTGAGTGGGAGTGCATTGCACAGTGCGTATTGCGCTCAGTACACGCCATGGTTGCGATGCCAAAGGGTCGAAGCATTATTTTTAATTGGGGGGGCGTAAAACATTGTGTCGATGCTGCACTCATTCAGAGTCTGACACAGGGCGTATGTGAGACGTCTCGCTGAGCGAGTGCACAGTTTACGTCTGAGAGCCAGGCTTTGCTCGGGATCTGACACAGGGCGTTGTGAGACGTCTCGCTGAGCGAATGCACAGTTTACGTCTGAGCGCCAGGTCTTGCTCGATAACTGACTCCGGGCGCATGTAAGACGTCTCACTGAGCAGCAGAGTGCGCAGTTTGTCCGCGCGCCAGGCTCTGCAGAGGCGGCCCTCGGACTGTCTGCCGTTTGAGGAAACAGCGCACCTCACAGAGCTGCCAGGCACGATTAGTTCGAATTGAAATACGGGCCGATCTTCGATCTCATGGAGGCTGGATAGTGTCTGCGTTTGTAGGCGAGTGCTCGCACAAGCGAAAATGAAGCCGCACTAAAAAAAGTCGCAAGTTTTACATTGACGAAGCCCTTTATGAGGCCAGCATGGAACACGAATCTACAT
The DNA here is from genome assembly GCA_034440615.1 of Ashinkailepas kermadecensis. Lineage (NCBI taxonomy): Eukaryota > Metazoa > Arthropoda > Thecostraca > Neolepadidae > Ashinkailepas > Ashinkailepas kermadecensis. Next base: position 168,599 of record JAOTOM010004629.1, on the reverse strand, counting down.
CACTAAGGCAAGCCTTAAACATCATGCATAGGTAAAATACCGTTGCGTGCTGAATCATTGTCTGATGGATAGACGCTCCGTCGGACGATTCGTACCCCCATAATTCACGTCCATACCGGCTGTTGGTTCCGAGGATGTAGTCAAAGCGACCACATGGTCACCTGGTGCGGCAGCGTCACGTTCCTGGCCGACCTCGCGTGACGCCGGTGGCACACGGCCTCGGCGACCTCCGCGTCCGCCCCGACTCATCTGCCAACTGCCGGCGGAGCCCGTCACGCCTCGGCCCGCCATATAGCCGTGACGTCGGCAGGGATTTGGCCCTGGGCTCCGCACTTGAGCCCGTTACGCCTCGGCCCGCCATATAGCCGTGACGTCGGCAGGGATTTGGCCCTGGGCTCCGCACTTGAGCCCGTTACGCCTCGGCCCGCCATATAGCCGTGACGTCGGCAGGGATTTGGCCCTGGGCTCCGCACCTGAGCCCGTCACGCCTCGGCCCGCCGCACAGCCGTGACGTCGTGGGCTCTTGTGATTCATCGCACCAACTGGTGTCAAATTCATCTTCTCCGCCACCCGTAATTACGGTTTCAGTGGACCCTGTTACCGCAGACCTTCCGATGGCAGAATTCAGACGATCATGAGACTTGGCCAGTAGTGAAATGTTCGGCTCGGTGATATGCAGCATCGGCATGCTGGTCATGCCACCTTCATTGATGGGTGCTCCCTCATCATCCACCCACATCGAACCATGGGATGCTCCTCTCATATCGCACCTACGCGGAGACTGCCTCCTCACAGCGCACAGCACACTAACTCAAAAGGGGGCTCCTCTGTGACACGCCCACGCAGAAGGGGCTCCTCTGTGTGACACACCAACGCCGAAGGGGGTTCCTCTGTGACACACCCACACCGAAGGGGCTCCTCTGTGGCAGGCCCACGCAGAAGGGGCTCCTCTGTGACACGCCCACGCAGAAGGGGCTCCTCTGTGACACACCCACGCCGAAGGGGGCTCCTCTGTGACACACTTACACCCTGGGCCTCCTCTGCGATATACTTACGCCGAAGGGGGCTCCTCTGCGACACATCCAGCCCCGGGGCTCCTCTGCGACATAGGGCATACCAGGTCGTGCCCGTGTGTTGAGGGCCATCTCTGCCGGGCCACGTCTGGTACAGCCGCCGCTCGCCGCTCTTCCCACTCTGGATGGGAGCGGTGCCGTGACGTCATCAGGCGGACACTCGACCTCGCCGGCCGCCCGTTTCCGCGATCCGGCGTGGCCCGGGGTGAGTCTGCCGGCGGACGGGTGGGTGCCTCCCTGCCACCAGTCGGCCGCTTCCTGTCCTGGAACAGGGTGCGAGCGCCAGGCAAGCCGTGTCGTGTGTGAGGGTGCGGTTCGCAGACGGCAAGAACGCTGCTGACATTGACGCCAATGAAGTGTGAACGTTCGGTACACTTAAAGGCAGGTTATTTCAGTACTGTTGTTTCCACACTGCGTATCAATGCCTGAACCGCTCACCTCACGATCGCGGCCTCCATGGGCATTGTGGATAATTCAGATGTAATAATCAGGACCGTTCCAACCTATGATTAGACCAAAGTGTGTCTTCATATGAAATCCTTCAATTCCACATTACGTGATTAGCATGCATTCGGAGGTAAAGCGGGTGGGACATCCGCCACAAAACAAGCTTTCGCTCAGTGATATCGGAATGAAGTGCCAAATATCATGAGATTTAAACATTTTCGTATGCAGCTGTGGCATTCAGTTGATCCCGTTGCCTGTCTATCTGTCTGGTTCCACCTGTCTGTTGACGGTAGCACAGAATGAGCTTTGCAGGGGACGAGTGGTCTAGGGGTAAGATGCTCTTCTCACAATCGAAAGATTGTGGGTTCGAGTCTCACCTGTCGCTACTCTTCGCCCGCGACCAATCGGCGCGAGAGATTGGCGACGCTATATGACTCAATGGTCGACGGGTCGTAAAACCAATAACCAACCAGAATGAGCTTTGCAGATATTGCGCTGGTAATACCATTTTCTTATTAACTTCCCATTGCAGCTGCCCGTTTAGAAAGACCAAATTATGCATGTCGGTAAGCAACAATCTTGCAATTTGGTTCTTTCCTGATAATTTTCCACACAGGTTACACTCTGTTCTTTGTCTTCTTCTTTTTTTGTTTCCGTTTGTTGATGTTCGTTTCTCTCATGCGTATATGAACGACTTCGAGGCCCGGTAGGGGAGGGGGCAAGTCATTTTGAAGTTTATTTTCATGCAATGCTATATGACATGCATGATAACTCTCCTATGTATGGCGGGGCTATCTCTCTGCCTTCCATTCCATGATAACTCCCCTATGTATGGCGGGGCTGTCTCTCTGCCTTCAATTATTGCTGCGTCCAGAGGCGCAGCCAGGATTTTCATAAGGTGCGTCCGGACAAATAAAATATGATGAAATAGAGAAAGCTTCCGGCGAGCGAAGATCGCCGAAAATGTACGGTATTACGTGGTGAAAATCTGAATTTCTCGTTTGACTTAGTGTATTTTTGGGTGCTAGGAGGGGGAGGGGGAGGGGCGGCACCGCCTTGGCTGCGTCCATGACCGGCCTTTCCTTCTGTATGCCTGTGTTTTCCTGCCTGCCTGCCTGCCTGACTTAGATAGCGAGTCTGTGTGTCGATGCTTCCAGTCTTTACTGTTTGTCTGCCCGCCTGCCTGTCTGCCCGCCTGCCTGTCTGCCCGCCTGCCTGTCTGCCCGCCTGCCTGTCTGCCCGCCTGCCTGTCTGCCCGCCTGCCTGTCTGCCCGCCTGCCTGTCTGCCCGCCTGCCTGTCTGCCTGCTTGCCTGCTTGCCTGTGTTGTTTGCCTGCCTGCATGTGTCGTTTGCCTACCTACCTGCCTGCCTGACTGTTCGACAACGAGTCTGTGTGCCGGTGTTTCCTGTCTTTGTTGCCTGTTTATCTGTGTGTCAGTGCGTTTGTCCATCCGCCTGTCGGTGCTCACCATTGTACACAAGCTAGGACCGTTCCCGTTCACTCGTTCAAGGAAGTAAAATATCGAGCTGGTGGCGCAAGCTATGTCGGAGGCAGTTAGGCATGAACACACACACACTGCACAGTTTGTACAGCCAGGTCATGGTCATTCACATTAAAACCAAGTACCACCCTGAGTGATTAGACCGCGTGGTAACCTTACTGGGGGCAGTGCCCGCGTGGGCAAAGTATCGTTTCATCCGGCCGGGCAGAGGCATCGTCAGTCGACGGCGCAGCTGCCCTCCCCATCACCTCCTCACCTCCCGGTGCCGCCGGTGGTCGACGAACGTCGGCGGCGCGATGGTGCCCCAGCCCGTGGCATCGTTACTATCAAAGGGCGGCAGTTGAGCGCAAGATCGTGTCGATATCTCGCCGATACGGCGCCTGCCCGCCACGCTCGCGGCAGTTTGATATGCAAAGGCGACTTTTAATACAGCTGGCTGGCCGATGCCCTTCAAGGCGGATCGTGCTCTTGCATGGTGCAGTGGCCGCAGTGACGTCATGGCCACGGCCACCACGCCGCCATGGCGCGGTGTGGTGTGGCCGTGCAAGCTGAAGGGCGGCGGTGGCGTCGGCTCTGATCTTGTCTGCCGCTCACCGCGTCATCAACCGCCATAGCCGGAGGGCGTGGCTGGCTATGGCAACGTTGTGACGTAGCGTGTGACGTGTAGTGACGTCTGGAATAGCGTGAGCTGCAACTATTCCTATGTCAGATCACTTCGGTATGCGGTGCTGTGATCAGCCATGCCAATGGCGCGGCGTTAACTGTATTTGTAGCCATGCCCCCCCCCGGCCGGTGTCGTCAGGCTGACAGTGAGCCGGCCGTGCCGCGGTCGTGGTGCACAGACAGTGCACAGACAGCGGGTGCACGGGTGATCGGCCGACGGTGGAGGGCCGTGACCTGTGTACGGTACACGTCCGCAGACCGGGCGCGCCGCGCCACCGCCGACACCGGCCGGCCGCTGGCACACGGGGGCGGTAGGTTCGCCTCGGCGGGGGGCTTCTCGGCGAGGGAGCCCCAACAGCGCCGGTCAGAGTGGTGCCCAGCACAGCTGATGACGGGCCCCCGTACAGCTGATAACGGTCCCCAGTACAGCTGATGACGGTCCCCGGTGCAGCCGATGACGTCCTTGGTACAGCTGATAATGGTCTCCGGTACATGTGGTGCAAGAAGTGCTGCTGATGAAGGAACTCGGGGCATTAGTTTGATTGACCTATTCCCACACTAAAAGGCGATCTGATCTGCGGTGGTGTGGTCCTCAGTGTCTTGGGAGTTCTGGCGCGGTGTCTTATGAGCGTTGTCTTGGGAGTTCTGGCGCGGTGTCTTATGAGCGTAGTATGTACATAACCGACGAAAAGACCTGCCACATCCTTTAGCTTGTTGCCAGGGCAGAGTCCAACGCCTCACCATGAGGAATGCAACTCCGTGCCTCCGAGCCAGAGCTGGTCCCACTCCACGTCCCGATCAATCTGTCAGATGATGACGTTGTGACAAGTCCAGGCACTTGCGGCGAGAGGTGCGGCGCTACCTTTGAATCGGTCTCACATGGTTGCCTGGGTCGTGTGGAGAGAGGCCTGGAGTACAACGCTAAACAATCGTAGTTGTCGGCTTATCCGGAGGACGGTCCGCGTGGTATGTGGAATGTCGACGGCTGGTTATTTTCGGCATGTTTGAAGTGCTTCGGTTAAATGTCGAGCGCGCTTCTCCATCAACTCGTTTTCGTTCCCATGGAGAGACGTTGGGTAATGGTATGGAAGATTGGAATCATCGGACCGGAACAAAAAACCAAGGGAGTCATTGTTTAGCTACTAAAGAGTGCATGCGATATCAATTATAACTGTTTCCACAATAGCTTGGCAGGTGGTACAAATTGTTAATCTGACAATAATTTATTATCAGCCCTGAACGCTGGCTTGGCTACAGACATTTGCAGAAATGTGCGGAGTGCAGCAACGTGGTGGTATTTTCTAGCGGTTGTATTTTCTGTTCTAGGGTATTTTCTAGCAGTTCAATCTATGCTATTGGTTTTCAATGCATTTATTAAACACTTGTTGACGTTAATTTGAGGAATTCTGCTAGATATATACTTGAGTTTGAAATAAAAAGCTTCCTTTATTCAGCCAACTTGTGTTGCTGCCTTCAAAGGAATATTTTGTGACAGACATTTTTCTTCTCATGTCGTGCTGGCGATAAGACAGACAAATCGAACACAAGTGGAGGTGAATAATTAATTGTTTGAGGTTAATTAATGGAATGCACCATTATCAACAAATGTATCAGGAGCGTCACAGTCCACCGGGTGTCGGTTTCTGCGTGACAGCAGTGACAGCGCCCGCTGTCGGCACTGCTTCGTTCTCTGCGTTCTCGCTGGTGCGGCACTGATGTGGCACTGTGGCAGCAGCACCAGTGCGGCACCACTGTCACCACCTCTCGCGGTCGCCGTTCTACGAGCGTGGGGAGCGGTTTTTATCGCCGCCGCCGCCCGGCCGCGCCGCGCCAGGCGTCACGGCCCGGCATCCCGGCGTGGGAACCAAGCCGCTGCTGCAGCCGGCCTGACGAGGCCCGAAGCCGCCGAAGCCTGGCAAGCGGCTCCGGCAGTGACGCCGCCGAGGAGACCGAAGCCGCTGAGGCTGCTACTGGGAGAGGATGGGGATGGCCGGCCGGCCGGCGTCGAAGAACGGTGGTGACGCTGGAGCTGGTCGTGTGGAAGCTAAGCTTGTCGGAGCTCATGCTAGAACCAGTTGAGGCTGTCGGAGTCCACGATGAGGTCAGCTGAAGCCATAGCACCACCAGGGTGGAAATATGGACTGTTTCTGGATTTTCGGTATCTAAAACATTATCCTATCCAGATAATTGTCCTCTTATTTTTCTCTTTTGGAGGTGGAATAGTGCTGTTTGACAAATACTGCTCGGTAATAAAATACTAAAGATTCACTGGGAAGCCGAAGCTGTGATGCTGATGCCATTAGCTTGAAGAAAAACATCCTCTCCGTATTCGATTATCCACACATTTTCCTCTCCACATCCAGGACTACAAAGCACAAATCCATCCCTGGACACCACTGAGGAGGTCCGAGTGTGTTTGACGTGAGTAGTGGCTCAGCAGCACAGTTGTCGGGACTGCGTGGGCAATCACCTCGTTACGAGCTGCACACGCTGGTTTTGCCAACCGCGAAGACGTGGGCAGCAAACGTAGCATTGGGCTATCGTAACTGAGCCACAACAAATGGGGTAAGCATCTATCTATGCATACACCCACACACACACACATACACGTGCACACACACACATACACGTACACATACACATACACACACATACACGCAGACACACACGCATACATATATACACATATATGATATATATATATATATATATATATATATATATATGTATATATAAATATATATAAATATATATATATATATATATATATATATATATATATATATATATATATATGAATACATACCTACATATAGGCTTACCTTATTTTAAGTGGCTCAGATTCGGTAGCCTAAGGGAACGTCTATGGTTTTCGAGAGGAAACGTTGGTGGCAATCGCCATCAGTTGTTCAGTTGGCTGATCATTCTTCTAGAAATTAAAACATGTGTCAAACTTGTTGTCAGTGTTGATCACCTTCATGGCTTGCTGTTCCTATCACCGCACGTGCGCACCAATCCGCGGCGTGGAGTGGCTCCTCCCATTATGTATCGATTGAACAGATAAGCACAATCAGTGGGATAGCCGCCGACACGAGCCGGCATGCCGGTCGGGCTGTGCTGTTTGATCGGCACGCGACCCACCTATGGGCCGAGCACGCCCGCGACCGATGTGGGCGGCGCCGGCGGCAGACCACGGGCTATGATCGTCTGTCGGCTCCTTTTGCGCATTGCGGCACCACGCACCGTGCCTGGCACCACATACCGCACCCCACACCACACCGCACCCCACACCACACCGCACCTCACCACATACCGCACCTCACACCATATGACACCTTACCACATACCGCACCTTACCACATACCGCACTTCACCACATACCGCACTTCACCACATACCGCACCTCACACCATATGACACCTCACCACATACCGCATCTTACCCCATATGACACCTCACCACATACCGCATCTTACCACATACCGCACCCCACACCACACCGCACCTCACCTCACCACATACCGCACCTCACACCATTTGACACCTTACCACATACCACACCTCACCACATACCGCACCCCGCCACATACCGCACTTCACCACATACCGCACCTCACACCATATGACACCTCACCACATACCGCATCTTACCACATACCACACCTCACCACATACCACACTTCACCACATACCGCACCTCACACCATATGCCACATTACCACATACCACACCTCACCACATACCGCACCTCGCCACATACCGCACTTAACCACATACCGCACCTCACACCATATGACACCTCACCACATATCGCATCTTGCCACATACCGCACCTCACCGCATACCGCACCTCACCACATACCACACCTCACCACATGCCGCAACTCACAGTATACGGCACCTTACACCATACGGCACCTTACCCCATACCGTACCTCACACCTTACGTCACCTCAAACCATACGGCACCTTACCACATACCGCACCTCACACCATACGGCACCTTACCACATACCGCACCCCACCTGATACCGCACCTTACACCATACGGTACCTCACACCATGCGGCACCTCACACCATTCGGCACCTTACCACATACAGCGCCTCACACCATACGGCATCTTACTCCATACCGCACCTCACATCCACACCGACCCTTGCCAGTGGGCTGACACCTGGCTCAGAGGTTCGATGGGCGCTCGCCACGGGCCCAGTCGAGACCGCAGAGGATCGGCACGATATGTTCGGCCGGCGTTCACGTCTGGCCCTCCGCGGTGCACTCAGCTGTCCGCCGGCGAGGCCGCGGGCACCGAGGTGTGTCGGCGCGCGCGCAGCTGGGTTAGCGGGACACAACCCCGGGACGCCAGCCGCCGGCTCGGCCGGCCACGATTCAGAGCGGAAGGATGCTGCCGGCACAGTGAACATACGCTGCACGGCGACCCACTTATGTGGCGCGGCCGTGGCGCCGCACGCGCTCACGCACACGCAGAAGTGGATCAGGTCGGTCCCGTCGCCGACGCCGGCCTCGATACAGGCCTCGGCACCGGCGCAGTCGGCTCCACGGCTGGCTCAGCGCCAGACCTCCCACATGCGTGCTTTGCTCATACACCCATGCTGGTACGCCCACGCTGGCGCCCGCAAGCAACTCGCCGACACTCACGCAAAGTGCACAGGCGACTTTATGTGTGAAGCCTGTGGGTAAAAGCTCACTTATCTGCAATGTAGCAATACACGAGCGGATTCTTGTGCAGTTCGTTGAAATTCCATGGATGGGAAACACAGCTTCAAAACCAGAGAGATAGAGTGCTGATAGAGCATGGATACCTTTTCCATCGAAGGGCCCTGGCCACTCCACAGGGAGGTTCCCACGTGGGAGCGTGTTGACGGACTTCAGAGTTCTGACTTGAAACCATGGCATGCGGAGCCGTTGACTATGGTCTCATTTTATTTTGCAAATACGTCAACACCTTACCGCATTGCTGACCCCAGCGCCCTGCATAAGGGCGCTAGGGTCCTAGGGACTTTCGTCCATATTGACATACGCACATACTGTCGTACTTTTCCAAAGTCAAGGTCACAACTATTCAGAAACTCTGCCTTAGATTATTCCGGGAAAGATTGAAGCGGGCTCGCACGTCTCAGCAGCAGATCCCGACATCCATGGACAAACTCATTTGCCTGGAAGGAGGCGAGCATCGCTCCGCTGCTCACACTGGAAGGAGGCGGGCATCGCTCCACTGCTCACATGGGAAGGAGGCGAGCATCGCTCCGCTGCTCACATGGGAAGGAGGCGAGCATCGCTCCCGTGCTCACACTGGAAGGAGACGAGCATCGCTCCGGTGCTCACACTGGAAGGAGGCGAACATCGCTCCACTGCTCACATGGGAAGGAGGCGAGCATCGCTCCCGTGCTCACACTGGCAGGAGACAAACATCGCTCCGCTGCTCACACTGGAAGGAGGCGAGCATCGCTCCGGTGCCCACACTGGCAGGAGGCGAGCACATCGCTCCGGTGCTCACACTGGAAGGAGGCGAGCATCGCTCCCGTACTCACACTGGAAGGAGACAAACATCGCTCCGGTGCTCACACGGGAGGATTGCTGTGGGCTCATTGCCGGACAGCTCTTGCTTTTTGTCGTTGTTCAGTATTGTGGTTTAGCCAGTTCTCACGATTGCCTGACGTGAGAAACTTGAGGCATCACAGAAGCTGGCTTCAGACGTGCAGCAGTGATTCATGTGCAGATAGAGATGGAGCCACTTTGAAGCCGCTTCTCCTTGTGCTTGGCCGGACAGCAAATGTTGCGATCGTGCTATATGAAAAAAAAATTCCAGCTGTTCTACATGTTCCTCGCACACCTATTATTGTATTACTGCGTAGCGCGCTCGAGCGCGTCAGCCAATTCAAACTCACTGGCATATCATCAATCATACGTTCATCAATAAGCGTGGCACACTGCTCTTGGTTACGGTGCTATAGTCGGTGCATTCTTAATTGCAGCCTTTGTTGACCGACGTAAATGCATGTCGCTGTTTTGGCATACTGCCTCATCCTCCACATATAAACATCCAGATGTACACAAGCCATTATGATGCATTTTTGGTTGCTGGAGTAACGAGTTGTTTACCGTATGACTGATTCCAGCATTCGTGTGATACTAGACGGCGTTGAAGCATCACTATAATGATCAGGATTATACTGAGCCAATCCAGCTACACTAGGCCCAGACCTGCGGTTCAAACAATGTTCTATCTACTCCTTCAAGTTGCAAACTAAAAAAAACGGCCGCTGGTACCCCAGGTCAGCTCTCTATGCTTCCGAATGGACATGTCAAAAGCAATATGCGAGGAATATGCATAGCGAGTGGTGGTGAACCAGACCCCTTGATTTATGGAATCGATGTGGAAGCACGGAGAGCAGTCGAGATATGCATTGCCGACGAAAGAGGGCGACTCAGGCCTGAGGCGATGCCCGGCGGCCCTGGGACCTGACAGCGTCATGCTGGACCCACGGTGCGGCGAGTTGACGCCGCGCGCGCCGCCCTCCGCCGGCACCGTCGTGAGAACCAGGTGCGTTGACTCCCGCGCAGCCGCACACGCTCAGCGCCAGATGGCGCCGTCGGCCGTCCATTAATACCGGCCCGACAGTCGCGACAGCCGCGTCGGCGGGTAACGGCCGCGACTCGGGCCGAACCACCACCGACACCGTCACCGTCACGGAGCCGGCCGCCATGGGCCGCACCGCCACCGTCACCGTCACCGTCACGGAGCCGGCCGCCGCGGGCCGCACCGCCACCGTCACCGTCACCGTCACGGAGCCGGCCGCCGCGGGCCGCACCGCCACCGTCACCGTCACCGTCACGGAGCCGGCCGCCGCGGGTCGCACCGCCACCGTCACCGCCACCGTCACGGAGCCGGCCGCCGCGGGCCGCACCGCCACCGTCACCGTCACCGTCACGGAGCCGGCCGCCGCGGGCCGCACCGCCACCGCCACCGCCACCGCCACCGTCACGGAGCCGGCCGCCGCGGGCCGCACCGCCACCGTCACCGTCACCGTCACGGAGCCGGCCGCCGCGGGCCGCACCGCCACCGCCACCGCCACCGTCACGGAGCCGGCCGCCGCGGACCGCACCGCCACCATCACCGTCACCGTCGCGGAGCCGGCCGCCGCGGGTCGCACCGCCACCGTCACCGCCACCGCCACCGACACCGCCACCGTCACGGAGCCGGCCGCCGCGGGCCGCACCGCCACCGCCACCACCACCGCCACCGACACCGCCACCGTCACAGAGCCGGCCGCCGCGGGCCGCACCACCACCGTCACCGCCACCGTCACCGTCACCGTCACGGAGCCGGCCCCGACTCGGGCCGTCGGCGCCGGGTGGTGCCGGCCACTGCCAGCTGCCGGGCGGTACCCAGACACACAGGGTACAGGTCCGGGGGAACAGGTCCCGGGCAGAACGAGGCGCACATCGGGGAACAAGTCCTAGGCGGTACCCAGACGCACATCGGGGAACAGGTCCCGGGCGGTACCCAGACACACATCTGGGAACAGGTCCCGAGCGGTACCCAGACCCATCAGGGAACAGTTCCCGGGGAACTACCGGACGCATATTTGGGTCCTGGTAGGTACCCAGATGCACATCGGAGAACAGGTCCCGGAAAACTACCGGACACACATCTGTGAACAGGTCGTGGGCAGCCGGTCGGATCTGTCTCCGGTGCTCTCTGGGGGCCACTGCAGTGTTGCTGATCCGACGGTCATGCTGAGGCGCACTACCATCGCCGAAAACGTCTGTCGTCCTCCATAAGTGACCTGGCGATCTGCGATACGGCACGTGTACCGGTCGTGGCAGGTCGGCAGAGACGTGCCCGGCTCGGCCGATGGCCTCCATCCAGCCCGGCCCACTATCTGATATGCATGTGTGGCCCGTGCGCCCCTGAGCATACATCATCGACGACCCCCGGCAGTCTGTTGCCGGACCGGCCGGCGCCTTTGATGCCGCTGGCGCCTTGTCACTGCAGCGACCGCTTCATGGCAACACAGCGCGGCCAGACCGGTCCCCGACCCCCATTGCCGCGTGCAGCCGCGCTAGCCTCTCGAGGGACAGACTCGGGCTTAGTTCTGGCTGTGAGAGCGTCGGCGCTCGGGGAGCTCTGCAGCGACAGACTCTATCTTGACTGCTCCCGGTCGCACCGGTTCTGGAGATGGACAGACTTGAGCTTAGTGCTGGCTTTGAGCACGCCGGAGCCTGTGAAGGACATGCTCTGGCTTGGCTCTGGTTCTGAGCACACCGGTGTCTGGGGGACGTACTCTGGCCCATCACCTCTGGCTCTGAGCGCGCCGGTAGTGACCGTTCAGGTGCGGCGCGACCGGGACGGGTGGGATCAGTGTTAACACCGGCCGTGGCACTACAGCTGGCGGCAGAAGTGGCGCGGTCGTCTCCGACTGGTTGTGACACTACAGCTGGCGGCAGAAGTGGCGCGGTCGTCTCCGACTGGTTGTGACACTACAGCTGGCGGCAGAAGTGGCGCGGTCGTCTCCGACTGGTTGTGACACTACAGCTGGCGGCAGAAGTGGCGCGGTCGTCTCCGACTGGTTGTGACACTACAGCTGGCGGCAGAAGTGGCGCGGTCGTCTCCGACTGGTTGCGACACTACAGCTGGCGGCAGAAGTGGCGCGGTCGTCTCCGACTGGTTGTGACACTACAGCTGGCGGCAGAAGTGGCGCGGTCGTCTCCGACTGGTTGTGACACTACAGCTGGCGGCAGAAGTGGCGCGGTCGTCTCCGACTGGTTGTGACACTACAGCTGGCGGCAGAAGTGGCGCGGTCGTCTCCGACTGGTTGTGACACTACAGCTGGCGGCAGAAGTGGCGCGGTCGTCTCCGACTGGTTGTGACACTACAGCTGGCGGCAGAAGTGGCGCGGTCGTCTCCGACTGGTTGTGACACTACAGCTGGCGGCAGAAGTGGCGCGGTCGTCTCCGGTCGGTCGTCTCCGACTGGTTGTGACACTACAGCTGGCGGCAGAAGTGGCGCGGTCGTCTCCGACTGGTTGTGACACTACAGCTGGCGGCAGAAGTGGCGCGGTCGTCTCCGACTGGTTGTGACACTACAGCTGGCGGCAGAAGTGGCGCGGTCGTCTCCGAACACTGGAGAAGTGGCGCGGTCGTCTCCGGTCGGTCGTCTCCGACTGGTTGTGACACTACAGCTGGCGGCAGAAGTGGCGCGGTCGTCTCCGACTGGTTGTGACACTACAGCTGGCGGCAGAAGTGGCGCGGTCGTCTCCGACTGGTTGTGACACTACAGCTGGCGGCAGAAGTGGCGCGGTCGTCTCCGACTGGTTGTGACACTACAGCTGGCGGCAGAAGTGGCGCGGTCGTCTCCGACTGGTTGTGACACTACAGCTGGCGGCGGAAGTGGCGCGGTCGTCTCCGACTGGTTGTGACACTACAGCTGGCGGCAGAAGTGGCGCGGTCGTCTCCGACTGGTTGTGACACTACAGCTGGCGGCAGAAGTGTTGCGGTCGTCTCCGGTCGGCCATGAGCCGGCTGTGTGGGCGGCTCATGGCTCACAGCCTGGTGGTCTGCGAAGCTCTGAGCTCGCGCGGCTCGAGCACCGTGCTTGACACGTCGTCAGACGGGTGGATAGCTGAGTGAGGCGGCTCAGCGCGGCGTGACAGCGCGCCGCCCGTCCGCTGGAGCTGGAGTGCTGCCTCTCGGCTGGCTGGGCGCTACTCGCTGCGACTGGCTACTCTTCACGCTGCTCCCACAGCTAATGTGACTGAAACTGTCTGGTCTGGTCTGGTCCGGTCTGGTCTGGACTGGTCCGATTGATTAGTCTGAATCTGAGCCGCAGCAGGGGAATAGTGTCGTAACAGTGAGGAGGGGAATAGTGTCGAAAACATTTGAGAGAGGAGGTGTCGATTTAGCAAAGGGGCTCTGTTCGTACCAATTTGAGTCCTCGGCACCAAGTGTAGCATTGCTATAAGGTTGGATAAATATTTACATTTGCGGTGTCCACGGTTAGCTGCCTTGCTGTGTGCGGGGTGCGGGCTGGGTGCGGGCGGGGTGCGGGCGGGGTCTTTTTGCCGTGGTATGCAGGTCTGTTGTCTGCCGGTGTGTGATCCCTCAGCTGCAGCCCCCCGCAGTGGGGTCAGCCTCGCTGCTCGGCTGGCCAGGGAATTGGCGCTCCCTTGGGGTAACACAGCCGCCCCGATAAGGAGTGTGGAAGCACGGAGGTGTTTCCGGGACTCACGTAGTCTCCATCATCTATCCCTCCCTTCAAATTCCAGTATCCACTCCGTGCCAGCGACACTTTGTATGTCTTTCATCCAACCCTGCAACACCAACCCTCCCTTGTCACGAGCAGGTCGGCCAACTTCACTTGGTCTACCCGTCCGCTCAGTTGTATCGGGGTAGCCTCGCCCCTCGGCCCGCCCCCCGGAGTGGACGGAGTCCTGGAGGCTGAGCTCCCCCGTCGCACGGTGCTAGTGGGACGGGGAACCAACACGCCTCTTTGGTCCCGATATCCCGGAGGGGCGGCCGTGCCCGTAGGGTCCCATACGGGTCAAGTGACTGGTCGCCTCGGGCCGAGGACCTGGGAGTGTCCCCGGCCCGAGTGTCTGCCGGCCCGGCCGGCTGGGGTCAAGGGGTGGGCGGTGCTAGATCCCGGTCGGGGTGGTGAGTCTCTCTCTCCCGGCCGGGCCAAGGCGCCGCCTGCCCCGTATAGCTCCTCGGGCGCCTGGCGTCCTCCCGTCCGCGGGACCCAGACGTCCCCCAGTTGTGCCCCTATGTGGTGGGGCGCTAGAGGATCCGAAACAACGACACATTACATGGCATCCACTAACAAAAAATAAACCCTCCTGGTCCCCCCCCCCCCTCCCGTAGGAGCCAGACCAATGGTTCTTCTGCCCCCGTATTCTTATTTTTAGAGGGCAGACGAAATCCCTCGCCTCGTTGTCGACCTTTCAGCGACGCGACGGGTGTGACCGATTTGGGAAGATTTTGCACTGTGAAAAGTTGAGAGATGGTTCCTTGGAGGTGGAATTCGCACTGGCAGGAAAGACGGAGAGTACATTGCAGGTATCCGAGTTTATATACAGTGTTCGGAAAGATGGCGGGAAAGTCGATGAGACCATATCAATCAGCATAGAGCCACACAAAACAAAGAATACCTCACGAGGCGTGATCATCTGCTTCGACTTGAGAGATGTGCCGGAGGAAGAGATCGTAGATGGACTGTCGAATTTGGTGTGACAGGAACAAAGAAGATGAAGGTGAGGAGAGGTGCAGACATGATCCCAACCAACAATGTCATCTTAACATTCAACACTACAGATGATCCACTGAAATTCACGTAGGTTACATTCGTGTTAAGGTACGTACTTTTGTCCCAAATCCAATGAGATGCTTCAATTGTCCGAAGTTCGGACATACCAACCAATATTGCCGAAATCGCCCTATGTGTGGTAGGTGTGCTTCCTACTACCACACCAGTGAATCCTGCAACTCCGAGATGGCATTCTGCACGAACTGCGGCAAGGGACAAAATCCCCACCCTTCATTTGATCGAACCTGTCCAAGCTACATGAAGGAAAAAGAGATAATATCCATAAAGCACACCCAGAAAATCACGTTTCGAGAGGCTAGGGAAATCTATGAAATGTATCACCCCATAATCTCGTATGCAGCGAAAGCAAAAAACTCAGCACTGGCTCTACAGGACACCGATATCAAAAACGCAATTGATCTCATAGAGCAACTAAGCATTCTAAACTTCGGTGTGCCTGTCCCTTCGCCAACAAAACGAACGCCAACGTCTCGCCCTATGGGAACAGATGACATCTCATCACCGACGTCCGAAGTATTCTGACCACAGAAAGAGCACGTTTCCACGTACCCGGCGGAGACGTCGGCGCCGCTGAATGTTCCCTCGCACACCACCTTGCCCATCGAACGGGAGGGTGAAAAATAGCAAGAGGCACAGCGAAGGAAATTCCACAGCAAGTCCTCGACGTCGGCATCTCCATTCCTTTCTTCCACCAACGCCCAACCTACCTCAACCCGCCCCATTCTCACGTCCGCCTCAGACTCCACATCCATGCCATCCACAGCACCATCCAGTGTACCCAAGTCCTTACCACCTACCTACACACACTCCATCTCAAACACAACGACCGCTACAGCAACGTCCTGCCCGACTCCAACATGCCCTTCCGCTACACGCTCTCTTCTCCAGGTTTCTAAGCACCCCTGGCGGCTGGGCCAGTCGTCCGAGGAGTTGAAGTGCGCCCCGAAGCTCCGGACTTGTGGGCCCCAGGGCGCACAGCCCGACTCTGTACGTTCCCTCGGGCCCGGAGTCCGGGGGCCGGCACCCAGCGGTGACACCTCCGCCGTTGTCGCTTGCTACACCCTCGCCACGTAGGCGAGTCGAGGGCCCGTCTGGTCCTCCTGCACCACAGCCTAACCGGTCTGAGATGGGTCCGCCGCCACCACCACCGCCTCGGTTAAATATTCTACCGGTGGTGGAGTCTGGCGGACTATCGGCGCCATCCTACCCTGGACGGCGTCACCCCCTGAGTACACCGCGTTCACGCCCGAGGACATCGTCGCTCGATGCGCATCCGAGCAGCCACCCGAAACAGAACGCAGACGGTAGTCGCTAAAAGCTGATTTTAGACACAGACACACACTAATTTAGTAAATCCTAGTGAACCACCGAAATGCCCTCTTTAGTTTCACAGTCGAACATGCACGGTTTTAGAGCCAATTTTACCGATCTTCAGGCCGTTTTATCTCAGCGAAATCCCGCCGTTGTCTGTCTACAAGAAACCAAGCTGTCACCTGGAGCCTATTGCTCGCTAAATAGCTACTCAGTATTTCGCAAAAACATTCCGACTGTTACAGTGGCACATGGTGGAACCATGCTGGCGGTGCATCATAGCGTACCTGCGCATCAGGTTACTCTGTGCACATCGCTGCAGGCAGTTGCTGCCCGTGTGACCTTCAGTGATCGCCCAGTAACCCTCTGCTCATTGCACCTGCTACATGGGCTTTCTCTTCCCTCTGTAGAGCTTGGACTTTTAATGCTAGAGCTCCCTCCGCTGGTCTTACTTCTGGGGATTTTAACTGTCATCACACAGCATGGGGCTGTAACACGACTAATCCCCGGGGAAGACTCTTGGGACGTTTTATCCATGCCGAGTCGTTATTTCTTTTAAATACAGGCTCGCCCACGTATTTTACTTCACCGTCCGGAAGCACATCTGTTTTAGATCTGAGCCTCTGCTCTCCACAACTAGCCGAACATTTTACCTGGTCTGTCGACAACGATCCGCTGGGAAACGATCACTTCCCTGCGTAGTTGGAATACCATACTGCAGCTGTCCTTGTCATGAGGCCTCGGAGGTGGAACCTCCGAAAAGCCGACTGGGGTGAATTTGAGGTGCAATTGGAGAAGTTCACTCCCAACCATAACTCTCCATCCACGGTGGCTACTTTTACAGCTATACAGTACTCGAGGAAGCCACTACGTGTATCCCGATGACCTCTGGGTCGCCCCGTCGTACCCCAGTCCCATGGTCGACTCCGGAGTGCCGAGATGCCATCTGTGCCCGAAAACAAGCCTTTCGAGCCTTTAACCGCCGAAGCTCAACGGCCAACATGATCACCTTTATGAAAGCCAGAGCATATGCTCGTAGGACTTTGAGAGATGCCAAACGAAATTCCTTGAAAAAGTACGTCGGAGGCCTCAGCTCATCCACGTCCTCAACGGATGTGTGGTCGCGTATAAAACGCATCTCCTGCAAATTCTGTTCCGCTCCGTTGCCTGTCCTACAAGTAGCAGGTCGTAGCATTATACACCCATCTGAGGTCGCGAGTGAACTTGGCCGCACGCTATACCAACGAAGCAGATCCGGGAATGATCACCCCGATTTCTTGCGTCATCGTTCGCAGAGCAAGAAAGTCAGACTGGACTTTTCCACACCAAAACGGCTGGTATATAACGAGCCATTCACAAAGGCAGAGCTGGTTTCAGCAGTACTTTCTTTGCGGGATGTGTCTGAGGGTACTGACAGTAGTGATATAATACATAGTGAAATGTTGCGTCACTTACTACCATGTGCCCAGGACGATTTATTGTCCACGTTAAATTCACTCTGGAAAAGAGGTCATTTTCCGGAAGCTTGGAGAGAAGCGACTATAATTCCTCTTCTGAAACCGGGGAAGGATGGGCAGGATCCACTCCACTATCGCCCGATTTCGTTGCCATCTTCATTATGTAAACTTATGGAGAAAATGGTGAATGCTCGCTTATCATGGTACCTGGAAGACAGGAAGATTTTAGCAAATTCTCAGTGTGCTTTTAAGAAAAATCGCGGTACGATAGACCCTTGACACCGATATTCATGATGCTTTGATCAGGAAGCGACATGTTGGAGCTGTTTTTTTTTTACATTGAGGGTGCATTCAATATGGCATGGCGTCATGGCATGCTTGCAAAAATCCATGGATGCGGCCTCCGTGGCTGGCTAGCTCTCTTCCTTCAAAACTACTTAAAAGATCGTCGGTCCCGAGTCCGCATTGGCAGCCATTTTTCCGACTGGTTCCGGCAGGTGAATGGGTTGCCGCAGGGCGACATGCTCAGCGTGCCTCTGTTTGCCGTCCTCATTAATGGCATCGGCAGTACGTTGCCACCATCTATCTGTAGCTCGCTTTTTGCCAACGATTTCGCTATTTGGACGTCGAGCACCTCAGCACCGGCACTACAAAGGCAGCTACGGCTTGCTGTCTCCCGCTTGGAGCGATGGGCAAACGTAAGTGGCTTCCGTTTTTCAACAGAAAAAACGGTAGCCACGCATTTCTGTCGGTGTCAAGGCTGTCGAAACATGGAAATCATGTTGTATAAGTCGCAAATTCCTACGAGACCCGTGGTTAGGTTTCTTGGTGTTCTGCTTGACTCTCGCCTAACATATCGGGACCATTTTAAAATGCTCCGTGACAAGTGTTTTAAATCTCTGAATATTCTTAAGGTAGTTTTACGTACATCATATTGTGCCGACAGACGCTCATTGCTGCTCTTATATCGATCTTTAATCTGTCCTAAGCTACACTATACGTGCTTTGTGTATGACTGTGCATGTGCAACAGCCAAGCGAACGCTGAACACCATTCACCACACTTCGCTACGTATTGTTGCCGGTGCGTTTCGCACGTCACCGACAGTGAGTCTTTTAGTAGAAGCCAACGAGCCAAGCCTCGCTATGCGTCGCGAATTACTTGGGATGCGCTATGCATGCAAGTTGCGCAAGTTTCCCGAACACCCCACATATCGGTCAGTGTTTTCCCGACGTATCCTTGCCCTGTTCAGAGGGAGACGACGGGAGACATCTGTTCCTTTCTGTGTGAGGATCCGCGCCCTCTTCGAGAACAGTGGCATACGAATGAGTGGAGTGCTGCGTGTGGATTCTTTAAAAACTCCTCCCTGGAGACTGGTTTCTTCAGATATTGACCTATCGCTGGTATGTATGAGAAAAGGTCTTGTCGTTCCTGCAGAACTCAAGCTCAGAGCACTGGAATTGATTTCGTCATAAGGGGACTACACGTCGACCTATACGGATGGTTCAAAAACGGGCACCGGTGTTGGCAGTGCCTTCGTGACAGACACTGCAACTCGAACATTTTCGCTTCCGGCAAATGCATCAGAGCTGGTTGCAATCAACAAAGCTCTGTGTTTTATTGAGATTGGACATGATGCACTGCATGTGATATACAGCGACTCGCTCAGCAGTCTATTGGTGCTAAGAGGGTTTTACCCACAAAGCCCAGTAGTACAAGACGTTTTATCTAGACTTACGTTGCTCAACACGATAGGTAAAAACGTAGTATTTTGTTGGCTCCAAAGCCACGTGGGAATCGGCGGAAATGAGGTTGCGGATGCTGCAGCGAAGCGCGCCGCTCAAGGTCCACGCACTCGACGTCTTCCTCTCCCTGTGAGGGATTTTTTTCCCAGACATTAGGAGTTCCGTTATAAAGAAATGGGAAGCCAGCTGGGAGTGCATGACTGATATTAAGTTCAGGAGCGTTAAGCATCGTCTCGTTGAGTGGCCATCATCATCACATAGCATTAGACGCAACGAGGTGGCATTATGCCGCTTACGAATAGGCCACACATTCGGCACCCACCGTTACCTTCTGAGCGGTGACGGAAAGCCGTTGTATCAAAGCTGCCATGCTCTCCTATCAGTACAACACATATTGGTTGCGTGCCCCAGACTTGCCCATGCGCGGAGACGTCACTTCGGGCGCACTACACTCTCGCTACGGGAAGTATCAGAGGATGAATCCCCCTTTATACAATCGGGAGAGCTATTCCGTTTCCTTGCAGAGGTTAAGTTTTCCGTGGTATATACGCCCCATTAATACGATGACATGTATGTGGTAAGACTAGGACTGTTATGCTGTACGTCAAGACAATATATTTGATAATGTGTCGCATTTTGTAGTTTTAATCAGTTTCGCGTTTAAAAACTTGATATGATTGCCGATGTTATGGGCGCTGCATGACCTCTGCAGTCGATGCGCCCCTAAACCCACCAAGCCAAGCAAGCAAGCAAGCAAGCAAGCAAGCAAGCAAGCAAGCAACCAACCAACCAACCAACCAACCAACCAACCAACCAACCAACCAACCAACCAACCAACCAACCAACCAACCAACCAACCAACCAACCAACCAACCAACCAACCAACCAACCAACCAACCAACCAACCAACCAACCAACCAACCAACCAACCAACCAACCAGCCTCAGCTGCAGCATTCTCCAGGTGCTGGCAGCTCTGCAGAATCAATCAAAGCCGGTTGTTCAGAGTCGCATCTGGCCATCCTCACCGTTCAGCTGAGCCCACTGAGCCCACGGTGCAGGCGCCGCCGGCTGACGAGCGCTTTGTGTGATCAATGTGCGGGGCGGTACACGCAGACGTGCCTTAGTCAAAGAGACGTGCTCGTGGCGGACGTGGAGGTACGTGAGCTTGGCGCGGAGGCGATCTTGATGCTTCTGTTGTGACATTGGAGTCTGCGCAGCTATACCGGGTGGTAAGCAGAAGAAGGCAGCTGTGACATACATGCATCGGGCTCTGTTGGCTTCGGGGCAAGCCACATACGGTTTGCGAACAATGCAGCCATCCTTCGAAAACAACGCGCATGGCACTGAAATGCGTCAGTGTAGAGTTCTAAGAACAAACACTTGAACACTTCCACGTCTCCGACTCTCCCCACGGCCTTGTTGCTAGCCACTGGCATGCATTGCCGTTTTGATGCTTCCAAGCTGCACGTTTCCACCTGTCAGTGGTTTCATTCCTCGGCCGTAACCAGTCGAGAGGTGCGCGCTGTACGTGCACGGCACCAGAAGTGTCGCGTGCCACCGCCGCCCTCCGTACTGTAGCGGTCAAGCTAGTGGCGCGCCGGCGGCAGGTTGAGACGCATCGCGTGTGTAGTGTCGCGGTATCGGACACCTGACACCTGCCACCTGACGGTCCCCGCCGGCTCGTGTGTAGTGTCGCGGTATCGGACACCTGACACCTGACACCTGCCATCTGACGGTCCCCGCCGGCTCGTGTGTAGTTCGCGGTGTCAGACACATGCCGTCTGACGGTCCCCGCCGGCTCGTGTGTAGTGTCGCGGTGTCAGACACCTGCCATCTGACGGTCCCCGCCGGCTCGTGTGTAGTGTCGCGGTGTCAGACACCTGCCATCTGACGGTCCCCGCCGGCTCGTGTGTAGTGTCGCGGTGTTCTGGCGGCAGTGAGACAGTCGGAAATGACACAAACTCGATGTGACTGCATCGCGATGACAGGCAACGCGGCGCGTTGCGCAGCGTCTCGGCAGAGGAGACTAACCCGGCGCGCCTGCTCACGTCGCCGGCGATTACCTCGACGCTGCCGCGTGACGGTTCGCGCTCGGCTAGGTGCGTGACGTGCGACGAACTGGCTCAACGCCGCCATTAGCGGCGGCGTTGAGGAGGAAATGCTACACTGGGAGTCGTGTACCCAGCGGCGTACCGACAACAGCAATCCGAGTGCTCTTTACCTCATGACCGCATAAAGCGAAATACGCTGAAGACTAATCAAACAAAGGACAATTCACGGAAGACAATTCATTCACGGAAATGGATATTTTCTTCTTGAAGTACTGCCGACGGCTTGGCTTGGATGGTAAGGCTTGGCGATGTAAATAATTGCAGTGAGACCGTTACGAATAATCGCAGTGTTCCGGCGATGATTGTTGCCATGGCTTGTGGTTATTGGCATGGCTTGTGATGTCCCTCTGGCGGTCCACGCATATGACAGTCCGCATCTCTGACGACCCGGACCCCTGACGGCCTGCATTCTGAAGGTCCGCATCTCTGACGGTCCATACATCTGACGGTCGGACACTTCACACACTTGATACCTCTGACATAATGAAATCCCTTGTGGGCTCATATTTAAGCATATTTAAATCCCTGGTGGGTTAATTCTCTGACACGATTACCATTTTTGGCACGTGTCTTTAATAGTCGCAACTGATGACTTCGCTGCATTCAGCAGCACCGATGCGATGCCGTTTCTTGTGCACTTTTGGCAGTGGTTTAGCGCTACCAGTGACTGATGAAGTGCTACCGATAATTACTTGAGCACTACCAACAGATAATCATCTGAACCATTAGTTACAGAGAGTTCTACGCACGATGTGCTACGAATCGTCAAATAACATCTAACTGTTTTGTACCATGGAAAGTAAAACCAAGAGCAATGGTGAACGGCTACAGGCCGACCTTAATAAGCTGCACCAGTGGTCAGTAGAGTGGTAGATGGCATTCAATTATGATAAATGTAAGTTGGGCATACCTGCAGTACAACTAGGAATCACATAGGCATGTTTAGAGACAAATGATCTGGGACAATATTTGGGTGTGGTCATATCAAATAATTTGGAGGTGCGAAATGAATGTTTAGAAGCTAGAATACGTATTCAAAATGTCGGACAAGATGAAGAAAAGCGTGCATCATAAAAGTGGGAAGGTGATTATGGAATTATTTCCTTCATTTCATTCGTTCTCGCTTAAAGTTCAACCAGGCCTGAGCTCAAGTCCAGGTCTGGAGCCCCCATTTTCCATTGTATATAAATTAACTTGAACATACAACGTATGGGAACAAAGGTGGTAAGCGACTCAAAGAAGGTTGACTATGAACATAGACTCTTGTGATGTTCTCACTTAGATATCACAGGTTAGGTAGTTTTGCGTTAGCGTTGCAGCGTTAGACTTGATAGAAGTTAAAAACACATCAAGGGATTTGATGCTCTCAATCTCCGACCAATGATTCTGACTCGATGACAATTTCATCATTTGCAATCAACAGCACGGTGATATAACATCAGATTAAATCCAAGAACAGCCTTGAAGATTGCTATTAAGATTTTCATTCTTGTAATATCATTAGAATGCTCTCACTACTCCGATCTTTCACCTTCAATTTGTCGTATATTATATTGCCCTCGGCGAAGTCTACAAAACTTAGTTTTGCTCCCTTGGTGTGCATCAGCATATATATATATATGCGTATTTATGAATAAGGTGGGTAATTATAAGTGTGAATCTGCGTATTTGTGTGTATCTACATGCATGCCTGCATTTGCCAGGTGTCTGCTGTCAACACAAACTGGATTACCACATCATTGTACGAGCCCCAGCGGCCTATTAATGCGAAAATATATACATGCACGCATGTATGTTAACTATTGTGGCTGGTTCAGCAGGGCTACGTGTGCAGCGGCACTGGCGGCGGCACCATTTGTCTGTGTTCTGCTCCATCGGTACCGTGCAGATCTGTCGGTCTCGAGCCCCCCCCCTTTGATTCGGTGTTTAGCACGCGGTCACAGAGGTATGCTAATCGGACTTAAAGTGAGAATAGGCATATGCTTATGGCATGAGAGTAGGGAGAAAACTATGATTAGTGGTAGTGGGACAGTGACATTTATGAAGGTCGACCTTGTGTTTCCTTGCCGCGCTAACTTTTTTTTAGAATCCTGCAGATAAAAAATCCCTGAAATTTCCATCCTTTCCGGTCTCGCATTTGGGTTGTTAAAAAAGTGACATTCATGAGTGCATGGTTGCCAATACGATTGCATTCTTGTTTTCTAGAACTAGTGAGTAAGCTGAATCTGTAGGCGACAAAGTTCGTTCTTCGAAGTATAGAGGACAAACATTACAAGTATGCTGTCCTCTGGAAGTATTGAGAGAGGATACACATCCATGTTTGTTTAATGCTAGGGGTGTACCGATTGTTCATGCCCCCGCAGTCAACACACCCACGCTTCCCAACATCAGATATGGTGTTATCGACGACAGGATTTATGCTGCCGATAATTCAGTGGCACACTACCGATGCCAGCTGAGGCATGATATCGAGGTAGGGGGGGGGGGCGGACACACTATTAGCGCCGATATTCCAATGCCATCGGCACTGACGGTGGCTGAAGCTCACCGTAGGAGGCCCCACTTCTGGCGACATCGTCAACCATCGATCATGTTATGTGAGTCATTCAGTTAGCCTCTCGACGGGCTGGCTCCTTCGGCCAGCTCTTCTTGCCACTTACTCTGCGCACATGAATGATACTGTAGCATGTTAATCAAGGCGCATAGACAATGACATGGAATTATATCAAATATAATGGTTCGCCATGACGTTCCGATAAAACGGCTGACAGACGGACCAATGAAGACGGTAGTGTGCATGGGTGGTCCTTTGGGGTCCGCATAGCGCATACATGTCATCTTGGTCACTATGGTGTATAACGGCCATTTGGTCGTCTTTTCGAGCTGTCTGTGTCCTCTTCTCCATTTCTCCATTATCTTATCTTCCTCATGCTCTCTCTCTCTCTCTCTCTCTCTCTCTCTCTCTCTCTCTCTCTCTCTCTCTCTCTCTCTCTCTCTCTCTCTCTCTCTCTCTCTCTCTCTCTCTCTCTCTCTCTCTCTCTCTCTCTCTCTCTCTCTCTCTCTCTCTCTCTCTCTCTCTCTCTCTCTATATATATATATATATATATATATATATATATATATATATATATATATATATATATATATATATATATATATATATATATATATATATATATATATATATATATATATATATATATATATATATATATATATATATATATATATATATATATATATATATATATATATATATATATATATATATATATATATATATATATATATATATATATATATATATATATATATATATATATATATATATATATATATATATATATATATATATATATATATATATATATATATATATATATATATATATATATATATATATATATATATATATATATATATATATATATATATATATATATATATATATATATATATATATATATATATATATATATATATATATATATATATATATATATATATATATATATATATATATATATATATATATATATATATATATATATATATATATTCTATATATATATATATATATATATATCTCTCTCTCTCTCTCTCTCTCTCTCTCTCTCTCTCTCTCTCTCTCTCTCTCTCTCTCTCTCTCTCTCTCTCTCTCTCTCTCTCTCCCCTCTCTCTGCCCCTCTCGCCCCCTCTCGCCCCCTCTCGCCCCTCTCGCCCCTCTCCGTTCCTGGTAAGTCTCCATCTCCACTACCTGTCGATCACAGTCACAATTCGCCGGCCTCACCTTGCTGTCTGACCGGTACCTGAGCGTGCCGGCTGAGTGTGCCGGTGCCGGCTGAGTGCTGGGGCCGGCTGAGTGCCGGCTGAGTGTCGGTGCCGGCTGAGTGTCGGTGCCGGGGGAGTGCCGGGCCGGCTGAGTGCCGGTTCCGGCTGAGTGCCAGGGCCGGCGGAGTGGCAGGGCCGGCTGAGTGCCGGTGCCGGCTGAGTGCCAGGGCCGGCTGAGTGCCGGTGCCGGCTGAGTGCCAGGGCCGGCGGAGTGCCGGTTCCGGCTGAGTGCCAGGGCCGGCGGAGTGCCAGGGCCGGCTGAGTGCCGGTGCGGCTGAGTGCCAGGGCCGGCTGAGTGCCAGGGCCGGCTGAGTGCCGGTGCCGGCTGAGTGCCAGGGCTGGCTGAGTGCCAGGGCCGGCTGAGTGCCGGTGCCGGCTGAGTTCCGGGGCCGGCTGAGTGCCAGGGCCGGCTGAGTACCGGGGCCGGCGCGGTGATGTCACGCACGTCGCCGCACCACGGCAGTGATCTCATTGATGGCGGTGATAATTCGCAGCTACGCTTCCCGCGCCGACTGCCGGCAAACAATGTGTGCTCGCGCGACAGTGTTTCTCAATCACCAACAGCCGTGCGTTGCGCGGTCTCTGAATAATGCATCAGGCAGGATTCATGCAATCTGTCTGATCGTGGTGCTAATTTGGTGATGCTTTCGTCGCCGTCTGGCTTCGTGCAAACCCATGTGTAATTGAACAGCATTCTACTAGGTACAGTAGCGCTTTCGAGTCAGTCTGCAAAGTAACGCGCATTCAGCGGGTCGTATTCCGAATGTCGGGCACTTTGGGGTGGTATCCAGCGGGGCACCAGACCGTCTCACGAGATGCTGGTGACCTTTCTGACATCTCAAGCGCGTGAGCGGCGGCGGCGGCGGCAGTGCCGTATTCCGGGTTCACTCGTCGGCTGTCGACCTTGACCCGGCCAGTCTACCGACACCGAATCTGCGTCGGCGTGACGTCTATCTGACCGGCCCGCCACAATCGTGTAGTCATGGCAACGAACAGACTCGCCGTGCTGTGCCGACTGCAGGGTTGTGTCACCGAGTCTGATTGGTACATGAAGTCGTTGCTGATGAATGTGGCGAGCAGTTTTGAACTGGTGGCGGCTGAACGGCAGATGGCTGAGATGTGCCGGAGAAGAGATCGTATGTGCCGGTGTCAAGTCCGGGAGAAGAGATCGTATGTGCCGGTGTCAAGTCCGGGAGAAGAGATCGTATGTGCCGGTGTCAAGTCCGGGAGAAGAGATCGTATGTGCCGGTGTCAAGTCCGGGAGAAGAGATCGTATGTGCCGGTGTCAAGTCCGGGAGAAGAGATCGTATGTGCCGGTGTCAAGTCCGGGAGAAGAGATCGTATGTGCCGGTGTCAAGTCCGGGAGAAGAGATCGTATGTGCCGGTGTCAAGTCCGGGAGAAGAGATCGTATGTGCCGGTGTCAAGTCCGGGAGAAGAGATCGTATGTGCCGGTGTCAAGTCCGGGAGAAGAGATCGTATGTGCCGGTGTCAAGTCCGGGAGAAGAGATCGTATGTGCCGGTGTCAAGTCCGGGAGAAGAGATCGTATGTGCCGGTGTCAAGTCCGGGAAAGAGATCGTATGTGCCGGTGTCAAGTCCGGGAGAAGAGATCGTATGTGCCGGTGTCAAGTCCGGGAGAAGAGATCGTATGTGCCGGTGTCAAGTCCGGGAGAGGATCGTATGGCCGGGTCAAGTCCGGGAGAAGAGATCGTATGGCCGGTGTCAAGTCCGGGAGAGAGATCGTATGTGCCGTGTCAAGTCCGGGGGAGATCGATGTGCCGGTGTCAAGTCCGGGAGAAGAGATCGTATGTGCCGGTGTCAAGTCCGGGAGAAGAGATCGTATGTGCCGGTGTCAAGTCCGGGAGAAGAGATCGTATGTGCCGGTGTCAAGTCCGGGAGAAGAGATCGTATGTGCCGGTGTCAAGTCCGGGAGAAGAGATCGTATGTGCCGGTGTCAAGTCCGGGAGAAGAGATCGTATGTGCCGGTGTCAAGTCCGGGAGAAGAGATCGTATGTGCCGGTGTCAAGTCCGGGAGAAGAGATCGTATGTGCCGGTGTCAAGTCCGGGAGAAGAGATCGTATGTGCCGGTGTCAAGTCCGGGAGAAGAGATCGTATGTGCCGGTGTCAAGTCCGGGAGAAGAGATCGTATGTGCCGGTGTCAAGTCCGGGAGAAGAGATCGTATGTGCCGGTGTCAAGTCCGGGAGAAGAGATCGTATGTGCCGGTGTCAAGTCCGGGAGAAGAGATCGTATGTGCCGGTGTCAAGTCCGGGAGAAGAGATCGTATGTGCCGGTGTCAAGTCCGGGAGAAGAGATCGTTGTCAGATCAATCGACTGCAGCACTGCATGAGAGTGGACGTTATCGCCAGCAGTGGTTTCCACCCGCAGTGGAAGGCAAGGGGTTTCACTCAGTCTGCATTCTACGCACGTCCTTTATTCTAGCACGTCGCAAGTCTGTTACTCTAGCGGTGCTGAGAGCGGCCACGTGTGTTGTGAGTGGTCCTGACAACAGCCACATGTGTTGTGAGTGGTGCTGAGAGCAGCCACGTGTGCTATAAGTGGTGCTGAGAGCGGCCACGTGTGATATGAGTGGTGCTGAGAGCGGCCACGTGCCCTCAGTACCAACCGACAGCGATTGCAGACCACCCACGGCGCCAGCACATGCATACCTTCACATGCCGGGCAAGCCTTCACATGGCCAGGACAGCGTCGGGACCTTGGCACCTTCACATGGCGTGTGGTGGGCGCGGGACCTTGGCTTCTGCCGTCAGTGGTGAGTGCGATGCTGGCTGCTGGCTGCTGGCCGCTGCTGCCCCTGTCGCTGCTGCGCAGGTGGCGGCGCGGCGCGCGCCCTGCCATGGCCCGCGCCGCGTCTGACGCGGTGGATGGTGCCGACTGCCCCCGGGTAGTCTGCAAACGTGAAGGAAGACGTTTGAATCAAGCTCTTCTTGGAGGTACGTTTGTGTGCTTCTCGTGCTATTTTTCGCCAGCATGGTGATCTGGGAAATAATTTTTCATCGTGTATGCATTTTTGCTGTTAATAACCTCCACTCAATTTTTGGTTAGCATGTCAGCTTGACGTTCAGTTTCACTGGTAGCACTGGCCCTCCATTGGCAAAACCCTGGATTTTCCCTGCTCCTAACTATCTTTAAACTTTCCCTCCATTGACTTCTAATGAGAGACTAATTATCGCTGTGGTCTACGTCATACGTCGTTCCAGGATGCCCGTGTACTGCGGCTGAGAAGCGTGCAACTTCAAAGTGCTGTTCACGTTTGAAGGGCCATCAATTGCCTGGTTTATTGGACACACCGCATGCAAACACCTCACTGGCTTCAATGTTCGCCTGGGACGCGAAGGCCAGGCGCCAGGTCACTGTTCGCTCGCCGCTCGCAGTGGTTGTCGTTACTGCGTGCTGGTGTTGCCGACTCATAGCCCGGCATTGCCAGCATGGCTTCAGCTGATGAATGAAGCCCGTGTGCGTTAAATATCCCAGATTGCTCAGCAGCAGTGCAATGTGAGTGTTCCTGAAGGCCTTTATAATCTGCGCATGTCATTATTGTAACCGCAACTTCAACTTTTCAACCAATGAAATAAAAAGGAAAGGTTATCTGCTTGAATTTGAATTTGCATACTTTGCACAGGCATGCACTACGTAGCTAACTGC
Source organism: Ashinkailepas kermadecensis (assembly GCA_034440615.1). Lineage (NCBI taxonomy): Eukaryota > Metazoa > Arthropoda > Thecostraca > Neolepadidae > Ashinkailepas > Ashinkailepas kermadecensis. The sequence goes on along the minus strand of JAOTOM010004629.1, from coordinate 139,445 downwards.
ACTATCTGATGACTAAGGCAAGACGCATTCAGTTACGATTTAAATTTAAATCGTGGAAGACTTAGGGTAAAATTCACCTGACTCAGACAATGAATGAAATGAAAAAAAAGGCACTGCTCGGACAAATGTCCGAGCAGTGTCAAAATGTACGGATATGGTCATATGTTCGGCATCGGGCCCTTATCGAGGTACGATAGCAAAGGTCCGCTGCCGTGTCTTGATACATGGCCATGGCCGAGTAATACAGGGTATGTTCTCAGACAATACAGGCACGAACTGCTGGATGATAAACGGAAAATTTCCAGACACAGGGTCTCTTCAGTGGTGCGGGGTGGAAAGGCACATAGTATGTGGCCCTCCCAACACCGCATGACATGCACCGGGCCTCTGTTATGGATCTGCCGGTGAATATTGTCTTAAGCAGACCGAACAAATGCTACCTGTTGAAATATGATGATTTTTTTCCTCGAAATTCGGAGAATTTGCCTTGTTTTGCTGTGTTGAAATTTACATGTTTTGATATTTCCTCCCCCAACCGGCCCTTCTGGATCCGCCCCTGACTCCAGGGTCGGACTGGATCCGCCCCTGACTCCAGGGCCGGACTGACAGTCTAGCCAGGCACTGCTTATTGAAGTCGGAGTGAACACGGCTAAACTAGAGCCTAGCAGGTAGGAGCGTGGGAGTTCAAGCCCACGGCACATACCCACGACCCCACCCCGCAGCCTCACCAACACTGCAAGCCTGAACCACGTAAAATTCTCAACTTGAAGCCAGTGTCACGGTTCGTGGAAAAGAACAAGCGAGGCTTGGCGCAGCTCGCCGCACAGGGAAACAATGCAGATTCAGTTCTTGCAGTGGAACGGAAAACATTCAGTTGTTTACGCATTATCCGGTAGGAAAAGCTGAGAACATTCCTGACGTTCACGACCTACGACGTTACTGATGGTCTAGTACGGAAAACTTGGTTTAATAATGGTAGATATTGTACTGGCCACTCGTACAACATTACACAATGAAAAAGTGCTGCTTGTATTATGCTATATGTGGTTTTGGTCGATGCAGTTAGCCACTGGTAGTGTACATCAATATGCTGCCGATGAGCACGAAGGCTCGATATGTACTGACCGTTCGAACCCAGCCACCAGCACACAGGCCTCCTGGCTCGTGCATGACGTCTGCTTGAGGTCATTGATGTTCAGATACATCCTGAGGAAGCATTGCCGGAGCGCCGTATATCGACATATGATAGCTGAGGCCACTCCAGCCTGGCAAGTCATGAATTGCCCTTTCGCTGACGCTGCCTGGTGATGTTTATTAGGGTCGCCGCCAGCCTCACACTGGTCTTCGCCTCTCAGCTGGCCCGGGCGTGCGCTGGTTGCGATCACCTCAAAACTGACATCACTAATGTCACCCATTACACCAACCTGAGGATGCTGATCTCTCCGAGGTGGACCACGTATCTGCAGCACCAACATGGCGGTTCCTCACTGAACCGCGTCACGTGAACCGGAATGGAGGATACATCTTGCAGTGATCTGCGGACTGTAATGGTCAGTCAGGGCCCCGCGCCGTGACATCGACAGCGCGCGCTGCAGGTGCCATGCAGTGATCTGCGGACTGTAATGGTCAGTCAGGGCCCCGCGCCGTGACATCGACAGCGCGCGCTGCAGGTGCCATGCAGTGATCTGCGGACTGTAATGGTCAGTCAGGGCCCCGCGCCGTGACATCGACAGCGCGCGCTGCAGGTGCCATGCAGTGATCTGCAGACTGTAATGGTCAGTCAGGGCCCCGCGCCGTGACATCGACAGCGCGCGCTGCAGGTGCCATGCACGATGTCTGCAAACCTGTGAATGGCCAGTGAACTGCACGAGATGACCTGTTATCACAGCCAACATAGCTTCTCCATCAATGAGCCTGAGTTTTCAGTCATGTGTTGATGGGCTTTTCAGCGCAGGAAAAACTAAAAAGGCCCATGCAGTGCGGCAAACACACGATGAATGCCTTGTGGTCACGTGGTCTCGCAATGGGAGGCTGTTGCTGATTAAGATGCAGCCTGCGCAGTATGACAGCCGAGTACGGACCCACCGCAGCACTTCAATTCATTGGCGCAAGAGCAACCAAGGCGAGAATGGTGCTGGGAACTGGGCGGGCTGTGTGGGGCTGAGGTGTTTGGGGCGCTTTCATAGTGTTCTCCGGATGACTGCTACCTGTGCTGCTCCTGGTGTCTATTTGGTGACGTAATCGACGAACGACTCCCGACCCGAATCGCTTCCTCTGAGACCACACACTGCCGTATCCACGACGTTGCTTGCCACAGCTGCAATGCGTGCGCGATCCGCGTCCATGGCTATCTCACATCTGAGGCGCGAGGTTGGCCGAACGTGCCCACAGCTATCTCACGTCTGAGGCGCGAGGTTGGCCGAACGTGCCCACAGCTATCTCACGTCTGAGGCGCGAGGTTGGCCGAACGTGCCCACAGCTATCCCACATCTGAGGCACGAGGCTGGCCGAACGTGCCCACGGCCATGTAACATCTGCAGCGCGAGGCTGGCCGAACGTGCCCACGGCCATGTAACATCTGCAGCGCGAGGTTAACCGAACGCTGCAGAACGTGACTAGTGGTAGCTCGATGCTTTGACGGAAGAATGGCAACAGACGAGTTCACAAAGGTGCCGGCGCAACGAACATCGAAGTGCACCACGAGGGGGACGAGTGGTCTAGGGGTAAGATGCTCGTCTCACAATCGAAAGGTTGTGGGTTCGAGTCTCACCTGTCGCTACTCTTCGCCCGCGACCAATCGGCGTGAGAGATTGGCGACGCTACATGACTCAACGGTCGACGTGTCGTAAAACCAATAACCAACCAACCGAAGTGCACCACGAGAATGGAAGGCGGGGATATCAGGGTAGAAACGGCGGGAGGTCGGGCATTCCAGTGCACTCCTTACTCCATGCTCCACTGTCCTTGCTTCTCTCCTGCCACGGCTGGTGGCGGGAGAGAGATACGTCCTAGTGCTGGGTGCGGCGAGAAGCGCTGCTTTGTTGTATGTGCGTGATGTAAAACATGCACTGCTTGATAAGGAAATACTTTTTGGGGGAATGAAATCCGACTTGCCTCCCGGTACTGTGCAGTTTGCTTTCCTCAGTGGCAGGTCCGACTTGATATACTTGCAATGCGAACCATAAATACCGTAGATAATTCTTACATTTACGTGCGTGATTGTAGAGGAAACAAACACCTGTGGTATTCTGCTAGGTCACACAAATCCTGTTCTTATTCGTCTCTTATCCCTTATATATATTGTTGATGGTAAAGCATACCGAAGAGATAATAAGCGGACCAGCTCTTTTAACTAGTGCTTCAGCACGACGTTTTCTGAACTGCGCATAGGTGCATTATCCCGATTGTTCATGAGCTGAACGCTCCGGTCCTTGACCGCTTTGACTTTCCTCGTTCTCAAGTGAAGTATCTGTCATTTGACATTGATAAGCATAAAACCTTTAATCCGTCAGTACACCATAGTGAAACAGATGGATCAAAGATCTGTCTAATGGTGAAAGATGTTCATGGTTAACCCACACGCATTCCAAGGGGCATTCCACACTTGGAAACATTCTCGACTACAACAGAATGTACATTAGAGGTTTCCAAAATAAATCATGCCGTCTCTGATTTCATTTATCGTTGGCACACCTGGTATAGATACTAAGACACACGATGATTCAACACTAGAACAGACAGGGGATCCAGCCGTACGGAGTGATCTACTGACAGAAGGTCATGCCATAAACAACGCAGCAGGGAGAAATGGCAAAAAAGGTCGTAGCGGCCGAATATCTCCGTATCTTCTTCGTATCTCTAAGTAAGCCAATATATATATATATATATATATATATATATATATATATATATATATATATATATATATATATATCTATATGTATGTATCTATATCAGACCAACCGAAGATCACATGTTGTTCCAGAAGAACAGAGCTTCGAGGAGCGGGGATGGCCGAGTGGTTAACGTGTTGAGCTCTGGGTGCCAAACATCCCGGGCTCAACACTCGAGCCGCTCGGGACATTTCCCAATCCCGCGGTCCACCGGCGAAACTGGGCGGCGCCAGTGCATAAAGCGCGTCGTGAATCACCCAATAAATAAACAAAGAGCTTTGGGTGATGCTCGATATGCACCATCAATATGCACCGCGGTAATATCACATTGGCCGTGTTTAGCCGCCCCGGTGGCTCAGTTGGTTAGAGCGCTGGCCTGCACAGGTCTCCCCAGTCCTGGCGAGACAGGATTCGGGTCGCTTCATGCGCTCGCATTTAGCCTCCGGCTGGGACGCTCAGTTGGCAACTGGCTCGATAAGGCCGGAGACGAGCTATCGGAACGGCCGTGTCGGTGCATTGACGGCACGTTACATTATCGACCAAAAATCTGCCGTTGGACTGTAATTCACCTGGATCGGGTGGTGGGGCCGGGGTTCACGCAACTGGAATTCACCTGGATCGGGTGGTGGGGCCGGGGTTCACACAACTGGAATTCACCTGGATCGGGTAGTTGGGCCGGGGTTCACGCAACTGGAATTCACCTGGATAGGGTGGTGGGGCCAGGGTTCACGCAACTGGAATTCACCTGGATCGGGTGGTGGGGCCAGGGTTCACACAACTGGAATTCACCTGGATCGGGTGGTGGGGCCGGGGGTTCACACAACGAGCCGTGCTTAGCAATAGGACCCTGGTCCATAAAGCCACACCAGCAAGAATTTGGACCAAATTAATTAAAAAAATATAATCGACACTGCTGGACGCGTTCTGCTATGTACTGCACGTAACGCTGTGTTCACGCACTCCTGTTGTAATGTGAATTCGCAAGCTGATTGGCTGATACCAACGATACTTGCGAACAATAGCAGTACCGAAAAAGTAAACTCTGGTAGCCCGGCATGAATCTTGCTGACATCCGGGGTAACTGGGGAAAGCAAATTGAGAGAAAACAGGACCGAGTTGTCAGAATAGACATTCCGTTCGACAGAGCGCAACTTTCTCTACAGTTCCACGCGTTCAGCTGATATTCGACTATGCAACTGCAGGAAAGTCCATTTAAGCGCTTATATTATGAAGGAGTGTGCTGACGAGCTTGCCATGCCTCTCGAGATGCCACGCTACCTATCAGCCGATCAGGGCATATGCGACCATATGTTGAACAATTGTCCGTGACTGTTTACTGAACATTGCCTACCTTTTCTTCCTACGAATCAGCATGGTCGCCTGTCCAGACGACCTTGCATCTTTAATTTCACTTTTTGTTTTTTTTTATCACACGAGAAGCGATAGTCAAATAAATGAACGGAGGCAGCGTTGGCACAGCGCGACCGATTATTATTCATTCGGCATTCAAAAGCATCAATCTGAAAATGCTTATTGGAAAATAGATATAAAAACGCAAATACCACTGCGCGTCGAAGCTAACTTGACAATGTACCCCCATAATAAGCTGAGACCAATTTCACTAAGATCACAAGCTGCGTATTCACATGTGTATTCATAGTGTGTATTCGTATGTATTCACACATGTATTTTCGTGCGAACACATCGTTTGTGCTGTTGTTTGCAAAGATGCCACTTCACTAACATCACGAGCTAACAAAGCTACTAACCCAAAGTACAACGATTGTTAACCACAAACTATGGGAAATGAGTGTTATTGCATCGTTTGCATTTCGCGAAGGTTGTTGATTGTCAAGAGTTGTGGTAAATACACCGTTGCGATAACATATGTTGAAGGTTGTGTGAATATTGGTGCAGCGCAGTGCCAGTCAAGGAAGGATGAATACATTTTATCTGTTTTTCGACTAAGTTCAGTTGCAGCGAGCAACTGGGGATTTAGCGGGTCTCGAACTCAAGGAAGATCGCCAACTCCATCTTTATCCGCCGTAGGGTGGTGGAACGGGGGAGGTGAGGGATGCAGGTGGGGTTCCGCCCCTTCCCCGTTAAACCCGGAAATGCCCCTCTCCCCTGGATCCGTCACTGGGGAGGGGCTACCGTTGACGTCAATGGATGCCAAATCAAGTCTGCCGTGTTCCCCCTCTACAGCACCCCAGTAATGCTCAAGCAATGGGGAATGAAAATTGACTGATGCAGGGTACGGTCAGCATATTAGCCGAGGCTCCCAGTGTGACAGGACCCCATCCCCACATCAACTCCGTCGGATTCTCTACCCATGGTGCTGGTGTTGGCCCACCCAATATGTATGCTGTATGATGTTATGTTTTGTACTGTATCATTTCTATTTGATTTATGCGTCAATTAAGTCTGGTACGGGGCACTTAGTTTTGCTTGTTATTTATTATGAATTTCAGCAGTTGAAGCCTGTTCTCGACGTGGATCTTCATGCTTGCACTGTGAACGTAAGCGTCAATATTTGAAAGGTGTTGCGGGTGCTATGGAATGTGGTTTCATTATTTAGATTCCGAGCTCGGTTCATGTCCTTTTCAACGGTTTATGGAATGGAACGACATATTGTTCCAAATGAAGTATCATATTTTGCATTGTTTGATCTCATGTGTTTTAATTATTAATTATATACTTCATGCGGCGATGTTTTATCATTTAATCATTATTTCAAATACGTCATATTATTTTTGAATGCGTATGTTGCTTATTACTGAAAGGCACTGTGAACTTACATCATTTGTGAAACAATGACAAAATCGTGCCAGAATTACACTATTTGTAGTTACAAACGAAGACCTCTGTGGAGCGTGATTTAACACAGGTTGTGATTTGCCTCGCACCATTTATTAGCAAACTGCGTGAGTACAAAAACAATGGCGAAATTGATCTCTGAACATCAGGCGGTGCATGTTCAGATGACCCTTCCTTCATATGACATCGATCATCTGGCATACCGGCATTAAGTCCCACAACTCAAATCAAATCTGATGAAATGCAACTCGATATATTTCACTTTGTACTTCCCGAGTGCTGACTGGCCACACCACCAATCGATCATTCGAGAGTACTGTTTTTTCTTCTAATGTTTTAAAATATTTGACAGTGACTAAGTGTCATGCACTAGAGATACACTACGTTGGGACAGAGTTACGTTAAACCGGCTAATGTGGCATCCGGTGGTATCGAGCAAGAGATAAAAGTTGAGAACAAACAAAACAAATGGCGTAGAGGGCGGGTACACACATGACATGCAGATAAACATACATACAGACGTACATGACAGGCGACAGTACATTTGGAGGGTGCCGACAGCATCACAGCCTCCGGACTGGCTCCACTGACCAGCCGCGACCTGAAAACCAAGAGGTGGCCCGGCGCCCAGGGCGAGCCGTTGGCGTCCGGGTCGACACTTGGATGTGTAGGTGTATCTTAAAGTTAAAGCTTGGGGAAACGTGAAGGCAGAATGCTTGGAATACACGAAAGTAAAAACCCAAGCGCAATATATGGAGAAACCATCCGTTTTTCCCAATTGGATCTGTCCCTGCCTGTCTGGAGCTATCTATTTGGAGATAACCTATACCTGTGTGTTATACGAGAGCGGAGAGGATGATAGCGTTCGACTTCAAATGAATTGTTCCAGTTTTGTGCTATGTAGAAAAGTGAAAAGTAGCTAAAGGAGCTCCGGGTGTTCACCGCCAAAAAGTGTGCGTAAAGAAAATGGAATATGATGTGTAAAAAAAAGTGGAATATGATGTGTAAAGAAAGTGGAATATGATGCTTCGCGAAGTGGAATATGATGCCTCGCGAAGTGGAATATGATGCCTCGCGAAGTGGAATATGATTCCTCGCGAAGTGGAATATGATGCCTCGCGAAGTGGAATATGATGCTTCGCGAAGTGGAATATGATGCCTCGCGAAGTGGAATATGATTCCTCGCGAAGTGGAATATGATGCCTCGCGAAGTGGAATATGATGCCTCGCGAAGTGTCTATATCTTGTTGCTGTAGTGCGGTAGTATATATCTAGTACTGTAGTAGCTGGTGGTGGACAATTGAAATTTACTTTTCTAAAAATATCAGCCAGCCTGATAAGAACATAATTTTGTGTCTGATATTAGACGGGCTGTGTCAGGGCAAGGTATTCCAGTTGAAATTTATGAACTGTTGGTAAATATTTAGGGGCTAAGCGGATTCTAAATCACAGTATTACAGTGGGAAGTTACTGACTCAAACCTGCATAGGATGTCTGAACAGGGAAGTTTTGAGTTACTCAAACAGTTGGTGGAAAAACAACAGGCCAGAATTGATAAATTAGAAAGCATCGTCAAGTTAGCAAAGAGACAAGCTGAAGCTGCTGAAAACTACACCCGTCAGGATTGCCTCATCCTCAGGGGGAAATTGTCCATCAGGCCTGGAAAAAATTTGCGAGAGGAAGTCATGCACCTCATTTTCTTTCATACAGGCATTCAGTTTCCTTCTTGGTGCATAAACACTGTTCACTGGCTTGGAAAAAAGACAGCATTATCATTAGATTTAACAACAAAGAAGTAAGGGATGCAATATACAGGAATAGGGTACCAAAAGATCTCTCAAAAAGGGGCTTGTTCATACATGAATCTCTCACTCAGGACAAGATGGCAATTGTTTCGAAGTGTGCCAAACTGAGACGTGAGGGCAAATTAGCCACCTACTTCACCCAAGGTGGAAATGTCTTTGTGAAAAAAAAACAAAGACATGCCCAGCATCTTGATTGGGGATGCCATGTCTGAGGAAGACATCCTGTCTCGACTTGAGCTACAGCCAAATACTTATAAGGAGGCAATCACAAAGGGAAAACATCAGTCCTCTGCTGAGACAGAGGCATTAAAAACAACATCTACACCAACAGAGGTGATGCCTATGGAAAACCATGAGACCCAAGCAAATCTGAATGTTAGAAATGATGTAGAGTCAACTGCCACCAAAGAACCAAGGGAGGAACAGAATGTTGTGTCAGCCACAGGAGAGGTAGTGGTTGATGATCAGGAAGCCTGTGACAGACAGATGCATGAAACATCTAGAAACAAAAAAAAACAAGCAAAAAGGCAAAGGGAGCTTCCAGTAAAAATAAGAGTCCAGTTCACTCTTGTCATCCCACTGACATCAGTGATGACTCAGATTCACCTGCCTCAACTGAAAACCAATCTTCCAGGAGAATGCCTAGCCAGAGAGGCAAATCCAGGAACAAAAAATAGGAATAAGTAGCAGTCAGGACAAGAATGCTGAAATATCAGTATTATGGGGCAGGGTACTGGAATTTAGACAAAGTTGATGGTGGTTGACATCTTAGATAACTAGGTTAGATTGTGGGCATTGGATTAGGGATATAATTCCTGAATCTGTATTCCATTATATATATATGCATATGTGTGCACCTAGGTGGGTATATGCCTGGGTAGGTGCACTTACCTATATAGGCATGTGCATATTTTTTTTAACCTCAATATGTATTGTGCAAACATTGCATCAAAGATCTAGTATCTAATTGCCTATTTAACTAGTACCTGGCTCAATACCAACTACCAAGCACCAGACCCATTACCTGCCTCCTGAGTAGTGCAGTTTACCCAGGCACCTAACTACCTATTGCAGGCCTTCCTAAGTGAACAGCTAGTTATAGAATCAAAGAGAATTCCATCAGAGTATCCACTACATGATTTGAACAGAAATTTAAGCAGCAGTTACACTGATTTTTTTTCTTTTCATATTAGTATAATCAACTGTTGCTTCTAAATATCACTTATAGCAATACAAACACAGCCAGCTACTTTTCTAACACAGGTCAAACCCATTATTGTCATCAAATGCCTGAAAGTAGTCAAAACAATACAAGGAAATATATTATCTCGTTTTTTTTTAATATATATTTTTATTTAAGCCAGGTAGAGCAGCTAGTCATGGTCAGAGTATTGGGCGATATGCTTTTATGACATTTATTTCAATGTTGCCTGGCACTGAGGTGGACAGTGGCACATTGATGAAAGGTACTGGTAATAATTAGATTGTATTGTGATATTGGAGAGGCAGAGAAGCATGCTGTGAATGCTGTACCATCAATAAGGCAGCATAGTTTGGTGTGAACGCAGCCATACACTGCTACCCAGATGCTAACAGTGATGTGTTACATCCTCACTGGTACAAGTTTTTAATGCTTGCTTGACTTGATACTTTTGGGTAATTAATGTGATATTTCACTTGATCAAGCCCCTAGGCTGGTACCGGATTGGTCTGCCATTGTGCTATTGGACCAACTTCGATACAAGTCGAGTGAATGTGTGTATGCATGTATGTGGGTTGCTGAAAAAGCACCAGTTTTAATATTTTAATCTGGACACTGGGGGCTGATACACTTGTGCACTTTTTTTAAATTCAAAGCATCATCAACTTGATGAATTCTGATCATATTGTGTCAAGCTTGCATTGACTTGAGGCAAGGATTGTACGAGATTGGGATAGCATGCATATATCACAACAATCCGGCTGTACAGTATGTTATGAAGGATGATTGGCCATGAAAAACCTTGGCAATGCTGCTCCCTGGCCCCCTGATCACCAGGAAGATCTTAGTAATGTGAACCTTAACATGACAAAAATTTAATATAAAATTAACTTAAAGTAAAGGTCATTGCAAAATCACAGTTTGAACAAACATTAGTACAATGGCCTTTAGTTAACACTCAAGCGATTAGTTAATGCCTATTCTTTCTGAATACAGGATCATCAGAATTGATGTTCTTGGCAGATTAACACTACAGAAGGCAACTATTATGCCAATTTACTTATAATCAATTCAATCTGGATCTATTTATTTATTTTGAACATTGAACATGTGTCAATCTACTATCATGTTGGCATATGAGAGGGCATGTAACCTGGTGATATTATTGTCCTTAAATTGTAAATTGCTGCCTGGGAGAGGGAGGGGGTATCACAGACAACTGGTGTTGCTAAAAGTTTACTGCTGCAGGGATGTTTGATAACTTCCCACACATGGTATTGGCAAGTGTTCCTTTCACTTGCAATAGAATCCTTGCTCCTCTATCATCTCATCTAGGCATACAACTATCTATATTTATTTTTCAAACTATGCTTCTTGATGGTGTGAACTTTACCTCCCTAATTTCCTTTTTCCATTTTGCTTTCCGATCATTCATGGTCCCTCTTTTGTGTGTTCCCAGTTCAATGTCCATGCACAATTATTATTCCAAGTTCTACATTTCCAGATATAATCACCATTTCCAGTTGGCTCTTTATCTGAGTAATGAGCAGTTTCAAACTTGAGGGAGCTACATTGGAATTACTAGGGAATGATTTGAATGATAAGTACCCTCCTCATGAACTTATATTGTCACAATGTACATATTATACCCTACCTCAACCACTTAACTGTAATGCTGGATTCTCAGTACTTCATATCAATGCAAGATCCCTGAAGAATAAATTTGATGAAGTTGTTAATTTTCTAGCAAGCTCTAAAGTTGATTGGTCAGTTATTTGTGTATCAGAGACATGGTTGAAGAAAGATTTAGAACAATACTTTAGTCTACAAAATTATAATCTCTTTTCATCTAGTAGAAAAGAAGGCGAAGGTGGAGGTACAGCAATATATGTAAGTAATAGATATGAAGCTAGGGAAAGAAAAGACCTGGAGAGTGATCATTTTGAGACAAGTTTTCTGGAAATCAAAATGAAGTTGGGTGTACCGGCGAAAAGATTCCTAGTAGGGGAAATGTATAGACCTCCAAGTCTGAGCCACACTATATTTATGGACTATTTGGAAAAAATACTTGACTCATTGGAAAACACCAAATGTACATGTGTCATAGCAGGGGACTTCAATTACAACATTTTGAAATATCACTCTGATAAACCTACACTTAATTTTATGAATTTGTTCAATTCTTATGGATTTTTCCCAACCATCTCAAAAGCAACCCGGATTTGTAATGAATCAGATGCCCTTTTGGATAATATATTTATCAATGATGTTAATGTCTTTAACAATTCAGGAATACTACTTCATGATTTATCAGATCATTTTCCAGTTTTTCTTAATCTGTCATTAATTGAAAGTTCAAATATAACAAGACATTCAGTGACAGTCTTTGATAAACATAAAATCAGTGAATTAAATGATCACCTCATCAGCAACTTGGAAGGCTTTCAAGATGAAACTGATGCTAATCAAGCATGCAACAAACTTATTAAGGCATATGAAACAGGTATTACAAAATTATCTAAAACTTTTACACCCAGTAGAAGAAAGAATCCAATTAAACCATGGGTAACCCCTGCACTTCTGTGTTCAATAAATACAAAAAATAAACTTTATGCAAAATATATTAGGAATATAATTTTATTGAATGAAAATAAATACAAAATGTATAGGAACATGCTTTGCAATGTGCTTAGGGATGCAAAACGATTATATTACAAGAGGGCATTCCAGGACAGCAAAGGTGATGGCAAAAAAACATGGAAGTATTTGAATGAAATTATAAACAAGAATTAATTGCAAACAGTTCCCCCAAGGTGCTTTGTTGATAACTCTGGGGCTACCTGTGTAAATGAACAAATACCTGATAAATTCAATACTTTTTTTTCAACGATAGGTAGTGAATTGGAAAAAAAATATACCTGCAGCACACAATAGCCCATTATATTACCTTACACAGCCTACTCATGCCAGCATTAACAATATTCCTTCTGTTAATGAAGCTCAAATTGAAGAAATTGTTAAGTCTTTGAACCCTGTGGGTGGAGGTATGGATAAAATTAGCACAGAAATTTTGCTTCGAACATATCGAAGTATTTTGCAACATCTAACATATTTCTTCAATCTTTGTCTGAGCACTGCAATATTCCCTGATGCATTAAAATCTGCAGTTATAATTCCTGTATATATATCAGGGGAAAATAATAAATTTACTAATTATAGGCCAATCTCTTTGCTACCAATATTTTCGAAGGTGCTGGAAAGATTAATACACATTAGTGTATCATCATTTCTAAATGAAAATAATATCATACACCCACTGCAGTTTGGTTTCAGAAAGAAACATAGCACATACATGCCAATTGCTCTGATGCATAATGAAGTGACTAAAGCCCTTGTAAATAATAAATTAGTTTGTACCCTGTATCTGGATTTGAAAAAGGTCTTTGACACTGTCAGCATCAGCATTTTGTTACAAAAGATTTACTTTATTGGCATTAGGGGAAATATATATAAACTGTTAAACTCATACCTATCAAATAGATCTCAAAGAACCAAGATACATGACACCCTCTCCCAACCATTAAATATCACAATAGGTGTTCCTCAGGGTTCGATTCTTGGACCTCTGCTATTTCTTCTGTACATTAATGATCTTTGCAATGTTTCCAATTTACCTAGCTTTTACCTCTTTGCAGACGATACAGCCATAACTATTACAGCTAATGATCATGTTGAGTTACAAACTAAAGTAGATGAGGTAATACCCAAAATAATTGCATGGTTTCATACCAACAGATTATCGCTTAATGCTGATAAGACTGGATATAAAATTTTTTCCAGGAAACCATGTGATGACCTTCATGTAAAAATAAATAGTTCTAATATTACAAGGCATAGCTGCATAAAATATTTAGGTGTATTAATCGATGAAGACATGACGTGGAAAAGCCATATCAATGCCATTTCTTCAAAAATTAGCAGAAATATTGGTATTATAGGCAAATCTAGGTACTTCCTATCAACTTGTGAATTGCTTCTTCTGTATAATTCTCTAATACTGCCATATCTAAATTACTGTGCTGTTGTCTGGGGAAGTACTTACCACTCTAAGCTTGACAAGATTATTCAGTTGCAGAGGCGTGTTATTAGGATTGTTGACAAGAAACCTTACTTATACCATACAAATGAATTGTTTATCAAGCATAGAGTTCTTAAGTTTCTGGACATAATTGATGAACAATGCATTTGCATCATGCTAGGTTTTCTAAATCACTCATTACCAGCACCTCTTTCTGATATGTTTCAACTTCATCAAGAAGGTGGCCTCAGAGTTAGACAACACTTTCAAATACCCTTTTCTGATATCAATTACAGGATGTTTTCATTACCCTTTATTGCACCAAAAGCCTGGAATAAAATAATCTGCTCTCACTTCCATAGAATTGAAGATTTACCTAGAAGTAAAATCATTTTGAAAAAACACATCAGGCAAAACATTACTAGAAAATATGAACTTGTCCAATGAATGTCGGTGATAAGGTTGTGCTATGCATGGTGATCTTGTTGTCTTATTCGGATATTTTCGTTAAGTATCATGTTTTCTTTCTTTCTTCTTTCTTCATACTTCGTTTGTCCTTTCTCCTTTCTCCTTAGTGTAGTAATAGTTTAGGAGATGTACGTGCAAGATTAGGGATTTTATATTATTTCCCCATTAACACCTATAGCAGTTTTTTTCTGGAGCCCTCGAAGACGTTACTAGCATTGCTAATTGTCTGAGAGGGCTTCAGGAACATCTTTTACTAATATCTGGTGGCAGGATCTGTCCAGCAAGAAACAGGAGCGGGGAGTGGTGTGACCTAACTTGACTTGCTTACCATGACCTACTTCTCATCCCTGGAATTTAACGTAATTAGGTCGCACGGGTATGGAAGGGCACTCCTGCCTACCTATTAATAGGTAGGGGAATTTAAAAAAAAAAAAAAAAAAAGAAGAAGGAAAAAAAGTGGAATATGATGCCTCGCAAAGTGGAATATGATGCCTCGCGAAGTGGAATATGATCCCTCGCGAAGTAAGTGTAAATGGCGCGACGTTGTTCATTGTATATGGGACGCAGAAGTAAACAATTTTCAAGGGTCAAACAATGTTTAAGTAGTCACACACGCGGCAAAGTGGAGGTTGGTGAGGTCAATTGAGGTGGTAGTCTTGTGTGGAGATGGTGTAGCCTAGCCGGAAACGGGCAAAGACCACCTGCTGTGCTCGTGTGTATTGGCGTGATGACGGCCATTTGCAAAGTATTGGTTGAACGTGGTATAAGTGTGAGGTGCTGAGACTTCAGCATGCCTGGGGATATTTGTTTAATACATTGTTTATTAGTGACAGAAGATCACTGGTAGACTGGGAGCCAATGGACGGATGGGAGGTCAATGGCTCTACGGGCGAGCCCATCCGCTTGCTCGTTGCCATGTGGCCGGTGACCCAGATTAGTGTGAGTTTTCGGTTAGCGTGGAATGTTGGATGGGTGGTGTTGTATATGACTTCGAGGGTGTTAATGGATGGGCGTGAGCAGTGCAGATGATGGTGGGTGTGGTGGTCCAGTGCTCAATGATGTGCTATAGGCAGATTAGGATGGCAACACACTCTGCCGTGCAGACCGGATAGTGTGGTGTTAGTTTTGTTTGGTCAGTGTTGGTCCCACTGCACCAGGCGGCGCCCGTACCGTCGCTGGTACGGAAGCCGTCAGTGCAGAAGTATGTGTGCTGTGGGTGGGCCTCTTGATGTTCGGAAAATTTGAGATGGGTTTCGATGGAGGAGAGTACAGTTTTGTTTCTTGTTTGTTTGCTACTTGTCGAAAAAGATACTCCAGCGTCGGGTGTTTCATGTGTCAAAATAGGAGCAGGAATTGAATTTTGCCGGAGGCTACATCCGGGAATCTCGGTGCGAGTGTCAGGACCTGGTTCGGATGAATTACAATGTTGTATTGATTTCTGTTAGAGGTACGCCGAACGGGGGTGGGGGTTAGATAAAGCACGAGTGGCGGGGTGATTGTGCTGTGTATTGTCCAAAATACGCTTGCCTATCGTGTAAATCCAATGGCGTCGAACCCTGGCAGAATGTATGTTCTCATCCGCACAATGTATCTCATCACCACAGCTGTTCTGTTCCCCAGGCGTCTGCGTCGTAATCACAGTGCAATGCTAGGTGAGTTTCACTCACATGTACGATCGGTTGTCGAATACAACAACTTGGACGGGAACTGTTAAAACTAGCACATCGAACAAGATTTGCACTTGTCGAACACAACTTTTTCAACTTGGACGGTCAGTTCTTCCGGGAAATATTCCGAAATGATGATTGTAGACTTCTCCTGAAGCGATTTCAGGTCGATCTTGCTTCATTGAGCATTTCATGGAAACAAGCGGTTCGTTTTGTTTGATATGGCTCCCTGCCTGCAGGCATAAGGTCGGGTATAATGGCGGGCAAAACAACTGCCAGCTCACCGCAACTGGTTTATCCTGGCAGCCATTGGATGCATAGCTTTGTTGTTTCTAATATCTGTGCAGGTACAAGCATTTCAGGTTAACTACAGTCAATTTCTGCGCAGATCATCATCACTTGGGCCGTCTCCACCATGCTCGTTCACATGGTCCCGACTTCGGGAGCAGAGTCTCCAATGTCGGCAAAAGCGCATCGAAAAACGACCCTTTTCAGTTGAAATGAAGTTCCACTTTTGTCAGAGTTTGGTTCCTCTGACAAATGATCTGCTAATGTCTCACAACTAAGCGTATGGGCGTTACATGACCGATGTAGTCGATGCGCCCGAAAGCCCTAATAACTAACTAACTAACAACTAAGCGTACTGCACCGAACTGTCACAAAATAGCATAGAGTATATGGCGTATCACGGTCCTTTCCCAACACGCAGTTCTTCCCCTCACGGGGGGAAGCTGCAGCTTATGCTACACAGCCGTTCAGCGAGTCATGTCACATTGCATCGGCATTGCTCCGGCAGGCCGACCGGCCCCGGGCATGCAGGTCACGTGATTCAGCTTAAGATCACGTGACAGGCACGGGCCGAATCCAGAACTATGTATTTGGGACAGGACAAGTGCATCAACAAAGTCCTTTCTTTCAACAGGTTGCGGGTACCTCAAAGTAAGTGCAGTGGTACAAGCTGGTGAGAAGAAAAAGGAGGTTTTTTACATTATTGATGAGTGCTTTGCGATGACCGGTTGGCTGGCTGCATCCCACAAATATATTTATGTTTAGTCTAACGCACAAGTTAGGTGTCGATCAGATTGATCCCCACCGGATTACGAGGGATAGGACATTTTGCCGCACTGCGACACCTAATAAAGCCGACGACAATCAATGTAGACAATGTAGACAGTGACAAATAACAAACGCTGAAACCGAATCAGATATGTTGCACAGACAACTTGAATAATGCATTTAAAGTAAACTAACAGATGCTTGAAACTTTGCTTCGTCAAATAGTAGCGCAAGCGGTTGTTGTGATGCATGCGGGAACATTAGCGTAGCTACAAGGGGCATGCAGGGAAATTGTTCCCATGAGGCCGCGTTTGTTCCATTTTCCTTTGGAACACCGCATGGTGTCAGCACTTCCCTCTCAACATTGGTCCCCCCTCCTCCTTCCATCCTTCGAGACAACCTTAGCTGCGGCCCCCTATGTGGATCATGGCTCCGTTAGATTCCATGCCAGAACTGAACGTTCCATATGCATCACCAGGTGCATCTCCTCAAAGCGACCGCGCGGCTCGCTCGTGAGAGCGATAGAGGTCCCGGTGCGGGACATGGGAGGCATGTGAGCTGTCATATAGATAGGCCATAACACATCAGCCGGAGACGTAGTTAATGCGGTGATAAATGAGTAAATAACCGAATGGATAAATGAGTGAGTAAATTAATGCATGAGTAGGTGAGTACATGAATTATTGAGTGGATGGGTAGGTTGGCTAGCTAGTTGGCGAATGGGTCTATGCGCAAATGAGTAATCGAGAGAACAAGTAGGACAATGCATAAGCTGAGATGTGTGGAAGTTCGGTAATACTTGAATGCGCATATTTTATAACCGTGAATGGCAGTGATGGTGACGAGTGAATATGTGTGAACCGCATGAAACATTGCAGGGAGAGCGAAAAAGAGCGAGAGAGAGAGAGAGAGAGAGAGCGAGAGCGCGAGCGAGCGAGAGCGAGAAAGAGAGAGAGAGAGCGAGAAAGAGAGAGAGAGAGCGAGAAAGAGAGAGAGAGCGAGAAAGAGAGAGAGAGCGAGAAAGAGAGAGAGAGCGTGAACGAGAGAGAGCGAGAGGGAGAGAGAGCGAGAGAGAGAGAGCGAGAGAGAGCAAGAGAGAGAGAGAGCGAGAGAGAGAGAGCGAGAGAGAGAGAGCGAGATAGAGAGCGAGAGAGAGAGAGGGAGAGAGAGAGAGAGACTGGAGCGCGAGAGACTGGAGCGCGAAAAACTGGAGCGCGGTGCGTTGACCCCGCTTGGGCACGTTGCGGATTACTATTGGTCAGTCATGTGCGGCGAAGGTAAACGGTGCGTGTCAGTCGGTCTCGGGCACATCAGCAGTCGTGCCTGGCTCTGACCGGCGACAGTCACACTCGGAGACCGTCCGCCGGCCCTCGGCTGTAGCTCACTGCCCCGTGGTGACACGATGCAGCGTTACGCCCAGGAGAGACCGTCCGCCGGCCCTCGGCTGTAGCTCACTGCCCCGTGGTGACACGATGCAGCGTTACGCTCAGGAGAGACCGTCCGCCGGCCCTCGGCTGTAGCTCACTGCCCCGTGGTGACACGATGCAGCGTTACGCCCAGGAGAGACCGTCCGCCGGCCCTCGGCTGTAGCTCACTGCCCCGTGGTGACACGATGCAGCGTTACGCCCAGGAGAGACCGTCCGCCGGCCCTCGGCTGTAGCTCACCGCCCCGTGGTGACACGATGCAGCGTTACGCCCAGGAGAGACCGTCCGCCGACCCTCGGCTGTAGCTCACTGCCCCGTGGTGACATAATCGAAGAGCAATAACTTACTCCGAATTAACGAAGTATGGGACAGATTCGAATTCGGATGAAGACTTCTCCGCATTATTGGTCTTTGAAATATCATCTTTGTCCATAATTTTATCTCTCACAGGTAAATTTACTTGATGGGTGAAATGGCTTTATGCTTCAGTATATATTTACCGTACCTCAACTGGTGATCAACGATACGATACATCATATTCTAGATTATGTATGTATGTTCCTTCTGTGGTATCCTCGCCTGTCATTCGTTTGGTATTTGTTGGCGACCGAAAATAAATATAGAAATGAGGTAATTCCTGCATAATACATTATTGCACCACGTCTTCACATGCTCGTTTGGTATCGAATTTGCGTTGCGTTGCCTCCTGTCAGCTTCGCCGAGTCACACATTTTCATCACGTAGGCGAACGTCCAAGATTTATTGTACGGCTCATCGAGCAAAGGCGGCCCAAGTTGCTGCTGAGCTACTGCAGCCGGACAGTACATGCACTAGAGCAGCAGAGAGGAAGACCGCCAACAGGCCGTCAGGCTATGATCTGAGCAATGTTGTTCGCCGATGAAGGTGTTCAACTCCAATCCAACACTCACCCCCCCCCCCCCACACACACATACACAAACACAAACAGCTATATATATATATATATATATATATATATATATATATATATATATGTATGTGCCTATGTTTGCACCCGTGCGGTATTCATCCACCAAGTGGGAGCAGGCTGATTAACCCGTAAACAGGCCAGTCTATGCACCGCGGCCGTCGTGAGTTAGCTCGCCCACACATCATAATGAGAGTGGCGCTATTGATACCGTTAACAATTAAGCCGGGTTTGTGAATATAAATCCGATATCGAGGAGACGGTGCTCGTGCCCGCAAGCGTCCGAATATTCCCCCAATTGACTCGAATCCTGACATCGGAGCTAATAATCACCGGCAAGAACGGTACGCATTACCGTTAGAGAATGGACCTTTTAACATACTTGTGATCTGTCTGACGCCACGTGATGGACAGGTGGCGCACAATTTACCGTCATACAGATGTTGATATGTATCTTGTGGTTAAATACGCCAACCATATTTGTAGTGGTAGATAACTGTATTCTTGGGGGTGTTTGTGAACCAGAAATGTTTGTAAAACACCCCGATAACACACATGTAACCCTGCGAATTCTAATCTCTTCAACAATTGCACGCAATATCAGTGTCACCAGCTTTGTGATCTCCATCATACATGTTGGCAATGCAGAGTCATACGCGGTAGCCACACCAGTCAATACATCGTGCACGAAGCTCGTTAGTTTCTGTGTCGAGCGCATGTAAAGCAGCATGCAGCGAGCTTCTTACAAACGACCTGCTTCCTGCGCCAAAGGTCGCCACTACGCTGGCCTCGCTTTCCAGCAGACGGTCGGCACCAAGCATGACCGTGTCCGATTGGGCCTCGTAACTGGGTTGCTCGCCGGACACCAGGGCGTCTCGCGGCGGCCCGGGGTCACACCAGTCCGGTCGGAGCGGAAGCGCCTGCCGCTGGCTTCCGCCGACGGGCCACGTCTGGCGGCTGCTGCGGTGAGCCGAGAACGCTGACCCGTGGCGGGGCCGGGTCGGGTCAGAGTGTGTCAGGCCGACCGTGCTGTCGGCCGGCCGGAAGGTGTGCCGCCCGTGTGGTCAGGGGAGCGGGTCTGGGTCGCGCGCCGTGACGTTGCCCGTTGGCGGCTGCGCGACGGCGTGGCCAGTGGGTGACGTGAGACGTGACGTGAGACGTGACGTGAGACGCGACGTGAGACGTGACGTGAGACGTGACGTGAGACGCGACGTGAGACGCGACGTGAGACGCGACGTGAGACGTGACGTGAGACGCGACGTGAGACGCGACGTGAGACGTGACGTGAGACGTGACGTGAGACGTGAGACTTGAGACGTGACGTGAGACGTGACGTGACGTGACGTGAGACGAGACGTGACGTGACGTGAGACGTGACGTGAGACGCGACGTGAGACGTGACGTGAGACGTGACGTGAGACGTGAGACTTGAGACGTGACGTGAGACGTGAGACGTGAGACGTGACGTGAGACGTGACGTGAGACGTGACGTGAGACGTGACGTGAGACGTGAGACGTGAGACGTGATGTGAGACGTGATGTGAGACGTGACGTGAGAAGTCAGAAGGCTATCAACGTAGTCTATGTTCTGCTCTGTGATGATCAAGTTTACACTTTCTATTTCTGCTTCTTATCTCTAAATGAAAACCATTTGCAATTGTTGCATATGATTATCTCTGCACCTGTTGCTCCTAAGAAACGTGCATCAGAAGCTCGAGTGCGCATGCAATGTGATGAGCTTTACAAAGCAAGCGTATACCATGTACACAGGAAGTGCCCGTAAACAGCTTGCAGGTGAATGACGTCACCATCAGAATAATGCAGTAAACAATGCTTAGTAGGCTTCGACATCATTAGTAAGGAAAATATATTCTCATGCTTGGTGACATCAACGAACCTATTAAAGTGACGCATCCTTAGTAATGCATTAATGCACTGCAATGCGTCCATACATCCATACATAGGCGATTTTTGGTCTGATACCGGCACGGACTGATCGCATGTGTGGAAATGCTTTTGTTATTGTATCTGCTTAACATCACCTCCCTCTCACCTCATGCTTGATACATCCGACGAAGTGCTGTCATAGTTGCGAGTCAACTGAGGACTGTCCCAATATACGTCTGTATCTGTATCTGCATGTAATGCGAGATGCCTTCAATGCGTAGGGAGCAATGCGAGTGAGAAGGGAAGCAATGCAGTTAGCTAATCAAGCCTGGTGCTTCATTATGGTGGTGTTTATCGTGAGTAATCTGGCTATTCTTGGAGCGATGTAAACGCCATTCCTCACCCCCGCCGTTACAAGATTATTCGCCTTCAGGTGAAGCTCATGCTCCTGATTTGTTTTCCCAATGCCCTCTCCATGGGTTTATGAAACAGTAGCTTTGAGCACGCCAGTGATGACAGCACAATGTGTCCCCGCTTCTCGGCTGTCTATGCAACAGCGGAGGCAGCGGAGGCATGCAAATTATCTCTATTCCATGACTGAGCCTGCTTTCTTATACAATGCTCCTTGCATTGTTTTTATGCATATCAACTTAGTGGGAATGACTCCCAGAGTGGCTTCACGGAGCAGGGTCTTATGCTGACCAGAGCGTGCGTGAAATTTGCCCGCCACCCGATCTGGGAATTCCAGTTCAATGGCGCAGTTTAAGCCGATGGTTTATCGCGCCCCAGTGCTGCAGCACAGCGCCCGGTGTGGCGACCCCGGCCCTGTGTGGCGACCCCAGCCCTGTTTGGCGACCCCGGCCCTGCTTGCCCGGCTACATAGGTGCCCCAGGTACATATGTGACTGGTGTTGCGGTGTGACCTCATGTCTCTGAGGCTGTGGCGTGACCTCATGTCTCTGAGACTGTGTTGTGACCCCATGCTTCTGAGGCTGTAGTGTGACCCCATGTATCTAGGGTTGATGTGTGACCCCTTGCCTTTGGGGTTATGGTGTGACCCCAGGTCTCTGGAGCTGTCGTGCAGCTTCACGTTTTGGTTTTGTGGTCTGGCCTCATATGATTTACAATTATAAATAATCTCATCAGATCAGCGAATTATCGTTATAGCACCGTAAACAACATCAATTAGCCTCCTCATTTTTCATCATGAACCACAAGCATTTTCCCCATATATTTCGTGATCTGCAAATCAAATTTTCAAACATCTGCCATAGGCATCTGACATATACCGGCATTCAAACTTGTCACATCTCAGGAGGACAATGCAAATATTTCTGCTAGATTGAATAATAATAATAAACAACAGCATTTCACGTGAACAACGGTAGTCAAGATACTTCGCAAGAGTGCATGACGGAGCGACTGGAGTGCCGTTGTGTTTCCATATCGGTCGCCTTTGTTGCACATTCAGCAAGCAGAACACAGCTGATGAGCTATTGAATGTCAGCGGCACACATGTGACGGCAACAGGCCGAGTCGGGAGGCCATTCACACATGTGACGGCAACAGGCCGAGTCGGGAGGCCATTCACACGTGTGACGGCAGCAGGCCGAGTCGGGAGGCCATTCACACATGTGACGGCAACAGGCCGAGTCGTGAGGCCATTCACACATGTGACGGCAGCAGGCCGAGTCGGGAGGCCATTCACACATGTGACGGCAACAGGCCGAGTCGTGAGGCCATTCACACATGTGACGGCAGCAGGCCGAGTCGTGAGGCCATTCACACGTGTGACGGCAGCAGGCCGAGTCGGGAGGCCATTCACACATGTGACGGCAGCAGGCCGAGTCGGGAGGCCATTCACACATGTGATGGCAGCAGGCCGAGTCGGGAGGCCATTCACACATGTGACGGCAGCAGGCCGAGTCGGGAGGCCATTCACACATGTGACGGCAGCAGGCCGAGTCGGGAGGCCATTCACACATGTGACGGCAGCAGGCCGAGTCGGGAGGCCATTCACACATGTGATGGCAGCAGGCCGAGTCGGGAGGCCATTCACACATGTGACGGCAGCAGGCCGAGTCGGGAGGCCATTCACACATGTGATGGCAGCAGGCCGAGTCGGAGGCCATTCACACATGTGACGGCAGCAGGCCGAGTCGGAGGCCATTCACACATGTGATGGCAGCAGGCCGAGTCGGGAGGCCATTCACACATGTGATGGCAGCAGGCCGAGTCGGAGGCCATCACACATGTACGGCACAGGCCGAGTCGGGAGGCCATTCACACATGTATGGCAGCAGGCCGAGTCGAGGCCATTCACACATGTGACGGCAGCAGGCCGAGTCGTGAGGCCATTCACACATGTGACGGCAGCAGGCCGAGTCGGGAGGCCATTCACACATGTGACGGCAGCAGGCCGAGTTGGGAGGCGATTCTGAAGCCTGGGGCCATGTCGGGTGTAGTCGATTTGTGGCACCTCTCTGTGCGAGTGAAGCACGCCTTTCCAATACGCTGTGCGAACAGCCGGGTTAAGTGGCGCCGTAGAACATTGAGCACGGCGCCGCTTCCGCCGTTCCGTGATAGTATGGTGGCAACTCGTTTTAACAGAAGGCGCCGTCTGAACACCCGTGATCTGGAACCAGGAGTTCCTAAGGCGCGCCTGTGGTTGAGATGCGCTCGCCCCAGGATTATCCAGCAGGCGCGTGTCTGCAACATACTGCGCCTCATTCGACAGATAACTAGGCAGTCAGAAATCAAGAACACCCAACCCGTATTCTGCAGCTGACCACGGACAAAGAACGGACCATTCCCAATGACAACAGTCGAATAGGCACCTGAACGCCTCAGCTGTGGCCGTGGTGATGCATTTCGAACCGAGTCGGCACCGCACTCAACACCCGAGGCGCACAACAGCTGCTCCCGCCGGCTGTGGAGCGCCCGGCTCACGTCCAACGGGCCACCTCCGCGCGACGACCGGCGACTTTAGGGTGTGTGCCCCCCCCTCCTGCACGGTGACGAGGAGAACCGGTTGAAAGATCCACCGGCGCGATGGTGCGATGTTATCGTGCGCCTCCCCCCCCCCTGCAAAGACGGCCGGCCATTCAGAGGAAGAGCAGCGCTGACGGCTGATCACCGACCAATAACACGGCGACCATGGGTCAGGGCGGCGCACTAGACACAGGACAGACACTGAGCGACAACAGACACTGAGCGACAACAGACACTGAGCGACAACAGCCACTGAGCGACAACAGACACTGAGCGACAACAGACACTGAGCGACAACAGACACTGAGCGACAACAGCCACTGAGCGACAACAGCCACTGAGCGACAACAGACACTGAGCGACAACAGACATTGAGCGACAACAGCCACTGAGCGACAACAGACATTGAGCGACAACAGACATTGAGCGACAACAGACACTGAGCGACAACAGACACTGAGCGACAACAGCCACTGAGCGACAACAGACACTGAGCGACAACAGACACTGAGAGACAACAGACACTGAGCGACAACAGACACTGAGCGACAACAGACACTGAGCGACAACAGACACTGAGCGACAACAGACACTGAGCGACAACAGACACTGAGCGACAACAGCACTGAGCGACAACAGACACTGAGCGACAACAGACACTGAGCGACAACAGACACTGAGCGACAACAGCCACTGAGCGACAACAGCCACTGAGCGACAACAGCCACTGAGCGGCAACAGACACTGAGCGACAACAGACATTGAGCGACAACAGCCACTGAGCGACAACAGACACTGAGCGACAACAGACATTGAGCGACAACAGCCACTGAGCGACAACAGACATTGAGCGACAACAGACACTGAGCGACAACAGACACTGAGCGACAACAGCCACTGAGCGACAACAGACACTGAGCGACAACAGCCACTGAGCGACAACAGACACTGAGCGACAACAGACACTGAGCGACAACAGACACTGAGCGACAACAGACACTGAGCGACAACAGACACTGAGCGACAACAGACACTGAGCGACAACAGACATTGAGCGACAACAGACACTGAGCGACAACAGACACTGAGCGACAACAGACACTGAGCGACAACAGACACTGAGCGACAACAGACACTGAGCGACAACAGCCACTGAGCGACAACAGACACTGAGCGACAACAGACATTGAGCGACAACAGCCACTGAGCGACAACAGACATTGAGCGACAACAGACACTGAGCGACAACAGACATTGAGCGACAACAGACACTGAGCGACAACAGACACTGAGAGACAACTGACACTGGGCGACAACTGACGCCGACACCGACGGCGAACTGCCGAGCTGCTAGTGGCGACATACTCGACCATCGACGGCAGCAATGATCTTGATCTTGACCTCGACCTCGACCTTGACCTTGACCTTGACCTTGGACTTGACCTCGACCATCGACGGCGATCTCAGGGGGGCAGCAGCCAACGGTATCGTTAACTTTGCCCGCCGATGATGCGACAGCAGGTACCAGGAGCACAACAGTGCCGACAAGGTAGATGACGGGCTGCAGGAGCCCCAGATGCGTTGCTGATAGTTGAATTGTATTGCTGTTGGTGTGAGTCAGAACAGCATTGGCGTTGATCGGTGCGATAAACAACTTGGCGCCCACCGTATCGGTCCATATGTACCAGGTCCGACCATGTTAGGGGTCACCGGGAAGAAACAACACTAGAACTAGGTGAGCTTCAGAATATGTAATCAAACAAAAGAACAATTATGTACATTTTACACCACACTTAATACTAGTACTTAACATACTTCATACTTTGGGCACGTGAAAGAAGATTCCATGGTTTAAATGAACACTTGGTACCAATGTAAATGATGGTACTAGATGTTGTCAAACAGCAGCAAGAAGTGGTGGGTTGAAAACTGTAGTTCCAAATCTTTGTTGTTTTCAGGCGATGTCCCGGTAGCTCAGTTAGCTAAAAGGCCTGCTCGCATTGGCCTTCGCTGTCCTGACAAGACATGGTTCGAGTCGCTTCAAGCGCGCGTGTTGTCCCCGGCTGGGAGGTTTAGCTGGCAGCTGGCCCTATAAAGCCGGCGTCGCTTCACGCGCGTGTAGTCTCCAGCTGGGAGGTTTAGCTGGCAGCTGGCCCGGTAAGGTCTGGGTCGCTTCACAGTTATCTGAGGCTATGATCGCACCACAGCCCCAGGTATATGGGGTGATACAGCTGATACATACTACAGATACAGTGATACACCACAGCTCGCCCGCGAAGTGTAGCCGTGCCAACCGCCAGGACTGACTGATGCACCCGGCCCTATCAAACATCACAGCTCGCCCGCCAGGGGTAGCCGTGCCAACCGCCAGGACTGACTGATGCACCCGGCCCTATCAAACACCACAGCTCGCCCGCCAAGGGTAGCCGTGCCAACCGCCAGGACTGACTGATGCACCCGGCCCTATCAAACACCACAGCTCGCCCGCCAAGGGTAGCCGTGCCAACCGCCAGGACTGACTGATGCACATGGCCCTATCGCAAACCACACGTCATGGGTCTTACGCCAAACGTCAATACCCGGCACGCGTCCGACCCTTCGCGTCTCCGCCTGGGCGCGTGCCGGTATTGGGAGCACGCGCCGAGACCCCTGACCTTCGGCACACATCATCGGTACGTGAGCCCGGGATGGCCGGCCGCCACACTTACCCGGCGCTGAACCTGGTGCCGCCGTCCGCGGGTCCTGCGCTGTGAGGCAGGACAGGCCGCCACACTTACCTGGCGCTGAACCTGGTGCCGCCGTCCGCCCGTCCTGCGATGTGAGGTAGGACAGGGCGGCTGGCGGTCAGACTTGGCCGTCTGACCGCCACACTTACCTGGCGCTGAACCTGGTGCCGCCGTCCGCGGGTCCTGCGCTGTGAGGTAGGACAGGGCGGCTGGCGGTCAGACTTGGCCGTCTGACCGCCACACTTACCTGGCGCTGAACCTGGTGCCGCCGTCCGCGGGTCCTGCGCTGTGAGGTAGGACAGGGCGGCTGGCGGTCAGACTTGGCCGTCTGACCGCCACACTTACCTGGCGCTGAACCTGGTGCCGCCGTCCGCCCGTCCTGCGCTGTGAGGTAGGACAGGGCGGCTGGCGGTCAGACTTGGCCGTCTGACCGCCACACTTACCTGGCGCTGAACCTGGTGCCGCCGTGCGCCCGTCCTGCGCTGTGAGGCAGGACAGGGCGGCTGGCGGTCAGACTTGACGCCACACTTACCTTGCCCTTGGTTTGGCCCCCCCCCCCCCTCCTCCGTTGTGGGGAGGGAGGAGGGGGGGGGGGGGGTGGAGACTAGCAGTGCGGTGTCCCTGTCTGGCTCCGATCTCAACACGTCCGACATCGTTCAATTTGTGGTCGAGGTCACTGACCAATTGGTCTGAGTTTTTCGTTGTCTCCAGGGTTCTGGGATATTGGGATTTTCGCCCGTGTAAGCATGTGCCAAGATGAAAGCATAATATGAATATTTGTTTTTTTTGTTGTTGCAATAAGTGAATACATGATTTTGTTGGAGTGTGTAGTTGTATTCTGATCGAATATGTTCTTGCTACCTCGGCTCTCTACACTATTAACGCTTATCATCATTGGAGTTACAACATTCGCATGCGATGCTTGAAAACCACCTCAATGTATTTGAGCACCATCTAGATTTGGGAAGCTTAGCATTGAACATTGGTCAGTGGCAGACAAATCGTCATCCGGAATGCACCATCTTTTCATAAGCACTACCTTGCAATTGACAAAAATGATATTTGGAAACCTTCAACATTCGTACATCTGACTGTCTGATTAGCCTTCTGCATTGGGCCTCCCACCAGGCGCTATGAAAATACGACGAGATGTCTAGTTTGCTGAAAGACAAGTGCAACGTGCTGTGAAGACAGGAAGCTGTTGCACTGAGGTTGCAGGCGGGTCTATTTTATTGTAGCCGTGGACCAATAGTGAGGTACATTATATATACTTTGCTTCGATGTCAAGGATAAAGCATGAATATTGTTTCCAATCATTTTTTCCAATTAATTTTGAACTACTGGCATCCAAGTCATTGCTAGGCAACGCAGTATCTGTATCGGCAAGTCTCATCTCGGCTGACGTCATGTGACCGTGTTCGTCTGACGCTACATGTGTGTCCACAGACTCGCAACGCACGTCCGTTGGTACCGTGCTCATGTCCGTGCGCGTGTCCGTGCTCATGTCCGTGCGCGTGTCCGTGCTCATGTCTGTGCGCGTGTCCGTGCTCATGTCCGTGCGCGTGTCCGTGCTCATGTCCGTGCGCGTGTCCGTGCTCATGTCTGTGCGCGTGTCCGTTTCGACGCGTCGGCTGACGCTGAGCTGGTTTTGATTGCAGGCGCCGTTCGCTATGGTGGTGAGGTCGCAGAGTCGAGAGCGCGCCGACGCCGGCGGCCAGCTGTGCGCCGACCCCGAGGCCTCGTCGGCGCCGCCGCTGGGGCCCGACGGACGCCAGCTGCGGGACGCGCTCAAAAGGAGCGGCAAGCGCATCTTCCCGCTCTACGACAATTTCAGCAAGTCGGTGAAGCGGCACCGCGAGAAGTCGCAGGAGCGCGAGAAGTCGCGCGACCGGGCGAAGCAGCGAGATCGGCTGAAGCTGAAGGAGGATGAGGAGGGGGTCAATGATAGAAACAGTGCAAACGCTGCCGAGTCGTCGTCCTTGGATATGTCGATGCCGCACGACAGAGGAAGAGAGAAGACGAAAGAGAAGAGGCGATTCTATCAGCGAGATAAATCAAAAGAGAAGAAGAAAAATAAAGACAAGACGAAAGAGGACAGTGTAGGAGGCCGGGTTGTGGACATTAGAACAGGGGATATTGCAGCCCTATCTCGACCGAGTTCCACCTACAGTTTGCGAGACGAGGCCATCTATGGCTCTGTTGGGGCCCGTTTGTATTCATCTGCAAGATTGAATAGATCAGCAAACGACACGCTGACAAATTCTGTCGAGCCGTCCGACAAGTCCACCTGCGTGGCCTGCTCACAGCCGAAGCTGGGCAGCAGCACGGCCTGTCCAGGCCGCACCCAGCCGGCTGGACAGCAGCCGGCCTGTCCAGGCCGCACCCAGCCGGCTGGACAGCAGCCGGCCAGCAAGTCGATGTCCGCCACCGCCGCAGGAGCCAACGGCGGCAGCGCAGAGTCGCCTCAGCTGCAGCCGGTGCCGGACGCCAGGGACTACGGCATCTACTACGGCAGCTACCGGCACTACGGCGACGTGGCCGGCTCCAGGAGTGGCCTGTACGAGTCGCCGCTGGGTCGCTACGGCTCGACGGTGGCTCGCTACTTCACGCTGGAACAGTCGGCCGGTCGGCGGCCCTCCGAACACGACTACGAGACTTTCGAGACTGTGCTGGCCGCCGCCGCCTGGATGCCAGCGGCGCCCTCGGCTGCGGCGGCGCCCTCGGCTGCGGCGGCGCCCTCAGCTCCTGGCGCGCCTTCAGCTCCCACAGCGCACCCAGCCGCAGCAGCGCCCTCAGCTCCGACGGCGCCCCTAGCCGCAGCAGCGCCCTCAGCTCCGACGGCGCACCCAGCCGCAGCAGCGCCCTCAGCTCCGACGGCGCCCCTAGCCGCAGCAGCGCCCTCAGCTCCGACGGCGCCCCTAGCCGCAGCAGCGCCCTCAGCTTCGACGGCGCCCCTAGCCGCAGCAGCGCCCTCAGCTCCGACGACGCCCCCAGCCGCAGCAGCGCCCTCGCCGTTACCCGAGGCGACTCTGGCTTCCGATGAAGCCGCGGATATGGCGGTTCGGATGACAGAAGACGCGGCCGCTGCGGCGCGGCAGCCGGAAACTGTGCCGGAAGCTATGCCGGAAGGCGCGGACATGGAGGGTCGAGACGGGTTGCAGAAGTCCGTGTCGGTGCCGAACGGCGGCTGTGCGACGAGCCCGCCGGCGCCGCTGACTCACAATGATACGGAAGCGAGCGATACGGCTGAGCCGGCGCCGGCGCCTGGCTCGGCCGAGGCTCGCGCTGACAGTGTGGTGCCGTCGGCTGACGGAGAGCGTTCCCAGCACCAGCCAGCCGGCGACAGGGCGAGGAGAGTGCGCAAGTTATTGTCGCTCCACTCGCGCGTGGGCAGCAAGGCCAGTGTGAAGCAATCCTTTCTGAGAGCGCTGTCACGCCCAGACGAAGAGGTCAATGAGATAGCGCCGAGGACGACGGCAGTGGGTGACACAAGCAGGGCCAAGTCGCTTCCAGCGAAGTATCGTGAATTTTTCCGCGATAAGAAAGCGCCTATTGCGGAGCGCAGTGCTGAAAGTGCAAACGTGGCGGCGGATATAAAGCCAGGCAGTACCATCGGTGCCGAGCGTCACCATCGGTCTTCGAAGGAGAACGATCCAGACGTAGTTGAAATCGAGCTGCCTGGCGTGTTCGGTGCTTCCCAGATGCGAGCAAGTTTACGTATCACGCTGAAAAACGCGCCCAACTCGCACGGTGCCGACACCAGGAACGCACGAGGTGCGACCGCCTGCAGAGCGAGCTGCAGCAAGACGAGCGATGGTGGCAGCGTGGCCGGCACCGCTGCCAGCACCGCTGCCAGCTCCGCCGAGTCCACCCGAGCTGGACGATCGCGCGGCAAGTCGGCATCGAAGCGGTCGCACGAGCAGCGCCTCTGCGTGGGTATGCCGCCGGCGACGGTGGCCGCGCTCACCTCCAAGTTTAACGCGCTGATCCAGGCGACGTCTGCCGAGTCGTCGCCGTCGCCCACCAGCACCAGGACCTTCAACCTCGGCACCATCACGCTCGACAAGTCGACCAGTGTGTCCAAGTCGTCGTCGTTCCGACGGACGGAAGCGGCGCGAGGCTCGGCGCGCCGGCGGGCCGCCACCCTCCGCACGGACGGCGCCGACGCACCGCAGCGCGTCGTCAAGGATCGCACCGCAGCGCTGGTGACCAGAGCGTCAGTCCTACTCAGCCGCGAGGTGGCCGCCATGAAGCGGATGGCGGTCGCCTCGGAGGGCGGCGACGCGTCCGGCTCCCCCTCGGGCCCCGACTCCTTCCGGCGGCCGGCCGGCGGCGGTGCCGACGGGACGGCGACCGCGTCAAAGCCGGCGTCCCGGTCGGCATCGCTCCGCAGCGCCAAGGTGGGCGGCGCCGGCGGACTTCCGAAGACGTGGCCGGCGGCGTTCGGACGTGACTCGGTGCGGCTCTCTGGCCGGAGGCGAACGGCAGATGCAAGGAGCGCCGTCGGCGGTGTCGGCTGGACATCTGCCGTCAGGGCCGAGCAGAAGAAGAGTGCTGCCGCTAAGCTGACGGCGTCATCTTCCGCTCCTAGCGAGGTCGCCGCCACCACCGCATCTTCCTCTTCGTCACCTAGCGCAGGGTTGATCGGGACGACGACATCGTCTAAGCTGTTAGAAAACAAAACGACTTCTGTGAAAAAGCCGTTGGAGAATTTAGGCTTTGGAAGAGCGCTGAGTACGTCTAACCTACCGGCAACCACCACTGCGAGCAGACTCTCAAGCTCCTTGAATATCGACAACGAAAGCACTAATCCATTCGGCGCTTTGACCAACAAGGAAGCTGCCGCTAAGAAGCTGGGAACGTCACCCTCCAGGAACGTGACGGTCAACAACAAATCTTCCTCACTATCGTTGGACCAGAAGCGGGCTGGTCTCACCAAATCCGGAAGGTCGTCAATAGATGTTTCAAAAATATTTGACAGAGAATTACGGAAAATCACCAACAGCGGAACCGTCGCGAAGGCCAGTGAGTTGTGGCTGAAGAGGGCACAGTCAAGTACAGCTGTGGATGCGCTTAAGAAGAAGTCCGCAACGCTCACCCTCATCGCCCATAAGACTAGTGGCACACGGTGTGGAACAGCAGCCAAAGAAAGTGATGCAAATCTGTCCGCACCAGAGAAGAGTACGAAGCTGACGACTTCTGCACAACTGACAGCGAACACTTCTTTGATTCCAAAGCTCACTCTTGAATTACCACAAGGTATTGGGAAAAACCTTGTGCAATGCCGAGAAAAATCCACATCCACTGAAGCTAAGGCTGCTGGTAAGCCTGCCGCTCCTCCGAGTAGTGATTACAATTCTTCACGACGAGATATTGCATCAGTTACCGCCGACGTCAAATCCACGGGCAAGGTGAAGGAAGCGAACAAAACCCATTCAGTCGCAGAGAAACCTGGATGGAGAGACGAATCCATAACACCACCTGTTCTCAAGCCAACACCGGGCAACAGAGGCTCTGGGACTCTGGAAAGCCGCCGTGGTGCAGCTCCGTCGGTGGTGGGGTATGAAAAGAAGTCGGCCACTGTGATGTTTGAGAATAAGATCTACGGCGCAACGTTCACACCCATCAAGGAGAGCATCAACAAGTACGTCAGCGCGGCCACTCATGCTTACAGGCCAGGCGATGGGCAGCGAGCTGTGGGCAATGGGCAGCCGCCGGCGTCCGCCTCCTTGTCGCGAAACGCGCACGCGCCTGTTGGCAAGAGCATATCGCTGAAGTCGCTGCCGTCAGGCCCGGCCGTCAGCCGAGTGAGGGAGGCGATCCACCGGTTCGAGGCGCCGACGTCGGCCGCCGCGGCCGCCTCGCCGCCGCCCGCCGCCGGCGAGACGGCGCGCAAGAGCGCCACGTTGCCGTCGCGCCTGCTGGCGCCGCCGACGATCGGCCAGCGGCCGGCCGTCGCCGGCGCCCGGCGCACTCGCGACTTCTACGAGTCCATCTGGGACGGCCGGCGCAAGTACAAGCCGAACGAGTCGTTCCTGTGGCACGGCAGCTCGCAGCTGACGTCGGGCGGCGAGTCGCCCGGCGCGCAGCTGACCTCCGCCGGCGAGTCGGCCGGCTCGCTCGCCTCCAGCTTCAGCGACCGCGACACGGCGTCCAGCCTCAGCGACGCCAGCTCGGCCGCCGAGGACGAGGCGGCGGCGCGCGCGCGCGACTCACTCTGGCGGCGGCTCGGCGCGGCGCGCGCGGCGCCGGCCGCCGAGGCGCCGGCCGCCGAGGCGCCGGCCGACTACGAGCCGACCGGCGGCTCCAGCAGCTCCGGCACCGTCACGTACGAGAACGGCTCCGACCCCGGCTACGAGCGCATCTCGGGCGACAGCTGCGCCGGCTACGAGCAGATCGGCTCGCTCGGCTCGCGCTACGAGCGCATCGGCGGCCCGCCGCCCAGCGAGACCACCTCGGCCGGCTACGAGACGCTGGTGCCGCCCAGCGAGGTGTCGACACTGTGCTACGACGATTGCGTGCTGCCGGCGAGACTGGCGGTGGTGAGCGAGGACCAGACCGACAGCCTCGGCTACTTGGAGGCAGGCTCGGCCCAGTACGAGGACATCGGCGGCGTCTGGTCGGCAAGAGCGCTCGCCGACGGCGCGCCGCCGGCTCACCATCTGCCCAAGCTGATGCCCATGCAGACGTTTGAGGAGGAGCCGGAGGACGAAGGTAAGTCGAAGCGGTAGACGGCGACCTTAGTTAGAATGTGTGTGTGTGTGTGTGGGTATGTGTATTGGTGTGTTTATGTGCTTGTGTATGTGTGTGTGTGTGTGTGTGTGTGTGTGTGTGTGTGTGTGTGTGTGTGTGTGTGTGTGTGTGTGTGTGTGTGTGTGTGTGTGTGTGTTTGTGCGTTGATGTAATTGCCTGCAATATGTTTTTCACGTAATGCGCTTGCTGATGGAAGAAGGAATATGTTTTCACGTAATGCGCTTGCTGATGGAAGAAGGAAAGGGGATTGGAAAGAGAGAGAGAGAGAGAGAGAGAGAGAGAGAGAGAGAGAGAGAGAGAGAAAGATAAAGAGAAAGAGAAAGAGAAAGAGATAGATAGAGTGGGATGAGGAAGAGAAGGAAATAGAGGAAATAGATGGTGGAGGATACATAAGGAGATGAAAGAGGGAGTGAGGTAGATAGAGCAGAGGGAGAGAGGGAGATGAGGAAGAATGTGGGAGATTGAGAAGATAGTGGGGGATGGAGAAGAAAGGATGGATGAGAGGATTGAGATGGAGGAGAATGGACGAGAC
This sequence comes from Ashinkailepas kermadecensis, assembly GCA_034440615.1. Lineage (NCBI taxonomy): Eukaryota > Metazoa > Arthropoda > Thecostraca > Neolepadidae > Ashinkailepas > Ashinkailepas kermadecensis. Next base: position 105,201 of record JAOTOM010004629.1, on the reverse strand, counting down.
ATCAGAGGCGACCGAGATCGATAGGAGTAAATAATGTCGGATGCGGATGGAGAAGAAAAGGCCGGGGTATCAGAAGTGACTGGGATCGACGCGGCAGGATAACGTTGGAATCTTTTCACCTAGCGTCCTTCTGTCAGTTGCAGAAGGTGGGGTCATTAGTGCTGTTAACACGTGCACTATTGTGCACATAGTCGCAATCAAGGGGCGAGACCCCGCCTTCCCCCTCTCCCTGCCCCTTCCCTCCTTAGCATCCAAAAATACACTAGATTATACGAAACATTTTGAGATTGTCACGACGCAATGTCCGAAATTTTACGCGCGCTTCGCACACCGAAGGCCGTTTCATTTTCTTTGCATTTATCCGGTCGGGCTTTATTAGGATAACTGGCTGCGCCACTGATTGTGCACATGCCAGCGAACTGATCAGCTGGTAGCTGAAAATATACCTTCTATAGGGCAATCACATTCTATGCAACTTCAGTTAGCTTCGCTTACCCTTGGCCTAAAACGACCTAAGAAGAAAACATCAATCGGAATGCACCAATGAAAAGAAAGCAGGAGCATGGTCATCATCTTTGTCTGCTTGGTTCCAACGGACGCTTCCCAGAATTCAGCGGTTATTCCAAGCACGTGACATGGATACTTAGAATCTAATTCACATGTAGCAGCTGACAGCTGTATTGGTTGGTAGCGTCTTTATACGTCACAGACTAACTTGATTTGGCCATGTACAGAGACCAGTTGGACTTCTTCACGTATTTGGTTTCATTTATCCTAGCACGATGTTTGAACATGATGCGTGTGCTCTATGAATCAGATACAAGTATGCCACGATGATGACGAAGGTATAATAAATGTGTTATTTGGCTCGGCTGCTTGCTATCCGGATTGCATATCCGGGTTGCGCACGAACGAATGGGGAAAGATGCTGAATGAGGTGGTCATAGCAAGCTGTCGCATACATTCCTCGTTTGTCGTCCACGTGAGGTGTAAAAGGGCAGGCCTTCAGTAAGTGGACTGTCACTTGGTGACAGCCAGCCGCTGTTGCAACCTGCAAAACATGGGGCATCGCGCTGCTGTATCCGCAACCTGCAGAGTATCGAGCATCGCGCGGTTACATTCTCAACCTGTTCCTTATGCAGTACACTGGAAGCAACTTGATGTTCCTCAACCTGTTACATTCTCAACCTGTTCCTTATGCAGTACACTGGAAGCAACTTGATGTTCCTCAACCTGTTACATTCTCAACCTGTTCCTTATGCAGTACACTGGAAGCAACTTGATGTTCCTCAACCTGTTACATTCTCAACCTGTTCCTTATGCAGTACACTGGAAGCAACTTGATGTTCCTCAACCTGTTACATTCTCAACCTGTTCCTTATGCAGTACACTGGAAGCAACTTGATGTTCCTCAACCTGTTACATTCTCAACCTGTTCCTTATGCAGTACACTGGAAGCAACTTGATGTTCCTCAACCTGTTACATTCTCAACCTGTTCCTTATGCAGTACACTGGAAGCAACTTGATGTTCCTCAACCTGTTACATTCTCAACCTGTTCCTTATGCAGTACACTGGAAGCAACTTGATGTTCCTCAACCTGTTACATTCTCAACCTGTTCCTTATGCAGTACACTGGAAGCAACTTGATGTTCCTCAACCTGTTACATTCTCAACCTGTTCCTTATGCAGTACACTGGAAGCAACTTGATGTTCCTCAACCTGTTACATTCTCAACCTGTTCCTTATGCAGTACACTGGAAGTAACTTGAGGGATAGCTGTGGATAGCTGTGGATAGCAGGCTGGCTATGGATAGCTGTGGATAGCAGGCTGGCTATGGATAGCTGTGGATAGCAGGCTGGCTATGGATAGCTGTGGATAGCAGGCTGGCTATGGATAGCTGTGGATAGCAGGATAGCTGTGGATAGCTGTGGATAGCTGTGGATAGCAGGATAGCTGTGGATAGCAGTGGATAGCTGTGGATAGCAGGATAGCTGTGGATAGCAGGCTGGCTATTTTAGATATCAACCTACACATGTGCCTTTTCGCTACAGTATTTGTTATATTGTTCGGTTACGGAGAACTGATGTTTTGTGATGTATTTATTTCGGAAGCAGTTTTGGCTTTCCACACATTGGGTCACATTAAAGTGAATCGTTGTCATACAAAGGTGTACTAGTTTGCATGAACGTGTGAACAGCAGGGGCCATGCCCCCATTTCCGATCACAATTTTTGATCATATGGCGTTGACTGGAAAACACTTGTTCGAAAATCGGCTTTCCATCCCTTCCTTCACCTCCCCCCACCCCACCCCTACCCTACACACACAATTTTTTGGTTGTTCCTACGCCCACGCCAATTTGGTGTTGGCAGCTCGTCAATGCCGACGTTGCCAGGTCGTTAATACTTCCTTGATGTGCACCGATATTTGCAATTTTAATGCGAAATTCGCACGATTAGGCAGAGAAGTTGCGCCAGATTGTTAGAAGGGAAGCCAAAATCTTAAAAAGGAAAGAGAACTAACAACTTCAAAAGATTTCCTCGGGGTCGAAGTGAGCACGCGTCCGCTCCCATCCCTCTTTGGATCCATCCCCTTCCCCCCTGACTATGATTATATCAGTTCCAGAGATATTTTTAAGGGGGGACATGATTGAAATGCACAAAATTGTTAAAGGACTAGATCAGGTCAATTTGAATGGCGCTCTTCAGTTTAGAGTAGCACATAGGGATCATCAATTCAGGTTAGACAAGTTGAGGTGTAGGACAGTTAAGCGACAACAGGTCTTCAATCAAAGGGTTGTTGATCAGTGGAATGGGCTGCCTGCTGATGTTGTGGGGAGTTCCTCATTGAATGTATTTAAAAGTAGGGTGGACAAATTTTGTAGACAGGGAAATCTTGTTTTTGAGTTCTAATTTGTGATGGATGGGGTGAGATTTATGTTAAGAAAGTGTGCACGGCACAGACCTCTTTAAGCAGGCATGGATGCAATTTGAAAATTATTGAAAAGGCATTCAATCCACATGTGTTGAGAGAGATCAGGGGAATAGGGCTGGATAGCTAGGGTAGATAGGCATTGATAGGTGTGTGGGATTTTGGAGGACTGGTTTCTTCAGGATGTCGGATGGTTGGGGTGGGTCTTTTTACCAGGCTTATGGAATCTTCCATTTACAGACTTGGCTGGATGGGCCCTTGGGTCTCTTATTAAGTCTAAACGCTTTATAACTTTATATAGGGCGTACCTAGCAGTGGATTCAGCACCTTCCTTCAGGATGTGATACTGATGAGATTGTCTATGGTAGCACAATGGGTATGATGGGAGGAGTTTGTAATGGTTTAACACAACGAAGAATGGCTCTTAGATGCTCCTGGGTTTTAGACATTGCGTGTAAAGAAAATATACGACCTTAAATATACCAGGAGGTGCTGAGTTGATATCAAAAGTAACGATCTAAATATTCCGCTGGCGCCACGCCTGCTCGCCTGCCCGTCTGCTCGGCTCGACACCAGCGGTGGTCGCCGCGGTCATCAGATTCCGGGACGGCTGGAAGTGGGTGAATCCGTCCGGGACTGTGTCCGGCACAGCCACCTCCGGTCAGCCGGCCAGACGGCGGCAGCTGCTGATAAGCCTTGGCATCCGCATCCGGCTCTTCTGTCTGCGAGACTCGAAACCTCTGTACCGGCAACAAAGCCCTGTAAAGAGACAGTCAGGTCGCTATGCATGCATATATACATATATATATATATATATATATATAGAAATCATGAACTTCAGATCTATTTTTAGAAGTCTACATGAAATCCAATATCGTGGTCTAACACATTCCAAATTTTGGATTGCTTTCTTATGCTGCTTCTCCTGACAACACAAGCATGATTCTTATCTGCTTGTTTTTAATTCGTCACAATTTTTTTTCGTACTAGGTGGTGCATCATTCCGCATACCATAGCGTCAAGAAGTACATTGGTGAATCTGATTCTGGACCATTTGGGCACCGCAATGAACATATTCAACATATTACGACGTGTAGATGAAAATGTTTCAGAGTGTTTTCATAACAATTGATCAGCACAATTGATGAGCACAATACACTGCTGAGCATCGATGATAGTGAGCACAAACTTTGAGAATAGTTGAAGAAAAACAGAGACAGATCATGCTCGTGTTTTCGTGGGGTTCATGGGTTCATGGCACACGAAGGCATTCCAGAATTTGGAATGTATTGGACGATAAAGTTGGGGTTCAGCTCTACATTCAAAAGTTGAGTGATCTGAAGTTCGTGACATTGCATTTATGCGGACACCCTGCATTGCACGGCTGTGCTAAATGTGTGCATTACGGAGAAGACAAGGGCATAGGAATGTCGGAATGGACTCTTCGTTTGCTCCGAGGGGATTACAAGTAAGCCAGTAGAAGTAAAATAAACAGTCCAAAAGCAGTCTGAAATTATTTTGGGTTCCTCACAGAGTGGAACTGGTCAAACCGATGAAACCGACTGCTGAAAATGCTCATGACTCTCTCATCGGGTGATGAATTATATTTGTCTAATTTTAACCGTGCGAGCACAAGTTTGCTTAATTTTTCGCATGGCCATTGAATCGAAACCATCGTTGGTTCACCTCCTATGTCCACGTTATATTTACGGTTAGCAGAAGAGTAAACTTTTCCATTCTCACATTTGTAACCTATAATTTAGCATTGCATATGAATACCTTCAGTGCATTGCTACGGAACGTTCGTGTGCAAATTGCATTGTTGCATGCTTTGACCACCTCTTCTTGACGTCAGGTCCGCAAAGAATCGGCTAAGCGTGACGTCACTACAGCAGACAAATAAAAGTCTAGTGATGCGACAGCAATTTTCGCGATATTCCCGTAGTGTGTAGGGAGTTAAGTTGGACATAATTACTTCTCGTATTTTTATGGTGTCCATTACATATTCAGTGTTTGAGGAGCCTATTCTTTGCCTCAATTCGTTACGAAAGTATAGCTTTCAACCTGTGCTGGTAGCTGCACCGCCATTGATATGTCGATATTCGGCTCAATTAAAACCGGACTAACGTGGATGATTTCTTCAGCATTTCACATCAGAAAATGCTGTTGAGTGGTTGTACCTTGGTCGCACGTGAACGTTGCTGCCACAATTGCTGGCATATTGTTCAACATTTTGATAGGGTGGCATTCCTTTTCTCTTAACCTAGCACTGCATTTAGAGAGCCTATGACGCAGGCTTATATGAGGCACCTGTGGGATCCGAAAGCACATTTTGTCCCAATCCTTGATATTACTGTTGGTTCAGCCGCGGCCGTAAAGACATTCCTCAGAAACAAATGGTACCGAAAACATACTAAAAAAAGACCGTAATATCGCCTCCGGACCAGAAATAATAGCCACCTCTTCGGTGTCCGTTAACACGCGACTGCAATTGGAAAACGAACGGCATTTAGCGGCGCACCGCAACACTTGCTCGTCGACCCGCGTGCCGTCACGATCATCCCTTTTAGCTTCTTCTATAATAATGCCGAAACAACTACAACTAGGCGCTCACCAGATAGTTATTTCTGCGCTCATGCACTCACTCCATGCTTCTCTGCTCAGTGCCTGCATACTTACTACTCTTCTTACTAACACACTACCAAATATCGCACCCGTCTGCCTGACTACCACCTGGAAGTCCAATGTCACTGTGCGTGCGCTTCATCACCCATGTAGTTTACACGTCGCGGGCAAGGCTGACGCCTGGCGGGCCCCAGCTGCTGGGTGGACGGCGCGTTTCCAAGTGACCGTGTTAGGGTGCGCCTTCACCGCGGTGTGACTGTACTGAAGCGCCGAGCTGCCGACTATCGTCTGACCGACCCGGGTCAAGTTGATGCAGCTTGGCTGGCTACTGGGGGAAGGCGGTGAGGCGAGGCTGGACATAAAGAGGGAACATTGGAGCTGGCGAAGTTGTGACGCGTCATGGTAAGTCTGTTCCAGGAGCTTCTAGGATAATCCGGCTTACCGGACACGAAATGTGAAAAGGAACCTGCTGGCCAAACTATATGCGGCCGGTTTTCTTATCGTTTCAGGCCCACCCCTTCTGGCATGATATTTTCACGTTTGTGCCAGTTCACACTTACACAAGGATGAGTGCCTGATGTGTCGGGCCGGCTGTTTGACAGGCCGGCGCGGTTCGCCGCCCGGTACTGGACGTGCCGAGTCGCTTCCAACCATTGTACAGTGTTATCGGAGCCATCAGCCTGTTGAGCCGTGCAGGCCGCTCATGTGGGCACGATCAAGCTGCAAGGCCAACGGCGGTTATCGGCGCGGCGGTACCGCTCTGCCAACTGTGAGCGCAGCTACAGGCAGCTGGCAGCGGACAACGGACTGTACCGACTGTCTCCACACCACCGACCCGCTGCTCTGAACACTTGCCAACTGATGGCTGCACTGAAGCAATCTAGATCAAAGTTAATTAGTTGTTTTTCTTCGTGTTTCTTAAGACAGCGTGGAAAAGCTTCATGCGTATTAGTTTCGGGGGTGGTGGCGGCATCTAGCCGCTGGTCGCTGAGCAGAATGTGGCCGGCGTGAGACTGCACCTGGACACCGGAGGCTGCTGTTCGAGAGCATTGGCATTGCTGGTCACTGAGCAGAATGTGATCTGGTAGAGAGCATTGGCACAGTGCTTAGTTTCGCGATGTGGTAGGAGTAGCTGCAAGCGAAAAGGGGTCTTAGCATGTCACGCGATTTAGCAATGAGGCGAAGGCCGTACCTCCTTCTCCTTACGGTATGCTTGTCAATTAGGTACACTCAGACGTGATCACAGAGCACTATTTGACAAATGTGTGGCGTGCTTCGCCGATTCGGATGGAATTGGCGAGGCCTCGCCCGTGTACGGCATGTTGCCACCTTCCCCGTGCACTTGCAACACCCACCATAGTATGCCACAGTGTCTTTTAATGCTAGCGGTGCGTGATTTGCTACATTTCAGACCATAGGTCCAGGGTGTGATGGGTAACGGTGTTTACCTCGTTTTTAGAACTTCCGAAGTGATGACACACAACACGCTGTTGTCACACCACTATTCAGGCACATAAATGGACGTCGGATTCAGCTTCATTAACTCCACAGTCATTTACAAGCCGAAACGAGTTAGCCGAGATCAAGTTAAGTGAATATCCTCGCATGACTTTGAAAGGTCAGTGAGCTTCGAAGACAAGTTAGTGGAGTTCATCATCATGTCACACCGAACAGCCAGTTTGAGTCAATAAGTGAAGTTAGTTGCTGATAGTACTTGATTTCGGCGAAACATGGATTAAAATTTCGCATGACATTGATCAGTGACCTGACATGAATTTTTAACTATGAAAAAGTTTAGAAAGGCTTTAGTTTAAGTCTTTGCATACCTATATACCGCATTCTTTGCTTTGCATTTAGCATTGTAGAAACCCTAACCGCGACTATTATGGTGAGTAGCTGATTTGCTTATCTGACGAAAGACGTTACCTTACTTCTTCCATTTTTATCCAGGAGATATGTACCTGGATAATGGAGCAACGAATTATCTGCCTGATACGGCGCCTCATTCCATCAGGATGTGCAGTGCTTAAGATGCATCGCGTACATTTTAATAAGCATACGCCGCTACACACTGCATATTCCTTTTTGGCAGCACACGTCGCGCTCGGCATGCATGCCGGGATAAATCGAGAAGGCTTGCCTATTTGTGTTGTCATTCACTTCCCTTCGTAAGGGGGACAGTTGGCCTCGTCCTGGCCACCAACAACCATTAACCGGCTGAGCTATTACACCATCTGGACCGCGTCAGCGAGGTGTGGACGTCTGGCCTGATAGCACGTGCCCCGAGCCTGCCGGCATTCCCCGCCACCACAGCCGCTCGTGGTGAGCAAACGAACATTTCCCGCCACCACAGCCGCTCGTGGTGAGCAAACGAACATTTCCCGCCACCACAGCCGCTCGTGGTGAGCAAACGAACATTCCCCGCCACCACAGCCGCTCGTGGTGAGCAAACGAACATTTCCCGCCACCACAGCCGCTCGTGGTGAGCAAACGAACATTCCCGCCACCACAGCCGCTCGTGGTGAGCAAACGAACATTCCCCGCCACCACAGCCGCTCGTGGTGAGCAAACGAACATTCCCCGCCACCACAGCCGCTCGTGGTAGCAAACGAACATTCCCCGCCACCACAGCCGCTCGTGGTGAGCAAACGAACATTTCCCGCCACCACAGCCGCTCGTGGTGAGCAAACGAACATTTCCCGCCACCACAGCCGCTCGTGGTGAGCAAACGAACATTTCCCGCCACCACAGCCGCTCGTGGTGAGCAAACGAACATTCCCCTGACTCATTGGGTGAATGTGTGTGTGTGGCGGGGGGGGGAGGTAGGTGGTATCATCAGGAGGGAGAAATGAATGGGTTGTCATCAGGAGGGAGAGGAGAATGATCAACACCGGGATGGAGAGGGAAAGGAGACGCCATAACAAAAGGGAAAGGAAGGGATTGGTTTCGGGAAGAAAGGAGGACGGAGCAGCCATAGGCCCGGAGAAGGGAACGGGCCGCCATCTGAAAGAGGAAGACAAATGGTCGCCATCGGAAAGAACAGGGTGTAGGATACTCCCGAGGGGACGGAAAAGGGACCGTCATCAGGGAGGAAAGGGAAGTAATCTCCGTTGGAAGAACATGAATATGATTCGCCGTGCGGCGCCAGGCACCGTTTTGGAGCGATCCGTCGTCCAATGCTGTGTGTACCGAGTCTGCGGCACATATCTCAGCGCTGCTTTGTCCTTGGTCTTGTGAGCTCGCTCGTCGCTGTTTGATTCTAGTGCAGCTGTTCCTTCTGCGGTATTACGATGTGCCATTCTGATGAATTATTTGTGTCCCAATATCGCCCCATTTTGAGTCATATCTAGCTGAAGCTTCTGTCCCAGCCTGCCGGCCGGATGGTGGCCACGGCTCCGATGTCGCTGGGACAGCATGTCTCTGTAATCGCTGCTCCCTTGATTCAAGGCAACCAACGAAAATCAGTATATACATACACAATGCTTGGTGTCTTCAGGTTCCCGGGTTCCGGTCTGTCGGCTTGTATGTTTGTCTGTTTATTTGGCTGTCTGTCTGCCTGTCAATCGATCCATCTGTACATTTGTTTGTCGATATATCTGGGTTGTATTGTTGTTGCTTTTGTTGATGTTGCTCTCTTTGTTGGTTCTGTAATGCACATCGCTGTGTCTTTACAAGTTATAAAAGTTAGATGTGGTATATGGTAACAGGCGTATATTTATTAGTATACTTAGAAGATTCGGTGATCAGATAGTTTTAGATTTCATGCAGATGAGTGTTCACTTGCACTGCGGATGGGCATTCATCGTAAGCATGTGTTGGGCAAGGACAGTTGCATGTGCAAGCATGCATGCATATGTGATATTGGTTTGGGCGTTTATAAGTGCACGTGTTTGATGTTTGTGACATGTTTTTCCGGTACATTGGATGATCGCGGTTTTAATGTTGGCGTATTCTTATGTGCATGTACGATGCATACTGAAATATTTATTTACGGATATACCAAAAATGCTTTCAGCCGTCCCCAATGCGCTATTTTAAAAGTATCTATATGTGTAGGATAACGTATGTGCTGAATAATGTGCTTATGATGATAATGTGCTCAGGTGCAGATGAGCTTCAATCGTCATTTTGTATTGCTGGTGTGCTATGTGTAGCCTGACATGACGTGCCACAAGCACATGCCAAAACCTGTACAAAGAAGCGTCCTATTTGTTCATCGCTTGCTGAATTGTACCTGATATTAATATGCATGAATTGTGCCCAAAAATAGGCACGCTTAGCGTAAAGCAACTCCTCATGGTTATATTACAGATTGCGAAGGTAAAGGTCACTTTATAATATTGATTAAAAAAGAAGGCTACAAAAACAAAATCACGAGATCAGGCAAGAGTTCCTAGAATTTACACTAAGCCCAATATTTGTATACATATATATATATATATAATATATATATATATATATATATATATATATATATATATATATATATATATATATATATATATATATATATATATATATACATATATATATATATATATATATATATATATATATATATATATATGTATATAGAAAGAGAGAGAGAGAGAGAGAGAGAGAGAGAGAATATAATATAAATATAAAATATTTTTTTTTAAACATTAAAAAAAACACTTCTCATCTGAATCCGACTCGATGGGCTGTTCGCACTGACCGTGCCACCGTGTATAGGTAGCGTGAAAGTACATCTCTGAGATGATCCCAGATGTAGACTAGTTTAGGCTCTCTAGCCGATCCATGTGAAGGTAAATTATACTTGACCGACGGCAATATTTCTGCTTGCAGAGTCGGAGGATGGTCCACAGACCGTCAACAGTTACCAGCTGACCGACTTTGGCGGCGCGGACCAGGTGGCAGCACCGGCGCCCCAGCAGGTGTCGCTGCCGTCGACGCCGCGTGACCGGACGGCGTCTGACCGCGACACGGGCGGCGAATGGACTGACATTGACGCCGATGGCGAGCAGGAGGCCAGCGACGACACAGAGGCCAGCGCCGAGTCCCCCATCGTCATCACGCGGCCACACTTTGTGTGAGTGGCGCTGACAACGCCGTCTTGCGTGACAACTCACACCCAGGCCAGCGCTGCACGTTTGTGGCTCGGCTAACAGATATCGTGCCCCAAGGAAATCCAGATTTGCCATGCCCCTAGGCGACTCAATGAAGCGGACGTTACAGATGAAATACAATGGCAATCCGTGGTTTCAATAGCACTATATGACAATGTCAAGCGACTGAATGCTACTAAGGTGGAATATGCGCTTATAGAAGTTGTCTTGTGTACACTATTGAACGAGCACTACTTCCCCCAATAGATCATACCATTACCACCTCCCTTGTAGATTATGCGACGCTATGGTGCTGGCACCTCCCATCTGGGGGATATATAATGCATGTATCCTAATAACTAGTTCATACACTTCAACCAATTTTTTCAGAATCGAACCTGTCGTTGACATAGTGCAAACTGCGCCCCACACACACTTGATTTTACACATATATTTACAGTCATATATCTTCACATTTGTGAGAATCGGAAAATGTTTTCGCACCCACTCACTATCGTCCAGCAGAACTTTGAACTGAATTGTCATTTCACAATGGCAGTTATAGCCACTGGCAGTGTTTTCCGAAGTCTCCGAAGATAAAGATTCCCAATTGTCCTCATAAGTGCCATGCTAAACTTATAAATCTGTGATCATGGGTGTTTGATATACTTTGGACGGGGAAAATTCCCCTCAATGTTGGCTTTTCTCCTAGTAATATTAACTTTTAACATGAGGCCCCATGCAGTGTGCTTTCTCCCCCGAATCCATTTGAGTCCGCCCATTGCCTTCATGTGCTGTGCCCTCCCAACATTGTCAGAAAACTACACCAGTATTCCTTATGCCAGCTAGCCAGCACACCACCAGCGGACTGCATTGACCAATATGAAAACCTCACCTTTGAAAATTCCTCGGAAAGTCAGTCCTTCTGAGAACTTTAGTGTGAGCTACCGGTACCCTCGGGCAATGTCTTTTCCACTTCGCATTCAACGACACGGCTTGATTTTCTGCGTCACGTGCCAGGCGGCTCACGCATTACGTCATTCTGGGAGTGCCCCTCATTCTGGGAGTGCCCCTCATCTGACAGCTCACCAATCCAGTAATGGTTTGCAGCATGCAAAACAATGAACCCAGCGGTGTCCCGTCGGGATGTGAATGTCCAGCTGAACATCTCACACGGCGCATGACGCTAACACGCCCGTCAGAGCCGTGTTCGCGTCCCAATATCAGCTGGACACCCACCATTTTTGGGTGGTGAAATCTGATCCTGCTGGCTGGAGGTGTGTACCTTGTAGGTGATCGTCGATTCTGAGAAGACGTCATCGATGCTATCCTGACCCGTCTCTCTGGAAGTCTAGTCACTTTTCAATGGGGTGGAGTACATTGGGGTCCTACCCCTTGCTGCCAGTATGCATGGGAAACGGCTTAATACAACACGCGAAACGGCTTAATACTCGCCGGGCAAGAGGGGTGGGGGTTAAGCCGTTAAACTCTTGAGAGCCTCAGGTTTTTCCGTGATAGCGGCCGAATGAGTACACGAAGAAACACAATTTTCCCAGCTTTGTATGGATCTGTTCTGCACATTTCTGCACGACGTGACATGGCCTGACCTTAGAAGTTTTGGATGTCAATCAGATACAAATATTTTACGTGAATGGCTCTGTTGAAAGGACCGAATATATATATATATATATATATATATATATATATATATATATATACAAAACACTGGTATACATCGGGGTTGACGACGAGGTTTTATATGTTATTCTGACTGATTCTTTCAGCAGTCTCGTGGTATTGCGCAGTTTTAACCCCAAAACGTCATTGTACGAGACATTTCATTGAAACTCACTTCACTCCACCGCGAATTCCTGAGATGCACAAGCTCAGGGTTTCCGTGCTGTAAATAAAGTCGCCTGACTGTCCAATATCCTAAATGCGTTGCAGGTTTCACGCCCATTCTACATCTCACTGTTTGCTGAAACATGTGACTATTATTACATGCCTTGTCGACTATGCCCCCATGTGGCCGAATAGGTGGCCGTATAGGGCTTAACAAACAAAAAACTTGCACTAATTAATTTGTTTTCCCGATGCGGGGCTATCAATTTCAGTTGCAACTAGAAAATGCAGTAAAAAAATGTCACCCGACAACTACGAACGGAACATTGGTTTCGAAGATAACTGGTGGGCAAAAAACACACTTAGGAATGGTGGCAGAGGTGCCATGCCTCTCCTTCCCCTTGCCCCATTTTCTCGGATCTTAGCCATTAACTCTATGACGTTGACGGGACAAAATGGCCCATGAACTGGCTTTGGCTCCACAAATTTGTTAGGCCGCTCCTACGTCCATGGGGCACAAGCTACCTTTGTTCAGCGTATTGTAGGTTGCTCCAGACTCCACCGTTGTGGTGAACACGCGTAAATTGCACACCAACTCATCCTTCTGTCTCCATTTGAAATGCACGACCCCGTGTGTCCCCAGGCGTCTTCGCAACCGCAGTCGGCGCTTCTCCAAGACTCGCGCGGGCCGGCGCTCCTGGTCCCAGTCACTCCGAAACCTCAACAGTGACCAGGACCACGTGCAGGAGAATCCGTGGCGGCACACCCTGACTGGTGAGTACCCCGCGAGGAGTCGCGTCTCACAGGACGGCCAACCAGGGCCATGTGCAGAAGGGTCCATGGCGGCACACCCTGACTGCTCAGTACCCCACGAGGAGTATCGTCTCACGGGATGACCGAGCTGCCACGCGCCCGCACCGACAGGCTTGGGCGCATACATGCTCCTTCAGGTGGCACACATGTCGTCCTCACAGGCGATACACATGTCATCATAGTCGACACACATGTCCTCGGCACATTCGGTCAATGGTGTCGCGAGGTAAGTTTGGTGTGGCAGGTGAGTTGTCGAAAGTTTTGGATGCATGGTTGCTAACGGAGTGAGATGAGTATTTCACGCCCGATCAAGACTCCAGGAAACAGGAGATGCTGCAGCAACAGAAGTACATACAATACCTCTCAATGAAGTTCCCATCGTTAAATAATGGCTAAGTGCACATCCAGATGAAGCTGTAGTGTCAGCCTAGCTGGCTGTACTGAAAAATGAATGATATGCAAATAGTTTGCATGGTATAGTCTTAAAATGCTAACTGCTAAACCAATATCATTTTCATTCGGTTATTGACTGTGCAAGAAACGTACCCCGAAAACCATCCCTGAGAAGCGCAAACTTCCGTGGCTGTCTGCGAATTTCCCAGGGCCCGTCGTTCAACTGGCCTGACTTGGTTATCGGCGGAGATTCCAGTGAGTCCGGTTCACGGTCCACTCAGTGCGTGGTGCTCGTGAGAAATGCGTCAGTCACGCGGCACGATCCGTTCACGGCATGATCAGATCGGTTTCCATGTCGTGACGTGGACATTGCGCGGCCGCTTGTGGGTGTCGGACGTCCAGCAGACGGCGCCTTGTTGTCGGCGTCAGTCACACTCTTCCTGTTGGTGTCCCTTGTCTTCGATCTCCCCTGCGGCGGAGCAGGCTCGCTCATCGACTATGCATGTCCTTCTGCGGTCCACTGAACTCTGGCTGCCATCATGTTTTTTCTTAAAGCGGCCATTCGCTTTCAAATCGGTTTTCCAATTGAATCGTGGCGCGATGTGATCAATGATATCCTCGACGCATCCGTAAATCTCCAGTTGAATGGTGTGTCTGCCCCTCCCACCGCCAGTCAGGCCGGGATATACAACATCACTAACTGCCACTCCCGCCGTCAGTCAGGCCGGATATATATCATCACTAACTGCCACGCCCGCCGTCAGTCAGGCCGGATATACATCATCACTAACTGCCACTCTCGCCGTCAGTCAGGCCGAATATACATCATCACTAACTGCCACTCCCGCCGTCAGTCAGGCCGGATATACATCATCACTAACTGCCACTCCCGCCGTCAGTCAGGCCGGATATACATCATCACTAACTGCCACTCCCGCCGTCAGTCAGGCCGAATATACATCACCACTAACTGCCACTCCCACCGTCAGTCAGGCCGGACATACATCATCGCTAACTGCCACTCCCGCCGTCAGTCAGGCCGGATATACATCATCACTAACTGCCACTCCCACCGTCAGTCAGGCCGGACATACATCATCGCTAACTGCCACTCCCGCCGTCAGTCAGGCCGGATATACATCATCACTAACTGCCACTTCCACCGTCAGTCAGGCCGGACATACATCATCACTAACTGCCACTCCCACCGTCAGTCAGGCCGGACATACATCATCACTAACTGCCACTCCCACCGTCAGTCAGGCCGGATATACGTCATCGCTAACTGCCACTCCCGCCGTCAGTCAGGCCGAATATACATCATCACTAACTGCCACTCCCACCGTCAGTCAGGCCGGACATGCATCATCACTAACTGCCACTCCCACCGTCAGTCAGGCCGGACATACATCATCACTAACTGCCACTCCCACCGTCAGTCAGGCCGGATATACATCATCGCTAACTGCCACTCCCGTCGTCAGTCAGGCCGAATATACATCATCACTAACTGCCCCTCCCACCGCCAGTCAGGCCGGATATACATCATCACTAACTGCCACTCCCACCGTCAGTCAGGCCGGATATACATCATCACTAACTGCCACTCCCGCCGTCAGTCAGGCCGGATATACATCATCACTAACTGCCACTCCCACCGTCAGTCAGGCCGGATATACATCACACCGTCAGTCAGGCCGGATATACATCATCACTAACTGCCACTCCCGCCGTCAGTCAGGCCGGATATACATCATCACTAACTGCCACTCCCGTCGTCAGTCAGGCCGGATATACATCATGAAAACTGTCATTCTGACGAAGGTGTGCACATCGTTAAATCACGGTGCTTCTCCGCCCGCCCTCCCATTCACTCGCCCCTCAATAGTTCGATCGTTGAATCTGTCCGCACGGACGTCCGATCATACGTCCAGCGATCATACGTCCAGCGATCATACGTCAAGCGTCAACCTGTCATTCCTGTGTCCGCCTGTCCGCCTGTCCGCCTGTCCGCCTGTCCGCCTGTCCGTCTGTCCGTCTGTCCGTCTGTCCGTCTGTCCGTCTGTCCGTCTGTTGTCCGTCTGTTGTCCGTCTGTTGTCCGTCTGTTGTCCGTCTGTTGTCCGTCTGTTGTCCGTCTGTTGTCCGTCTGTTGTCCGTCTGTTGTCCGTCTGTTGTCCGTCTGTTGTCCGTCTGTTGTCCGTCTGTTGTCCGTCTGTCCGTCTGTCCGTCTGTCCGTCTGTCCGTCTGTCCGTCTGTCCGTCTGTCCGTCTGTCCGTCTGTCCGTCTGTCCGTCTGTCCGTCTGTCCGTCTGTCCGTCTGTCCGTCTGTCCGTCTGTCCGTCTGTCCGTCTGTCCGTCTGTCCGTCTGTCCGTCTGTCCGTCTGTCCGTCTGTCCGTCTGTCCGTCTGTCCGTCTGTCCGTCTGTCCGTCTGTCCGTCTGTCCGTCTGTCCGTCTGTCCGTCTGTCCGTCTGTCCGTCTGTCCGTCTGTCCGTCTGTCCGTCTGTCCGTCTGTCGTCTGTCCGTCTGTCCGTCTGTCCGTCTGTCCGTCTGTCCGTCTGTCCGTCTGTCCGTCTGTCCGTCTGTCCGTCTGTCCGTCTGTCCGTCTGTCCGTCTGTCCGTCTGTCCGTCTGTCCGTCTGTCCGTCTGTCCGTCTGTCCGTCTGTCCGTCTGTCCGTCTGTCCGTCTGTCCGTCTGTCCGTCTGTCCGTCTGTCCGTCTGTCCGTCTGTCCGTCTGTCCGTCTGTCCGTCTGTCCGTCTGTCCGTCTGTCCGTCTGTCCGTCTGTCCGTCTGTCCGTCTGTCCGTCTGTCCGTCTGTCCGTCTGTCCGTCTGTCCGTCTGTGTCTGTCCGTCTGTCCGTCTGTCCGTCTGTCCGTCTGTCCGTCTGTCCGTCTGTCCGTCTGTCCGTCTGTCCGTCTGTCCGTCTGTCCGTCTGTCCGTCTGTCCGTCCGTCTGTCCGTCTGTCCGTCTCGTCTGTCCGTCTGTCCGTCTCGTCTGTCCGTCTGTCCGTCTCGTCTGTCCGTCTGTCCGTCTGTCCGTCTGTCCGTCTCGTCTGTCCGTCTGTCCGTCTCGTCTGTCCGTCTGTCCGTCTGTCCGTCTGTCCGTCTGTCCGTCTGTCCGTCTCGTCTGTCCGTCTGTCCGTCTCGTCTGTCCGTCTGTCCGTCTGTCCGTCTGTCCGTCTCGTCTGTCCGTCTGTCCGTCTGTCCGTCTGTCCGTCTGTCCGTCTGTCCGTATGTCCGTCTGTCCGTCTGTCCGTCTGTCCGTCTGTCCGTCTGTCCGTCTGTCCGTCTGTCCGTCTGTCCGTCTGTCCGTCCGGCCTTCCGTCTATTCGTCCGTTCGTCCCGCTCTCCGTTCATCCGTGTTTTCGTATGTTTCTCCATTCGTCTCCCATCCGCCTGCTCGTTCATCCGCCATTTATCTACTGGCATGAAACCCCACCCGAGTCCGGTGAGACGAACGGCGGGGATCCTCTGTCCGTACCCGCGGGCCTTGGGCAGTAGCACTGCCGCGGCCGCCCCAGAAAGTGAAAACGGATGCTGGACGACCAAACGGCTTTCCACCGCGCCTGGTACGCTGTGGGTGCGGCCGCCGCTGGTGTCGGAGGGGCGCTACCTCCACGGGTGTAGGGGGGGGCCTGCGGCGGCGGAAGTCTCGTGTGGCGTGTTCGTGTATGGTTAGGATATCGTCGCTACACAGTGGACACCCCTCCCCCACCCCACCTCCCTCCTGTCGCTCGGCTCCGTCGCGTCGGCTCACTGATAAACACAGTCGTCGTACCGTCTCCGACACGTCCCTCGGGGCTGGGGACACCGCCGCCGGCGTCACAGTAGGCGGCCCGGCGTTGATGGGAGCTGCAACCCCCTCCCCTTCTTCCGCACATATCTCCATTGCCACCCGCGTCAGAGGTTCGTCGTCAAACTCAATTATCTCGCTCTCGCTCTCGTGTGTTTTTGTGTGTATGTGTGTGGGGGTGTGCGTTTAGCTTCAATGCATACTTCGTCCAGACGGTGGCGCAGATTTTGGGACAAATTTCGCTGGCAGCGCAGCGGCTGGCGAGCAGACTATGGTGGTAGTTTCAGGCCAAGTTAGCCAGCTTGACATGTAGACACATGCCACTAACCGGGGAAAAGTCGAAAGCAATGAGCCAAAACCACAGCGGGAATAAAAAGTCGCGTAACCGTGATGCTTTGTGTGTGTGTGTGTGAAAATATGCACTCCATAGGTAGACAGCAGTTTTGGAGCTGGTGACAAAGTGAGTTGCAAGGTGAGCCTATCAGGCCGTCGCATCTAACGCCACTGAGGCACATCTCAGCTTCGGTGCCTGCCACGGCTGCCGCTGCTGCTGCCGAACTTGGCGTGCGGGTAGCACACCAGGAAGGCCGGCTATCTGAGCATGCGACACTCACCGGTGCAAGCCGGGGTGAGTGCTTCATGCGTGCACGCATTCTGCACGACTGCTATCGGTGCACACGGCCGGCACGCGCTGGCGGCAGATTTCACCGCCTGCAGCATCCCCGTGCGGCAGCGAGACTTGTGCGTCCCCCATGTCACGTGCACGCACGGGGTGACGGGGAACCCGGCCCTGGCTCGGTCGTGTGATCGACCATTACGGTCTGCCACCGATTTCGAACACACTGCAATTGCAGGGAAGTTGGCATGTATCTGGTTACAGTTAGCAGTGCACCGGTGTATTTATTGTGATGCCAGCCAACGTCTCTAGTATCGCTGTATCGTTGCGTTCGTCCGGTCGGACGCAGAATTCAGCATTAAAAATAGTAAATATATTGCTCGAGGTGCAGCACCAAGCTAGGGAACTGTACGGCTTAACCTTAAATGAAACTATTCATTCGGCATGAATTCGGAATGCTTCTATTCCGGACATTTTATTTATTTCTCCGCTGTCGCGGGCAGGAGCAGCAGCTCTATTGAGGAACTTTGCAAGGTTGAAGATTCGCTTAGTCCATACCCTCCGAGAATGTGTCGAGCTAGGTCCACGGCGCGAGAGACGGCCCTTCACGTCACGCTGTACCCGACCAATGGTGGCGAAATGTCGCCAGGTGATGCTCGGTGTCGCCACACAGTAGCAGAGTGGTGCTCAAACACGCTGAATGTGATGCTTCACTCACTCAAGCCCGGCTGTGACCATCGGGTCCACAGTCTTCTTGGTGCGCCGTTACCCCCGAGCCGACAGGTGCCTGCCGAGTTCAGCGAGTTCCCCCGGCTCAACTGTCCCACTATGGTCGTCCGATTCCTCCCGAGCCGACAGGTGCCTGCCGAGTTCAGCGAGTTCCCCCGGCTCAACTGTCCCACTATGGTCGTCCGATTCCTCCCGAGCCCACAGGTGCCTGCCGAGTTCAGCGAGTTCCCCCGGCTCAACTGTCCCACTATGGTCGTCCGATTCCTCCCGAGCCCACTGGTACCTGCCGAGTTCAGTGAGTTCTCCGGCTCAACTGTCCCACTATGGTCGTCCGATTCCTCCCGAGCCCACTGGTACCTGCCGAGTTCAGTGAGTTCTCCGGCTCAACTGTCCCACTATGGTCGTCCGATTCCTCCCGAGCCCACCGGTACCTGCCGAGTTCAGCGAGTTCCCCGGCTCAACCGTCCCACTATGGTCGCCCGATTCCTCCCGAGCCCACCGGTACCTGCCGAGTTCAGCGAATTTCCCCGGCTCAACCGTCCCACTACGGTCGTCCGATTCCCCCGAGCCCACCGGTGCCTGTCCAGTGCACCGGTATGTCGCTGATGCGCAGGATTTTCGCTTGGTTCCTCGCTCGTCTGAAGCCGGGTTCACATGTGCACCGAGCCAACACTGACCGGATGGCTGGTATACGTTTGGGCATTCGTGTGACCATATTTGGTAAGCGGCTATCCGTTTCGGTCCGGTCGCAGTGTGACCCGGAAAGACATGCGCAGGAAACAACCGGTCGTTTCACGTCATTTTGACTCCCGCACCGAGAGACTGAGGATTCCCGCACCGACAGACTGGGGACTGCCGCCGCCATTGTCTCCGTGAGTGGAGAGGTGGGCTTCATTGTCCGATCGGTTCGCCACGCGGCCACCCGCGGCCCTTTGATGGCCCTTGATGTGGCGACGCGCAGGTCGCCCAGAAGGTCACACAGAAGGTCGCGGCAGTTCACGGAACGCCACGACCCTCGCCGGGCGTCACGGCTGAGAGCGGGTGGGTGTCGCTGACGCTGGCCGAGTTTCGCTGATTCCGTTTCGCCGTTGGATGCGGCGGTGGAGCTCCCAGCACGACGGGCGATCGCGGAGAGGCATCGATGTGAATCTGGGCCGACAAGGCGGCCGTGGGAAGTGGTGGCCTGGTGGGTCCGCTAAGCAATGTCTCATTCCAGTCGCCTATTCACTGACGATATGTCACCGAGGTGCGTCGAATTGCATTACTCGTGTGGCTGAATTTTGAATTGGCGTAAATCGATTTTCCTTCAGTTGGGCTTTCGTCCAGGACAAGATTCCTCGATATTTTCATTTGAACACTGCGAGTGAGATCGGTTGAAAACAAAACTCATTGAGCTCATTTTGCACTTGTATAGCGTGCCATGCATTACAACGCGTGTCTCTGAAACATGAAATTAAGATAATTGACATCATAGATGACAAAAAATGCAGTGATCGGGTGGCGTGAAATAACATCGAAAGGAACTTGTCTAAAGCTGTCCCTGCCAGGTTTAGTTCAGTTCTTCCGTTATGCATATGAGCATATGTCTGAGCTTTTGGGATCGTGCGAATGTTCAGCGCGTTACCTATGTAGGTTAGACTGAAGTTTCTTGGCAAGCGACGTATGAGCAATAGTGGGGAGATAGGTACCTAGTTCTACCTTGCACGGGTGTGACATTTTAGCTAGCGTGTGCAATTTTAGCAATTTTAGCAATTAGCAGTTTAGCATATGAAAAATTTTAGCAAGGTGTGCAAGCGTGTGACATTTTATGGAAAGCAACTGTCTAAAAGTGACTATTCCCTTTGAAGAAAATTCCTACGCTGCCATTCTTTACGAATGCTGCACATGGGATAAGTGAACTATTTATATGTAGCAGCATGGAGAGGGTCCCTGTCTAACTCACCACGGAGCGATGCTGCGCCTGCACCATTGCAGTCTTCACCTGAGCTTCCAAATACGGCTTTGAATGATGCCACCTCGAACGATGCCCGGCCGATGGCATACACACTTGGTGCAGGTATGCGAACTTTGCACCCTGCTGAACAGGTTCGTGGTCCTTTTATAGTCTGCAAGCTGCAGTGTTGTCTCTTTGTCACTTCATCTCATATAGCATGTACCGCCGTTTTGCACGCACACCGTGGTGCAGCCAGGATTTTCTGAAGGGGGCCCAACCCAAAAAAGAAGAAAATGGAAAATAGAGACTGCTATGGGTGCGCTTTGCGTGCCGAAATTTCTGGTTTTGTGTGATGAAAGTCTCAAATGTTCTTGTTTGATCTAGTGTATTATTGGTTGCTAGGGGTGGCCGCCCCCCCTTGGCTGCGCCTCTGCATGTACGTCCGGTATCGCTAGATGCGATCGGCAATGTGTTGGCTGTATGCTGCAAATATTAGTATATGGAGGTCTGTATTTGCCGCCCGAGGGTATGCTGAGGCTACGTGCTCCTATTTCGGAAATGTGTGCCAATTGTTATGTCGAGCGACGTTATTGGTATTCCAAGACCTGAGCCGGGTATTTTCCTCGCATGAACCTTGGTAAATAGTTGTGCTGGCCTGATCGAAAGATAAAAGGATGCGGGGAGTTATTCAACTTCACTGGGCGCGAAAGCTGTTTCCCTGGAGTGAAGGCGTCAAGACGACAAATATTGCAAAGCCCTTTGAGTTTTGAGAAGTTTGGATATCAGAGAATGTTCGGTGAACTCGTATGTTAGAGTTTGGTGGGGGAGGGAAGAGGACGGAGTCGTCTTCTATGTATGTTCTTTCTAGTGATGGGTATAATTTTAGTGTTCACAGTTGGTGCTTGAACCCCACCTAAGAGCGGTTGGGCACCGCGTAGCTTTGATAAATTCAACATTAGAGCCATGGGGATAAATGGAAAAGCACCACCGGAAATTTTCGGAACATTTGTCTGAAAATTCCACCAGCGGTTCCAGAGCACAGCATTCCGTCATTAACCTAAAAGAACAACAATATACAGACGATAAGGTGACGTGCCGCACCGTTGCCTTGCGCCGGACGGTTGGTTAGCATGCGATGGTTAGGAAACATTGGCTATGTTCAAGCTAGCCAAATCCACAAACACGAGACGAAGCTGAAGCAGGGATAAAAATCCACTCGGGTATAGAGAAACGGCGCATGATGGCAAGCCGGTGCATTTAGAAGGTGTCTTCGATCTGCTGCCCAGTTGATTGCTGGTATGTAAATGCTCCAGCTGTTCATGTGATCGACGCATGTGCCAAAAAGTCGGGCAAGTCAACTACTTCGAACAAAAAACATCGATGAACATAGTGTGGCCCAAGTTTTCTTCGCCACCAAAATGAAGCCGATTCCATCCCGATCGGGAACAACGCGGGGGGAGGCGATGTAAGACACTAACGCGGGGAGGGCGATGTAAGACACTAACGCGGGGAGGGCGATGTAAGACACTAACGCGGGGAGGGCGATGTAAGGATGTATGTATGTAATGGATGTAAATCTGATTGGAAGGATGTTCTGAGTGGAGTACCACAGGGCTCTGCTCTAGGGCCACTTCTCTTCATCATCTTTGTGAATAACATTGAGGTAGGGCTGAGGAATAGTGTTCAAATTTGCGGATGACATCAAGCTGGTAGGAGTGGCAAACAGTTGTGATCAATCTAGAAATATTCAACTAGACTTGGAGCACCTAAAAAAGTGGGCTGATCAATGGCAGATGTCTTTCAACTATGACAAGTGTAAGGTTATGCATCTGGGATCTGAAGGTGAGACTTTCAGATATATAATGGGAGGGAGGAAGCTGGATGTTATTGAAGAGGAAAGGGACTTAGGTGTGTTGGTTTCAAAAGACCTTAAAGCAGAAAAGCAATGTAGCTCAGCTAGGAACAGGGCACTCAGAATGCTGGGACTCATTAATAGAAGTGTGATGTATAAGAGCAAGGAAGTCATGAAAAAACTGTACTTAGCATATGTGCGACCCCACTTGGAATATTCTGTACAAGCTTGGAGCCCCTACCTAGAAAAAGATATAGACAAGTTAGAGAGAGTGCAGCGCAAAGCAACTAGACTCATCAGTGGAATAGGTAACCTAGAATATGGAGAAAGGCTTGTGGCATTAGATATGTACTCACTCAAGTATAGGAGATTAAGGGGGACATGATTGAAATATCCAAAATTGTTAAAGGACTAGATCAGGTCAATTTAAATGGCGCTCTTCAGTTTAGAGTATCACATAGGGGTCATCAATTCAGGTTAGACAAGTTGAGGTGTAGGACAGTTAAGCGACAACAGGTCTTCAGTCAAAGGGTTGTTGATCAGTGGAATGGGCTGCCTGCTGATGTTGTGGGGAGTTCCTCATTGAATGTATTTAAAAGTAGGGTGGATAATTTGTTTAGACAGGAAAATCTTGTTTTTGAGTTCTAATTTGTGATGGATGGGGTGAGATGTATGTTAAGTAAGTGTGCACGGCACAGACCCCTTTGAGCAGGCATGGATGCAGTTTGAAAATTATTGATAAGGCATTCAATCCACATGTGTTAAGAGAGATCAGGGGAATAGGGCTGGAAAGCTAGGGTAGATTGGCATTGATAGGTGTGTGGGATATTGGAGGACTGGTTCTTCAGGATGTGGGATGGTTGGGGAGGGTCTTTTTACCAGGCTTATATTATCTTCCATTTACAGACTTAACTGGATGGGCCCTTGGGTCTCTTATTAAGTCTAAACGCTTTATAACTTTATATAGGGTGTACCTAGCAGTGGATTCAGCACCTTCCTTCGGGATGTGATACTGATGAGATTGTCTATGGTAGCACAATGGGTATGATGGGAGGAGTTTGTAATTGTTGAGTGTGTTATGCAATAGCAAGTGAGTCTCTTATTAAGTATAAACGCTTTATAACTTTATATAAGGTATACCTAGCAGTGGATTCAGCACCTTCCTTCGGGATGTGATACTGATGAGATTGTCTATGGTAGCACAATGGGAGTATGTTATGCAATAGCAAGTGAATTGGTGCTAGATAGGCTGCGATATATAGCTTCCTAGGAACTTGAGGTAAGGGATTCATTGGGGTGAGAGTATGTACATTTCTAGTACCTTTTCCAGATAGGCTTAACACAGATGGACACCTGTGGCTCTTATTAATCCTTAACACTTTATGACTTTATGACTTTAAGACACCAACGCGGGGGGGGGGGGCGATGTAAGACACTAACGCGGGGAGGGCGATGTAAGACACTAACGCGGGGAGGGCGCTGTAAGACACTAACGCGGTGAGGGCGCTGTAAGACACTAACGCGGTGAGGGCGATGTAAGACACTAACGCGGGGAGGGCGCTGTAAGACACTAACGCGGGGAGGGCGATGTAAGACACTAACGCGGGGAGGGCGCTGTAAGACACTAACGCGGGGAGGGCGATGTAAGACACTAACGCGGGAGGGCGATGTAAGACACTAACGCGGGGGGGGTGCGATGTAAGACACTAACGCGGGGAGGGCGATGTAAGACACTAACGCGGGGAGGGCGATGTAAGACACTAACGCGGGGAGGGCGATGTAAGACACTAACGCGGGGGGCGATGTAAGACACTAACAGAGCTTTTAGTCACATCTGTGTCAGTTATGGCGCACGTGCTCGCCGTATGTACTGAAGTGAACCGCTGCAATTAGACTGCAGCGATGATCCGCGGTGTGTAATCTGAGAGGCCTAGCACAAGCTACTTTGTGGATGAATTATAATGTTAAACCCCGTTGGCGTTGCATGAAGACGCCTGCCACAGATGCCCTATGGAAGCCTACGTTACTGAATACTACATTTATGGATGTTAGTCAGTGAGGCTAAATGTATTTCGCCATTACATTGTCTGTCCGTAAAAGACGCATCCACAAGCTTACTATGAGCAAAGTCATGGGCGTTCGACAGATTTTGAATAGGGAGGGACGATTTTGGATGCAAGTTTTTGGTTCGATTTTTGCCCTTATTTAGGCGTAATGCTAAAGTGCAGAAGCTCGGGATGTCCTTCACGACCAGCACCCCACCGTGGCGTGGCGACGCCCATGTATACAGCACACCGCTTCTCCAATGAGCCAAGCAATTCATCAGCACGGACAATGTGGGCACGAGGCTCTTCTAGATACGGCGGCCAAGACAGCAGGACTCCTCCAGCCGTCTCCCTGGCTCTCGCCGCCACGTCTGAGTCGACGAGCACCACCATCACACATCACACATCACCAGGACAGGACGCCTCACCAGCGGGACTGAAGCCAGTCCCCATCACCAGCTTTGGGTCACGCGACACCTCCGAAGCCCGACCAACAGCCGACACCTCGTGATCCTGGGCGGGTGTTACCTTGTGGTGCCAGTTTCGCTCACTAGGTGGCAGCGCGGCGGGCGTTGCAGTCTCCGCCGGCTGCGAGGCCCGCCAGTTCAGACTGGCTGCCCCCGCAGTCGGGCGCGCGCCTGCCGGGGTCGTGTTGAGCGTGGATGCGAGGAGCGGATAGTTTGTGTGCGCGTGGTGTCGACGCGTCGGCGAGGCGTGCCACCGACTGTGACTGTGCTGTGCGCGTGCTGGAGATCAGGTACGGGCACGGCTGCGTCCGGTGGCCTCCGACACACCCAGCGCCGGCCGGCTGGTGACCTCGAGTGGCGGCTGACCGGCGGCCTTGGGGCTCCTGGCCCGCTCTCTGGCCAGAGAATGGGGACGCGACAGCAGGTGGCGGGTGTCTGCGAATGTCGGCCACTTTGGGTGAGGTGCGAACTATCGCATCATGCATGCATGTCCCCTGTCTGTAAACGCAACCGCCGACTAACTCCTACAGCATGCAGCAAATGATGCGAGATTAATATATGGAAGCGTCCTCCTTCGATCCGTGTATAACTAACGACATGTTATTAATGCAGGACAGCATTGTCACATTACTGGATGTGTTATATGATTATCAACATATCAACTTATTCTAACAAGTTATTGAAAGGAATGAGCTTGCATCTGTGTTTGCTGTATTGGCCGATGCTTGTTTTTAAAAAGAGTAAAGAAAAAGCTTTAAGTGTAGCTCACATTATTGTACCACCCCACTGGATCAATACGCACCTTATCCTAATAACCATTAACGCGCGGTCCGTCACATAACATGATACCCGACAACATTGCGACCCATAGCAGTGCTCCGTTTACGATCAGGAGTTGCTCTAACTCCTATTAATAGGATTTCGCTAATATAATCCCAGGGTAATCAAATTCAGGCCAGTTTGAATAAGATCTGAATGAAAATGGAGCACCTTCTTAGATATCGGAATAGCCATTGTATGCATTGTTGTACATGACATTAATTTGCACCTTATAATACAGAAGCTAACTAAATGCAGCGTAGTTCAGCTACAGTTCTGCCGGTATGAATTATCTAGCAGTGCGAAGTCATGGAAGCGACAAGCAGCATCTTCTGGCTTTACCCGCATGCACCCGTCGTTCATTAGCATTCAATGTTGCGAAACATGGTTGGTTATTTTCTGTGTCACAGGCAACTGTATGGACGTTTGTAGGTAATAGCCATGCATTTAACCGAACAGACGTGGGTGCTTGCCAAGCAGAAACATCCAGCCGCCAGATACATTCCAAGACCTGCCAAACACAACTCGCGCTAAGACGCGTCGTTGAGACGCAGCTTAGCGCGTTGCCGTAACTGCCTACACTCCCGGGGCTTCAAGGCCAAGAGTCGACCGGTTTCCAACACCACATTGGTGGTGCCGGCATGGGCGGATCCAGCAGAGAGCATAGGTAACAGGCAGAGCCAGCAGAGGGCAGAAGCTGAAGGTGAAACCAGCCAACGGTAGAGGGAAGGTGTAGAGTCGACAGAGGGAAGGTGTAGAGCCGGCAAAGACAGAGGGAAGAGGCTAAGTTAGTGGAGGATGGAGGGAAGAGGCGGAAACAGTCAACCGGTCAGCCTCACGGTGAGGTGCGCATCATCACGATGGCGTGACTCTCAACTCGAGCACACTTCTCCCAGCTGGTTGCTCCTGTAACACGTACTGGTCGGGCAGGATCTGGACGCACTGCTAGGGTTTGCAGCCCCCCCCCCATTGGCAGACCAGACCCAGTCGGGATGCATCCTTCCGCCGGTGCCGCCGGTTCAGCGGCCTGTCGTGGTGTCGACACCAGCGGCCTGTCGTGGTGTCGACACCAGCGGCCTGTCGTGGTGTCGACACCAGCGGCCTGTCGACACCAGCGGCCTGTCGACACCAGCGGCCTGTCGACACCAGCGGCCTGCCGTGGTGTCGACACCAGCGGCCTGTCGACACCAGCGGCCTGTCGTGGTGTCGACACCAGCGGCCTGTCGACACCAGCGGCCTGCCGTGGTGTCGACACCAGCGGCCTGTCGACACCAGCGGCCTGCCGTGGTGTCGACACCAGCGCTGTGTGTACGCGTGGCGCTGGTGCGCTCCGCCAGGGGCCACGCGCGCCGTCCGTGGCGCAACACAAAGCGGCAGAGCAGAACTGGTTGTGTGAGTCACGGCCAGCGACGGCCGCGACCTCGCCGAGTGTCCGGCACGGGGCCCAGATCCTACTGACTGCCCACGCAGAGGTCTGCCCAGATCCTACTGACTGCCCACGCAGAGGTCTGCCCAGATCCTACTGACTGCCCACACAGAGGTCTGCCCAGATCCTACTGACTGCCCACACAGAGGTCTGCCCAGATCCTACTCACTGCCCACGCAGAGGTCTGCCCAGATCCTACTCACTGCCCACGCAGAGGTCTGCCCAGATCCTACTCACTGCCCACACAGAGGTCTGCCCAGATCCGACTGACTGCCCACGCAGAGGTCTGCCCAGATCCTACTGACTGGCCCACGCAGAGGTCTGCCGCCGGCTGGGTATTGCGTGGCTGTGGAAACGTCTGTTCATGGGTGCCATCTTTAGTCCGAACAATAAGTATTTGGCTGCCACGGATATCATTGCAACACTAAGTTGTACGCACATCACGATAACTGCTGAATAAATATTAACATGAATGCAACGATGCCATAGTAATTAGTTAGATTCTGACTTGCATCGATCATTTTAATTCGTCTCTTCTATAATTATTTCCGTCACTTCATATGGCCGTGCAAAGAGGGATAAAGCTGTTCAGCATGGATGAAGCTGAAACATTTTAATCGACAGTCTGCACTCGTGAAGCTCTACTCAACTCACGCGTTGAAGCTTTGCCTAAACGCTATGTAAAATAAAGAAAGCAATTGATTCTCTTGCAGTTCTACGATATGCATACTACATCAGAGTTTGTGGAATAAATGTTCCAATTATGCTAACCCAGCTGCACACTTTGCACGTGGCGATTTTGTTTTGCTAGCGTTACTGAATGCGGAGCCAAATTGGTTATGCTTAACAAGCTAGTTCATTCGGAATTACCTGCATCGAATATCCAGATACAACTGTCTGATTCATCCTCACCTGGCGTCAGCACAGTATATCTGTAGAGAGCTGATGGGCCCACATACCAATGCCGCTGCCCTTGCCACTTGCGTGCTCTCTGGCAGTGCCACTTCAGTGCCGGACCTGGCGCTACAGGCGTGCGATGACCATGATGGCCAGCGCAGCCTTCAACCGCAAATGGTCACCATCCGACGGTCACCGACTGGGTCTGGGTCACCACCCGACAGTCACCGACTGGGTCTGGGTCACCACCCGACGGCTACCGACTGGGCCTGGGTCACCACCCGACGGCTACCGACTGGGCCTGGGTCACCACCCGACGGTCACCGACTGGGTCTGGGTCACCACCCGACGGTTACCGACTGGGTCTGGGTCACCACCCGACGGTCACCGACTGGGTCTGGGTCACCACCTGATGGTCACCGACTGGGTCTGGGTCACCACCCGACGGTCACCGACTGGGTCTGGGTCACCACCCGACGGTTACCGACTGGGTCTGGGTCACCACCCGACAGTAACCGACTGGGTCTGGGTCACCACCCGACGGTTACCGACTGGGTCTGGGTCACCACCCGACGGTCACCGACTGGGTCTGGGTCACCATCCGACGGTCACCGACTGGGTCTGGGTCACCACCCGACGGTCACCGACTGGGTCTGGGTCACCACCCGACGGTCACCGACTGGGTCTGGGTCACCACCCGACGGTTACCGACTGGGTCTGGGTCACCACCCGACGGTAACCGACTGGGTCTGGGTCACCATCCGACGGTCACCGACTGGGTCTGGGTCACCACCCGACGGCCACCGACTGGGTCTGGGTCACCACTCGACGGTCACCGACTGGGTCTGGGTCACCACCTGATGGTCACCGACTGGGTCTGGGTCACCACCCGACGGTCACCGACTGGGTCTGGGTCACCACCCGACGGTCACCGACTGGGTCTGGGTCACCACCTGATGGTTACCGACTGGGTCTGGGTCACCACCCGACGGTCACCGACTGGGTCTGGGTCACCACCCGACAGTAACCGACTAGGTCTGGGTCACCACCTGATGGTCACCGACTGGGTCTGGGTCACCACCTGACGGTCACCGACTGGGTCTGGGTCACCACCCGACGGTCACCGACTGGGTCTGGGTCACCCGTATCTCTGGTGTTAGCCGTGCCTCTGTGTCGAGAACACCTCTGGGTCAGCTAGGCCTGCGGTGTCAGACACGTATGTGGGCAACCCCATCTATGTGCCAACTATGCACCTATGGGTCAGTCAAGTGTGAGTCAGTGAGTTATGGGGGCGACTATGTATCAGGGTCAGTCAGTTATAGGGGCAACCATGTCTCAGGGTCAGTCAGTTATAGAGGAAACCGTGTCTGAGGATCAGTCAATTATGGGAACAACCATGTCTGAGGATCAGTCAGTTGTGGTGGGAGTTAGTTCTGGAGGTCAGTCGTTCCATGTCTGAGGACCAGTCGGCTATGTTGGCGGTCGTGTGAGGGCCGGCCATGCCTCCCCGTCAGCCACGTGTGGTGGGAGTTAGTTCTGGAGGTCAGTCGTTCCATGTCTGAGGACCAGTCGGCTATGTTGGCGGTCGTGTGAGGGCCGCCCATGCCTCCCCGTCAGCCACGTGTGGTGGGAGTTAGTTCTGGAGGTCAGTCGTTCCATGTCTGAGGACCAGTCGGCTATGTTGGCGGTCGTGTGAGGCCCCGGGGGAGGCGTCGTTCCATGTCGGCCTCCTCTCGTGCCAGCCCCCCGCACTACGTGTGAGTTGTGACACGGCAGCCACGTGTGTGACGTCAGACGTGTCGCCGGCTCAGTCGTGTCCCACGTGGCAGTGAGCCGCCCTGTCAGTCGGCTGGCAGTCTGACAGTCGTGTCCCACGTGGCAGTGAGCCGCCCTGTCAGTCGGCTGGCAGTCTGACAGTCGTGTCCCACGTGGCAGTGAGCCGCCCTGTCAGTCGGCTGGCAGTCTGACAGTCGTGTCCCACGTGGCAGTGAGCCGCCCTGTCAGTCGGCTGGCCGTCTGGCACAGCAGCCTCCCTGTGGCCGGACACGGGTGCGGCTGCTATGCGGCGACCGACTTCGATGGGCGAGAGCAATGGCCTTCTCACCTCCCACGGAGATTCACATGTCAAAATTGTCCTCACCTGGACGGTGTCCGTGGTCACTGTGTTCTAATGAGACAGATGTGCTCGGGCCCTTGGGGCACAATGGGCCCTGTCTGGCTCGGGGTAACTGTATCGCAGCCAGACATGTGGCCCTGGGGACATAATGGGCCCTGTATGGCTCGGAGTCGCTGTATCGCAGCCGGACATGTGACCCTGGGGTACAATGGGCCCTGTCTGGCTCGGGGTCACTGTATCGCAGCCAGACATGTGACCCTGGGGGCACAATGGGCCCTGTCTGGCTCGGGATCCCTGAGACCAGACATACGCACAATGGGCCATGTCTGGCTGGATCCCTGGGGACAATGGTCCCTGTCTGGCTTGGGATCCCTGTGTCACGACCAGACATGTGACCCTGGGGGCACAATGGTCCCTGTCTGGCTTGGGATCCCTGTGTCACGACCAGACATGTGACCCTGGGGCACAATGGGCCATGTCTGGCTCTGGATCCCTGTGTCACGACCAGACATGAGACCCTGGGGTACAATGGGCCCCGTTTGGCTCGTGACCCTGTGTCGTGACCAAGCATGTAGCCCTTGGGGCACAATGGGCCCTGCGCCTGTTTCATAGATGATATTTGGTGACCAGACAGGTCCCTGGGTGCAACATGATGGCATTTCACCTACAAAATAGCTGGCTCTGGTTGAACTTGGTCAGACAGACAGAGAGGCTGTGGCCGCTGGCTCTCTATGTAGTGGCAAGTGTGTGCGACTACTGGCCCGACTGGGCGCAGCCCGACTTCCTTTCTCTCGCCAAACGAACCGTCACGTGCGGTAAAAGCGTGACGCTGACAAATCGGTGTGCGGGGCGTGTCTCAAAAGAATAATGGGGCTGTTCTCTCATGTTGGAAATTGTGGTCTTCGTGGCACGAATAAATTTGCTCCAATGTGTGCATGTTGTAATGTTTCGGGGCTACCTTCTGTTGTTTGTGGATTACTCATTTGGCCCCGATTTAACTGCTATGTTCTGATGCATGCAAAAGCAGAGTTTGCTCAGTCCTCATCATGACTCGAATTGCACGCTTTCGCTCCTCGTTGGCATTACATTCGCAAAGTAAACACGGCACCCAGGATACCTAACGTACAAACATTCATCACGATGAAGCATCAGCACCATGTATCACAATTGCGACTGGCATGCCTGTCCCGGCGGGCTCTTCACAGCATCACAATGTTTTCATCACGCTGGTGCACCGTGGTCAGCCGTTGGAGTGACCTGGCTGCCGCTGTTCCGGCGACCTGGCCACCGTGGTCAGCCGTTGGAGTGACCTGGCTGCCGCTGTTCCGGCGACCTGGCCACCGTGGTCAGCCGTTGGAGTGACCTGGCTGCCGCTGTTCCGGCGACCTGGCCACCGTGGTCAGCCGTTGGAGTGACACCTGGTTGCCGCTGTTCCGGCGTTATTCCATCAGCTGGACACCGGAAGGCGACCGGGGGGGGGGAGGCATTGGCGACATCCAATGGGAATGGACGGAATGCAAAAAAGCAACTGGAAAACAAACATCTGCCAACGGTGAACCGAGCGCCTGCTATGAACGCTTCCAACCTGACAGCTCACACGAGTATTTGTTTTAACCATCGCCTGTTTACCAAACGTAGGCGCAGTTCGGGGTCACATGCTGCACGAAAACCATGTACGCTTGGCCGGTTCTGCATCTCACCTAGTTGACATGCATTGGCGGATTTCTGGATTCTGCAGGCCACCAGCCCTGCCGCAGACAGGCACCAGTGAATATGAGTGTTGAGTAGCCGGGGCCTCCCAGAAGTTCCCATGCGGTCAGACCGGCCGATCCTCAGCATGTTCCGTGCAACTACCCGGTCCGTCCGCGTAACCGCGCATTGCACCAGACCATTAACAAAGCTCGCGCCTGCTACGGTGGTTGCGCTTAACGCTCGACATTGCATGGACCACTGTAATACTCGGGTCGGTCTATTTATCCCTGCGGCCGACTTTTGCAGCCATGCATGTGCGTACGGCTTGTCGAGTGCCGCACATATCCGTCATGGCTGAGATGCATGCGAACATTTTTACGCTGGCTGGGACCACCCGGTGCCTGCGGAACATTGATAAGCGCCCGTCCTGCCCGTACTAGTGGACACTGGTTAATCGGCTTTCTTCTTGCGCTTCATCCCGTGCGCCTTCTGCTAAAAGTAAAACGTTGCCTTCCGGCTGGCTATTTAGATGCACTGTTCGGCTGTGGCCAGAGACGCCACTGACCAGACCCATCTCCCCTGCAGCGATCGACGGGACTGAATGCCGGCGGATGATGTTGAATTTCTCTCTGATGATGCCGGAGAACTTATCGCGTCCTCCGCCGCCGCCTCGGCCGCCCAAGCTGGCCTCTTCAGCGTCGTCGCGCAGCTTCGACGGACACCCGCGCAAGCTGCACGCCCCGGCGCCCAAGCTCGTGCCGGACATTTACGCGTCGCCGTCGGATGCCATCGGCGCCGCGCAGACGCCGCCGGCGGTGACGTCACCAGCTGTGACGTCACCGCCGGCGCTGCGGCTTGCACCCAAGCCGAAGCCGCCGCCGCTGCCGCCCAAGCCGATTCTGCCGCGGCAGGCGACGTGGCCGGCATGGGCGGCCAGCGGCCACAGAGCGGCCATCGGTCTGGCCGGGACGTGCGGTGCCGACGTCGGAGACGACAGTTCCGGCGGCGACGCGTGCGCCGAGGCCGGCGCGGTGAAAGGGGCGCGGTGTGTCGGCGCAGTTGCACGGCTGGATCTGCCCGATTCGGGCTGTCAGCCATCGGATGCTGACGAGCCATCACTAGCCGCGGCCGAGCCGTCACCAGCCGCGCACGAGCCGTCGTCAGGCACGGATGAACCGTCACCAGACGCGGACGAGCCGTCACCAGGCGCGGACGAGCCGTCACCAGGCATGGATGAACCGTCACCAGGCGCGGACGAGCCGTCACCAGGCGCGGACGAGCCGTCACCAAGCGCGGACGAGCCATCACCAGTCTCTGACGAACCATCACCGGCAGCCAACAGACGGTGGTCGATCGCTAATGAAGTGTCATCCACCCCGAATGAGCCGCCGCCACAACTGCCGCCGCGGCCGTCATCTACCTCTGACGGGCGGTCATCTAGCGCCGATGAGCCGTCACCGCAGCTGCCGCCGCGGCCGTCATCTACCTCTGACGGGCGGTCATCTAGCGCCGATGAGCCGTCACCGCAGTTGCCGCCGCGGCCGTCATCTGTCGCTGACAGACCGTCATCTGCCGGAGGCGGCTTGTCGCTGACCGACGAGCTGCTGCGCGCCATAGGCGGCGCGTGGCCGGAGCCCCCTCCGCGGCCAGCCAGCGTCGCCGCACTGAGCCGGGACCTGCCGCGACCGCTGAGGCCGGGCAGCTCCAGCTCCAGCCTCAGCTCGTCCACAGATTCCGCCGGCCGCTCGGCCGCGCCCCGCAAGCCTCGCCTTCCAGACCCTCCGCTCGAGGAGGAGGCAGGTGTGTGCACTTCGGTCGCCGTCTTTGCCGCTTCGCTTCTCCGTGGGTCGTTGCCGTCTTGTCCAGCTAAGTGTGGCCTCCAAAGAGGTGCCCTGTTTGCTTTCAGTGCCCAGTTTTTCGCCTAATTTTGGCTATTCTTGTGGGTCAAGCGTTGCCGCCGGCCGTCCTGGTGCGCCGCAATGGCGTCGTTTGTGGTCCAGATGTAGCGTAACGGGCCCGTTGGCCGACCGCTGAGCCGTGTCCGATAGCTGGTGGATCTGGAAGCGCATGTCCCGGCGGCACCAGCTCTCAAGAGTCGGACGCTCCGGCGCTACCTCTCCCCGCCTGAATTGCTCGCTTTCGACGCGACGGTGCCCTTGTGCCGGCCGGCCGGCCAGCGCCGGCTGGTTCGTGCGCGCGCGCGTGGCCAGCCTGTGACCCGGCGCTGACCCGGCGCTGACCCGGCGCTGACCCCGCGCTGACCCCGCGCTAACCCCGCGCTGACCCGGCACCGGCCCGACAGTGTATGTGGTGTCGGCGACATCGGTCATCTACATCGGGAACGAGGGCTCGAATGATCCCGGCGATTACGACTCGCCGTACGAGCGCGCCTATTACAACCAGGCGCGCCGGCGCTGGAGAGCCGCCGACAGCACGGCCGTTCTGCGGCACACCTGTTCAGAGGAGAACGGCGACCAGCTGCAGGAGGTCTCCGTCTGGATGGACCTCGAAGGTAGGTCACAGCCACGGGCCGGAGCTGCGCCGGCGCTGGGCGATGGGCCGCTGCCCGCCGGTGGGATTGCGTCCATCCACACGCAGCATGCTCACCCTCCTCACCCCCTCACATCCGCACACTGGTCTATCGATTCCACCCTCCTCACCCCCTCACCTCCGCACACTGGCCTATCGATCGCTGGACTGAAAAGTCCTGCGTTCGAGACCCGGCACAGCTTGAAGTAGCTTGTCTCCGGCCATCGATCTGAGTGAGTGATCGGCGATGATTGATGACCTTTTAGCGGCTGCACCCCTCGCAACAGAGGCTGGCTGTCTCTCTGCCCAGTGGGACACCGGTACACCGACAGCTCTGTGGCAACAGAGGCTGGCTGTCTAGCTGCCCAGTGGGACACCCGGTACACCGACAGCTCTGTGGCAACATAGGCTGGCTGTCTAGCTGCCGAGTGGGACACCCGGTACACCGACAGCTCTGTGATTGCACCGCAAACAGATAAAACACGGCGAATGCAACTACAAGCTTGTCAGAAAGCTAACAAAATGCTGCCATTGTGGCTAGTTTTAGTCATGGCCATATGACGTCACAAGGTGTCATATGACGTAGCAATGCTGCCGTTGTATAACTGCATGCCACTGTATTATGATGTTTAGGATATTATAATATTGCAAGCATACAGCCTCCGGGCGCCTGTACGCTAAGCATTTGGCTGAACTTATGCATCCATTAATCAATACAAGTTATTTTCTATCATGTGGAACTAGTGTATGGGAGATTGCTCTGGGGGCCATAACGGTGTACCGTACGTACAAAACAAATATCACAGTTATGTTGATGGGAAAAGAAACCAAGCTGCAAAAAACCATGGACACATCCCGGCAAAGTACGTTTGAATCACCCAGTAGGTACAGTGCGGACCAGTCGCCCAGTGGGCACATCACGGACCAGTCGCCCAGTGGATACAGTGCGGACCAGTCGCCCAGTGGGTACAGTGTAGCTCAGTCGCCCAGTGGGTACAGTGTAGCTCAGTCGCCCAGTGAGCACATCATGGACCAATCGCCAAGTGGGTACAGTGTGGTCCAGTCGCACAAAGGGTAAACTACAGACAATTCTCCCAGTGGGTACAGTGTAGCTCAGTCGCCCAGTGGGCACATCACGGACCAGTCGCCTAGTGGATAGCGTGCGGTCCAGTCACCCACTGCGTCCAGTCGGGACAAGGGACAAGGGAGTGTGTTGTCTGGCCTCGTCAGCCGTGCAATGTTGAGCACGTGCCACGTGTACCAGTGCGCCACGTGTGCCAACCACTAGGGTTACTACTGCGCCGCGTATGCAGACTACTGGGCTACCACTGCCCCATGTGAATCGCCCACGGGCTCTATCACCCCACCACGTCCGGTGGACCAGGTGTTGTGTGCACAGGGGTATTGTTTTCTGATGACGATTCGAAGGACATTAAGTTCGTTTACTAAAATCAATGATGAATACAAGTGAATGGCATGTCTTGGCATGCCGCTAGGTAAAGGAACGTGTCGAGCGGAAGATATGGGTGCGCTCCTGCATTCTGAGACCGGATGATGTGGATGCGCTCCTGCATTCTTAGACCGGATGATGTGGATGCGCTCCTGCCTTCTTAGAGTGGAGGATGTGGGTGCGCTCCTACTTTCTTAGACAGGCCCAACTGTCAGGGACTTCAGTGTTGGAGGAGCACAAGTCAACAGTGGGTTGGCATGTGTTCCTCCGGAAAATGCATAACATCAGTCACCCAAGCTGGGCTCTCTGGTGTCGTCGTGCAGCCTCGGATTATGAATTTTTCGCCTCTCGGTGATTGTTTCCAGTCTCGGTTCTAGCTCTGGGTCTATTCGTATTGTTCGAAATATTTTGTCATTCATCTATGCTGAGGAATGTTCGCAGGTTATAAGCCAGGAATGTGATGAATTTCGCTTTGCCCGGTGTGCACAGAGGTGCAAAAATGTGCCACTCGAATACCCTCTCTTGATTCCAAACGCCAGTTTTGCTTCCTATCACATGCGGCCCTACCTAGTGCATTTACTTCTTTATGCTTACATTCCAGCGCACAGTACCGCTACTGAAGATGCAGATCACTACTTAATTACTCGTGGGAGTGCAAATATTGATTTTTCTCAGTCCTTGATTTATTGATGACAATAAATATTACATAGACGCAGTGGCGCACCGGAGGGGGGGCCCAGGGGGCCCGGGCCCCCCCCCCCATGAGACCAAAGTGCCCTTTTGGCCAAAAGTGCCCTTTCGGCCAAAAGTGCCCTTTTGACCGAAAACTGCCCTCTTGGCCGGAATGTCCCAAATTTAGCCCAAAAATCACCTGCCTTATCATAAGGCAGGTGATTTTCGGGCTAAATTTGGGACATTCCGGCCAAAAAATCATTTTTTATAGCAATTTGAAAACAAATTGCTTGCTACCCTCCCTCCCCCCCGGTCAACAAACCTTCCAGTGTGCCCCGGGCCGCAAAGTGCCCTTTGGAGCCGGTCAAGTGCCCTTTTGGAGCCGGCCAAGTGCCCTTTTCGGTCCGGGCCCCCCCCCATGGAAAATCCTGGGTGCGCGCCTGCATAGACGCACATAAAAGCAATGCATTAGCAAGCTTAGCAATGGTGCAAAGGTGCAGCATGACAACAAACGTTCAAAATTGTATTGACACACTGGGTATGCTAGAACTGCAATATGTTAACCAAGAATGTCAAATCAGTGTCCCTACAGACAGTAGCGCAACCAGGGGGCCATGGCCAAGGGGCCATGGCCCCCCATAAATTTTTTGGGGCCCGCTCCGAGCCAGGGGCCCGCTTCGCGGGCTCCTGGCTCGGAGTGGGCCACCCTACTCAGAGCCCTGGCTAGGGGCCCGCGAAGCGGATCTGTGGCTCGAATCAGGGGCCCTTTGAACCAACTGAAAATCTGGGGGCCCGTTTTAACCAGGGCCCACCTCGAACCGGGGCCCATTTTGATTCAGGGGCCCGCATTGAACAAATAGCCCGCTTAGAACCAGGGGCCCACTTCAACCTGGGGCCCGGTCTTGAACCAGGGGCTCTCTGGAACCAGGGGCCCGCTTCGAAAAGTGCTTTTATTTCTGCGAAGTTTTACAAACATAGGGGCCCGCTCAAAAGTAAGTGCTTGTTTTCCGCAGACTTTTTTAAAACATGAGGGAGGGGGGGGGGGCCGCTTGCGAGGGGGCCCGCTCTCCAACCCTGCCCCCCCCGAACTGAAATCCTGGTTGCGCCACTGCCTACAGAACATACCAATTGGTGTCACAACACACTTCAGTTGCTAAAAGTGAAAAGTGCTAAAAACTAAAAGTTAAATTAAATGAAAAATAGTTATATATTGCGGTCAATGGCCTAATTATTGATGAATGTTTGGAATAATTTTATTTCAAGAAAGTAGTCAACGAAGTTGCTTCTTTTTGTTTTGTATTTATACTTCACACCATTAAAACATATTTACGTTTGCATATTCAGGTCAGAATTTCTAGTTTCACATCCCCATCATCGAACATGAATTTAAAAAGTTTTTTTTCACCACTTGGCTGGCCCTGTTAGTGCGAACATGCATACCATGTGCATAGAGTCATAAGAAACACAATTAATACAAATGTAGGAAAATTTCGTTGACATTTCTGACACATCAGCTGTAAAACCAAAACTAAAGATTTTCTTCACAATATAATCTTCAACAAAATGCTACATGTTTTATCGCTAGATACCTGATATATTTTGTATTCGGCCAAACGACTCAAGAGGATGAACGTACCATCACTTTCTTCAATGGGGTATCCTATCTCAACCATCGCACCAATCAGCTTACGTTTCCCTGGTATTCGACCAATCAGATTTTAGAATGACCTACGGTAAAAATAATATAGGATATGGACTGTTGCAACCACAACACGAAGTGATCCCCAAAATATCTTATAATCAGAGGCGGATACAGGGGCTGGGGGAGCAGTGATGACATGTATCTCCTCCGCATGGAAAGGTGGCTCCCCTCCAGGAAGGCTTGAGTGCACCCGCCCACCTTCCGCTCCAGGGATTTATCAGCCAAAGGCTCACCTCCTGGAGGAAAAGGCGGCCCCAAAGACGAAAAGGCGCCACTTCAGCATGCTGGAGTGCACCCCCTCCCCCCTTCAACGATGTTCTGCCGAATGCGTCGTTCCGAGGACTTCCGCAGTGGTGGCCCTCCGATGAAATGGTGCTACTCCAAACAAGTGCCCCCACCCACTGAAAATTTCTGGATCCACCCCTGCTGCAATTTTTCCAAGTTAATACATGCAATTTTGGTAAGCATCTTCATTTATATCAAACATCCATTTGAACACAGTGGGGGCTGCTAATGCTCTCGACAAGATTGTGCTACCAAGGAGTTGCGCTATCAGGTCCATGTGCTACCCTCCATGGTGGATAAGAGGGTACTTTTTTGCACCTCTAGGTGTGCATATTCGGCGGCTGTGGTCCAGTTCCACGGGAGTGACGCCGCCGTGGGTGGGGACGGTGGCTGCGGCTGGGGTCAGTTCCGCCGCCGTGGGTGGGGACGGCGGCTGCGGCTGGGGTCAGTTCCGCCGCCGTGGGTGGGGACGGTGGCTGCGGCTGGGGTCAGTTCCGCCGCCGTGGGTGGGGACGGTGGCTGCGGCTGGGGTACAGTTCCGCCGCCGTGGGTGGGGACGGTGGCTGCTGAGTGAGGTCGGACGGCGGCAGCTGGGGTACAGTTCCGCCGCCGTGGGTGGGGACGGTGGCGGCAGCTGAGGTACAGTTCCGCCGCCGTGGGTGGGGACGGTGGCTGCTCAGTGAGGTCGGACGGCGGCAGCTGGGGTCAGTTTCGCCGCCGTGGGTGGGGACGGTGGCGGCAGCTGAGGTACAGTTCCGCCGCCGTGGGTGGGGACGGTGGCTGCTCAGTGAGGTCGGACGGCGGCAGCTGGGGTCAGTTTCGCCGCCGTGGGTGGGGACGGTGGCGGCAGCTGAGGTACAGTTCCGCCGCCGTGGGTGGGGACGGTGGCTGCTCAGTGAGGTCGGACAGCGGCAGCTGGGGTCAGTTTCGCCGCCGTGGGTGGGGACGGTGGCTGCTGCGTGAGGTCGGACGGCGGCAGCCACACCGTATGACTACCGGTGTCAGGTTACGTCATCGAGGGTCGTACTCGTAACGCTCCAGGGTCGAGTGCCGGCTGGACGTCGGCGGTGACGTCACCACGTGGCTATTGTATCGAATGGCCGCCATTAGCCGGCAGTGATTGGGTTATGCCTTGTGACTTTGCCACGAGTTTAACATATGCGATCGCTCAGTGGGTCGAAGGTGAACTTTCCCAGGCTGCGCGGTCGGCCCAGGCCAATTCGGTTTCACTGTTCGCAGTTTCTCCATTAATGAGACGGCGTACTTCAGTGTCCACAGCCTCAATGGCATTATTAACGTTATCGGCAGTAATGTTGTTTGTGTTTTGCATATTGCACAGAGGTGTGCGACTGAAATCATTGTTGTATGAATAGCCATATTCACAATAATAGCCACACAACACAAGTATGTTCTAGTCGTTGGCTCTGTTGTTCGTGGACGTATCATATCGCCACTGTAACATTATACACCATAGTTCATGCATTCCATGAAGGAATAGACTTGGGTGGTATCGGACAGCCGCTCATGCCAGACATCTAACTATCTATAAATCAGGTCACCTGGCGGCGAAAGCAAACAATATTTTCGCGCAGCAACAGCGTTGTTCTTTCCCTTATCTGGCTCGCATTGAAGCCGGGTGACGGTACGTGCAAGACAGATTATGTTTTTGCTTGCTTTTCTGCTTGGTGCTGGTTTCCCGGTGTTCTCGCGGATTGCTCTCACGACGCCAAATGCATTAGAGGGTGTGCCTAAACCGAGGATGACTTTTCGAAACAATGATCTGTTCGCCGTGTTCGGACGTGTTTCGACATGCGTGTCACGGGCTGGTGGCAAAGCTGATTGTGAAACCTTAATGTCACGATAGTATCGGTCGACTGCCAGTACAAGCTTGATGAAGTTTTGCGTAATTCAGGTCTTCATAGTAAACGTTGACCTTGGTAGTGAAGTGAAGCATGCGCACATGACCAGAAAATGATACTAAATAAGAAAGTAACTCGTATGCTTTCTGCGAGTAATTCCTGTG
Organism: Ashinkailepas kermadecensis; assembly: GCA_034440615.1. Lineage (NCBI taxonomy): Eukaryota > Metazoa > Arthropoda > Thecostraca > Neolepadidae > Ashinkailepas > Ashinkailepas kermadecensis. The sequence continues at coordinate 64,465 of JAOTOM010004629.1, read as the reverse complement.
TTTTCGTCTGGAGATGAACAAGCTTAGGCACTTGTAAATATATATATATAATATATATATATATATATATATATATATATATATATATATATATATATATATATATATATAAATATATATATGCACCCTTACCAATGGAACGATACGCTACGAACGTCTACCCTAGGAAGGGAAGGAGGTACGGCAGAAGATGTTTCTCCCATTGGCAGAAGATGTTTCGCCCACTGGGAAGGAGGTACGGCAAAAGATGTTTCGCCCAATCTTGGAGGACATGTAGGGGATAAACACAATATGTTTCATCAGCATAGCTAAATTTATGTACCGTCCCACGGCGAAAACTGCCGACATGCGGCCTGCAGGTGGATGGGTGGGAGCAGAACCAGTACCACGCATCGGTGATGGTCGCATGTCTGCAGACTCCTGAGCGGGGAGGGGAGCAGCCGTGTTCTTTTGAAATTGATTAGGAGCTGAGGTAAATCTCTCCCGGGACGAAGGGGGAGTGCACTCTGGTGATCGGTGCGGGCCTCGTTCTCTCCGATGTTGCCTGGTCTGGAGGAGGGGTGGCGGTCGGTGGACTCAGGGTGATGGTGCTGGACGCAAGGGCGACACAAGGTGGGCAGTCAAGGGGAGCCCGGAGGCGTATGTCTTAATTAAAAAGTGTCCAATCCGTTGCCTCTCTACGTACCCAATGACTGAGGGCTGTATCACCGACTTACAATACGCTCGGAGGGGGTCGGTTCTGACAGAATATCAGTCTCCCGAAGGGCCCAGTGTTAAACATTCCCAGCCAATGGGGGCGACTACCCGACAACGAAATCACTGAGGCCACAAATGTCATCTTAGTATGCTTAAACGCCGCAATATGTTGGATCACACAGTCTCTTCTGAAAATAGTTAGTTCAGTGGCGTCAATTTTAAGAGCGTGTCCGACATTAACCAACCTGTAGAATGGTAAAACAAACTCTGGTGGAGAGAAAAGTGCAAACATGCCTTCCCATTGCCGCTCCCTGGTCGCAATTGCGTGCTGTTCCATGTTTTTATTGGGGCCGAAAGATTGATGACGTGCCCGCTGAGGAAACGATAATTGCTCACCAGACCGGATTCGCCCGGTGACCAGATGTCATGCTGACAACTGATGCGTTTTTGTCGCGCTGCAAGCACGGCGACAAGCCTGGCACCACATGAATTAGCCGGTCATTACATTTGTATTCCTCTCGGTCTCCGACTACCCCAGACAGAGACAGCCCTGGTGTCTCCATGGTGTCATTTGCTTGACAGGAAGGTGAGGCAGGGTCGCATATTAGGTAGCGCGTGCTGACATTTGGCTGCGTCTGGAACTGCGCCGGAGCTCATTGTCCATGCTCTGCTATGCTGAGCCAGCATTCTCGGTTCGGCACCAGGTGATCGGCCTCTGGCACTCGCATACGCTCGTGGCCAGGACTTGTGGACCTTGGCTCGTGCACACGCAGCTACTGACGGCTGGGCTCGTCCTGAGACGGGCGTGGTACCCAGGCATACTCCTGCGCGGCCAACTCCTGGGCTCGGTCGGACGAGGGGCGTAGGCTCGTCTCCACCATCAGAGTCTCCTGGTTCGTGAGCTTGATGCACCCGGTGATTAGTTGGGCGCATCTCTGCTGTCCTTATCCCCATCAGTTTACTTATCACCACCCGCCATCGACGGGTGGAGCGTTGCACGGGAGGAGAGGAGCCGCTGCCGTGGTCATTTGAGAACATTTTCTTATCATATTCCTGCCACACCATCACTCACACTGACAACGCAAAATAGACAGGCGCTGGCAGCGCCTTCATGTGTGGAATGGTCACAAGGTCCTTGTCGTTGCCGTCGCAGGTTACTGTTTTCACCAACCGAGCTAGTCGCCGTCAGCAAAACTCTGAGCTACGTTGAGGTTTCCGATCAAGTCTTGTCAGTGCTCCTGACCGACTCGCTTTGCAGCCTGATCACACTAAACGGCTGCCACCCACAACATCCCATTCTGCGGGACGTGCTGCTGCAGCTGGCATCGCTTCGCCGTGCAGGAAAACGGACCACCCCTTGTTGGATTGCAACACGTGTCGACATCGGCAGCAACGAGCTCGCAGACGCGGCTGCGAGGCGCGCGGCGCAGGCTTCCTGTCGCCACGTGCCCCCGCGTCCTGCTAGACTTCTATCCCGTTATCTCGTCCTACCAGGAATGGCAGTACAGAGAGTGTCGACAACAACGGAAGAAATTGAAGCAAATAAAGCCACGTCTAGTACTGTGGCTCATGTCCTTCAAACAGTCTAGAATGGACACGGTGGCTCTGTCGATTTAGAATCGGACACACATTAGCTACACACATATACCTGTTGTGTAGTGATGAGAGACCGAGGTGTGAAGACCCGAGAGGTTTAGTGCAGATTTGGTGCGACCCGTGATCGGCGCGTTTATAGAAGGATGGAGAGTGCGACGCTGACTGCCGTAACTCCTGTCAGTCAGCACCGTGAGGCTGTAGACCCTCAAATCAGCTCCTCTGCTCCGTCCTTGAGGCTGTAGACCCTCAAATCAGCTCCTCTGCTCCGTCCTTGAGGCTGTAGACCCTCAAATCAGCTCCTCTGCTCCGTCCTTGAGGCTATAGACCCTTAAATCAGCTCCTCTGCTCCGTCCTTGAGGCTGTAGACCCTCAAATCAGCTCCTCTGCTCCGTCCTTGAGGCTGTAGACCCTCAAATCAGCTCCTCTGCTCCGTCCTTGAGGCTGTAGGCCCTCAAATCAGCTCCTCTGCTCCGTCCTTGAGGCTGTAGACCCTCAAATCAGCTCCTCTGCTCCGTCCTTGAGGCTATAGACCCTTAAATCGGCTCCTCTGCTCCGTCCTTGAGGCTGTAGACCCTCAAATCAACTCCTCTGCTCCGTCCTTGAGCGCGAGAGACTATGCAGTCGCCGCTACCTGACTAACCAACTGACTTCCCCATTCTGTTCCCCAGCCTGTTCTGCGGCGGTCCGGTCGGATCTGCCCCTCCCCCACTCTCGCTACCCCTTCCCTGATCTGTTCTGCGGCGGTCCGACCGGTTCTTCCCCCACTCCCGCCACTCCCGCCACCCCGTTCCCTGACCTGTTCTGTGGCGATTCGGCCGGTTTTTCCCCACTCCCGCCATCCCCTTCCCTGATCTGTTCTGTGACGGTCCGACCGGATTCGTCCCCTCCCTCACTCCCGCCATCCCCTTCCCTGGGCTGTTCCGTGACGGTTCTGCCCCCCCCCCTCCCCAATCGGCCATCCCCAGCGTTGTCCCGTGGACTCAGCTGCCGCAGTGTCTGACACAGTCTGACACAGTCTGACACAAGTCCGGGCACATTCTGACAGTCTGACACAGTCTGACACAGTCTGACACAGTCCGCAGTCCGGGCGCCGGCGTGAATGTGATGGCTAACCCCTAGCTAACCACGTGTCACAGTTACCCTCAGCTAACCACGTGGAGACACCGACAGTCGTGCGACAAACTGATAAGCAGTTCCCAGATCGAGGTCGTCTCACCTGAGGAACGTGTGGCCCAATTCCGGCAGGCCAAGTCAGAGAGATCGCAATGGTGCATTGCATGGTGCACCTGATGACACATGGTGGACGCAGGATGCGGAGTAGTGCAGACGCTGTCCGTGAATGTCAGACTAAACTGCCTTTCAACGTTTTGAGGCAGTAAAACTGAAGAAAAACTTCATGAGTTTCGCGGTGGCGATGTCTTCAGAGGCGAGGCCGAACCTACCTGCACACAGCGTATGATTACTGTGGTGCTACCGCTTTCACATTCCTGACAAAGCCCGCGGCGACTCTTCTAGGTGCGTCCATGGCCACCTTGAAAGCGAACTGAAACGTAATATTTCCCGAGATCTCAAAATATATGACGTGCACTCCGAACGCAGCACTGCGGATGCCTTCGGAATGTACTGGCCATCTCACGGCTTACACAGGATGCTGCGGAAGCGGTCTGTTGTTCAATTAAATGTAACGTCCTTGAGAACTTGTCCCCAGGCGAACAGTGCAATATGCATTGCAATATGCACCATACAGCTTGCGAGACATCACCAGCGCTGTTGTATGCAGGGTCGTGTCGTGTTGTATGCAGGCTTGTATGCTGGAGCGCAGTACTGGAGTACCATGGTGGTTCATTATTTCCATGGAACGTCCATTCATGTGTGACTCGTCAACACTCAAATAATGTGAAAATATCGGTACCCCACAAGCCCTACCATCTCTCAGGCCACCCGTCATCAGAAGATTCACAAATTAGTACTCTCAGGTACCTAGACATACCTTTGCCACAGTGCTTTTGCAGGTGGCGCTGGTTCGGTCCTGTAAAGTACGTCAGCTGAACCCGTCCGCAAACGTGACAGTCAGCCGCTTCCATTTCACTTTCTTCGCATGCAGCTCTCGACCAATGTCATGGCTTACACTGTCTCCATTTGGGGACACACAGTTTGTCACTGTGGCTGCTAC